>JBBPCZ010000034.1:10078020-10103752 GCA_037974445.1 Brycinus macrolepidotus
GTGTGTGTGTGTGTAAGAGTGTGAGAGAAAGAGAGACAGAGAGAGAAAGAGAGAGAGAGAGAGAGAGAGAGAGAGAGAGAGACCAACCAGCCGATAGAGTTCAGTGACACTGATCTCGTCCGGGTCCACCATGCTGAAGTCCCGCCTGGGGACCAGGTCCAAACCCAGTTGCCTGTTAAAAACACACAAACACAAACAAACACACACTCACTTGGTATGCCAGTCCACATCAATTTACACTAAGCAAACACTGAACAAGGCTACAGTAAATCAGACTACAAATAAATCTTCAGTGCTCGATAGACCAAACCATGGATCCGCATTCTGCCCTGCCTGTGCAGTAAAAAAGCTTACAATCAAATACAGCAGTTCACTGCAGAGGTCACTATTACCTTATCGCAGGGACACACCAGTATGGGAACTGTGAACCGATGTCCATTTCACATCTACATTTCTGCTGATAAATAATGCAAAGATTTTATCACAGTAGCTAAAACTGTGTTCTTCTGGAGAACAGTAAATAAGTCGTCTATTTGTCTGATACTGATAATAGAGATTGGTCATAATTTTCAAATAGGCATTAAAATATTTTAAAAAATCAAATATTGTATGCAACTATCATCTAAAACATATATTAAAAAATATATTTTCCCAAGTTTTAAGCAGCTACACCCCCACTAACACAATCGCTTAGCCCAATACCACCAATGCCCCGGCACTAGCATGTGTGCTCATATCCAAAAACTCCGTCCTCCCAGCCCTGCTCGTTATGCCGAGCCAATACACAAAAAGAAACAATACATCTGTGAGTTGTCCTTCTTGATTCGTTGTTTAGTAAAGGTTTTAGGTGCATTACCACCACTTTCCAACAGCGAGTGAGTGGGGATGGGGGAGTGAGTCAGCCATCTTCAAAGATTATTCGAATAGTTCCTAACAGTTTTTTTTTAATTCCCATGCTTAATTTTTTAAAGGAATTACCTGATATGATTACATTGTTTTATTCATATCTGCATATCTATCCTTCAGTGATTTGCCTCAATATTGAAGGTTTCACCATAAAACAGGAGCAAAGTCCCCACGGCACACAGATGTAAAACAAATACCCTCTCTTTTTTGGCTACACTCACTTTAAAAAGCACAATGATACACAAGAGCTTCATGCAGACAGCCATTATTGCCTTCGTAGGTGAAATGATAACGTGAAAAAGGAAATGCCACAGATTTACCCCCTCCAGTTCTCTGCAATTAGTATTTTTTCCCTGCACTCATTAGTTGCCCAACTAATCAGGAGTGAATTTCCCAAAAGCTTAATAACGCAAACTCAATTTTATGAATGTTTACTAATTAATGAGTGTTTCCTGAACGCTGTTAGAACTATTTCCTGAAACTAAAGTACTGCTTAACTCCCTCGGAATACAACTCACACTCCCTACTCATTAATCACAAAGTGCTTCTCTGCTTGGATTTTGCCTGCAGGATTGCACCAAAAAGCCAGAAGCTGTTCATTTTAATGAAAACAAAACAAACCAAAAAAAAAAACTATGAGTGTATAATAATAATATAATAAGGTTTGAAAATGATCAATTTTTAGCACATAAATAAAAATGGCATTTTAATCATTTGTTTTTTTATTATGGCTTATTAAAACAAAGTGGAGTCATCAATACATAAATTGTCACAAATTGACAGATATCTACTTTTAGTGTGAATTCATTTAATAAGTTTAATTAGCAAGAGTTAAAAAATGCAAAGACTAGAAACGATGCAAGACATAAAATACACATGGTGAAAATTTTTGATGGAAAACTGATGCAAGATTTGCCACGAGGTTCTTTTCCCAGTTAGGGTCTCCTTTACCATTTTCTTTGTGATGTAAAAGCAGAAATGCTTCAAATTCACTGTAAATGGACACTGTTTTTAAGTTAGGCTTCTTTGTCCGTGTTAATATATTTAAAATGTGCATTCTTTACACTCAGTCAGGAAACATTAGCTGAACTGACTTGTTCTTTTCTTATTTCCTTGGTCAGTTTGTTCATTATTAGGAAACACTGCTGTATAATATCAAATATTCACAGAAAAACATTCTCTCTCGCAGCAGAGAAACACTAGTGTGTGTGAGTTTGCATGGCTCCTTATGTTACTATTACCTGCCAAGTTGCCTTGCAGGTGACAACTACATTTGCTTATTAAATAAATATTACTAGACGGTAAAAAATGTCTTCATGCTTTAGTTACAGAGCTTGATTTCTCATTTCACATTTCTCAGGACTCACTCGTTGCCCCAGTCCAGCCGCGCTATGATGTGCTGTTTGATGTCAGTCATGCGGTCGTTGGTCAGGTGACCCACGAGAACCTGCCGCCTGAGCTCCAGGATCTCGGTCATCACGTGCCAGAGCCTGTGGAACAGCTCTCCCTCGTTTTTCTGTGGAGGAGAGGAAGAGATCACGACTTACTGATTGTAAAGCAAGCTGTTTTAGAGTACAACCAGTTAGTTTTAGTGTTAGTTACACTTTAAACAATAGTAGGCTGTTAGAAACAGTGTTATTTAAAGGGCTCATGTCATGGAAAAACAAATTTTCCTCACCATTTTGAAATAAAAGATTTTGATGAAGTAAGTAGGATGTTTGTGAGGTCACAAAACCAACACATTTACACATATTCAACCTCCTTCTGGAGTTAAACCCCGCCCATTCATGCTGAAGCTCTAAGAACTGTTTCAGCCTGGACTGCTTCTTGAATGTGGGCCTCATCAGAACAGAGGCCCTTTACATACAACAGTCTTAAAGGGACAGTAATAAAATAGCCTTAATTGTAGGGATAAACAGAAGTTGGAAAACGGTCATGTAAAAACAAATGAAATTTTATGGCACAAATAGACAAATTGGCATTTCAATGGTACTATTTTACTATCATTTTTGCAACTGATTATTCAAATGAAGTGAATTTATAGAGACAAATTAATAGAACCCTATTTGTATTGTATAATTAATAGAAATGGCATACAAAATATACTGGATATACTATAATTTACAGCTATTTTAAGTGCATAAGACTACACAGATGTCGATAGAGGACCAAACATAAAATGTGAGAAATGGGGCCTTTAAAATTAGAAATAGACATTGCCACTCAAAAAGTCACTGCAGATACATTAATCAGTCAAGTGATCAATTAGTCAGTTGATCAAGTCTTAAGTTGGTTGAAACATTGCTGTCGTATTTTTTTCCATTTTTGTAACACCAGCAGTGTTTCCAATGCGTGAACAGTTTTATGATAAATAGTCCAATTGAAATCGTCCATTTTTTTCAGTTACATTAAGAGCATTAAATCATTTTGGTAATATAAGGTTGCCTTATGACAGCAATGACATTCACCAGTCACCAAGCGGGCACACTCACACACACACACGCACACACACACACGCATATGCAGTGTGTGTGTCACAACACAAGCACGTTTACCACATAGAGCTGCTTCCACATGGTGCCCCAGTCTCGCAGAGTCACCGTCATCTCCGTAATGACCGACTCCTCCATGGGGATGACTGTCTCAAATTGCCTGCAGGCCAGACACACACACACACACATATGCACCAAATGTTCCTACCAAGTCATAACCACCTCAGCGGGGTGAACTTTAACCTTCCATGAATAAACAGCCTTAGTCAGGGCAGCATCAGAACCGCCCTACTAGCAGTTTATAGGACTCAGATACAGCAGGAGTGTCACTCAGATGCAACAGTGCAGCCGTTTACACACTCCTTTATTATCAGATCATTACACCCCTATCATTACATCATCATAATCTCAACATCCACTTCTTCTCATCCTACCATAATGGAGTCAGGCCCTGTTCATACCTAATATTAACATCCCTCTCAACTAATCTGATCTAGACAGGAAGAACCGTTTACGCCTTGCACTTCTATGGATCTCAAATGTGTCTCCAGTGACCACTTATGACTGAACCACTTCTGAAAAAGGTCTAAACACTGAACTTTGTACACACTTCGTACATACCATACTTAGCGCTTATCTGGTTAGTTTAAACTTAAACAAGCATACTAGCATTAACACAAAGCTAAAAACAATAGAAGCATCTTGAAACTGGAATTTTGTCCACAAGTTTGTCCATTTTATAAACGCATATCATTTAGTTTCAGAAACAACATATTCCATCTGTAAGTATCCATGCAAAAGCTTTATTTTATGACTAAAGTTGGGTACACTAGGCTGTCTGGTCCATTAGATCAGAGGGACGGGCACAGGTAGCTTTGAACAGAGCACGTAACTTATGTTTGCAGTCAGAAATTGACAGATAGCTCCTGTAGCGACTAAAAGACAGAAGCCACTTTAATAAAAGTATGGCCTTAAGCAAAAGTATTTTTTGAAGACCACACTAAAACTGCAGAAGAAATATTCTCATTTATGCAGTTGTTCCGAACTGTCGCTCCAAAATATCGCTTTGTAATATTATTCTCTGAATTCTCTGTATTACTCTGAAACATTGCTCCGAAACACTGCTTGCTATTCGATGCAATTTGCAAGTGTTTCTCTTAAGCGGAAGCCTAGTGTTGGCCATGCAGTTTGCACAGTGCTAATTACAGCACATAAGCTTCCATTACTTGTTACTTGTAAGCAAACCTCAAACACTAAACAAGCCTTGGCTGATAAACTACATTTGGGGTAAAGATGGCAAAGTGTACGTTTGATTTCTGGCTGAACTACCACTTTAAAATTAGCTCCTTAACCACATTAAATGAACTCATGTAGGAGGCACCACTGCAGCATCTGAGCTGGAGAACCGGGAGCTGGACACCCGTCAAGGAGTTTTATTTTGAGACACGCTGTGCTCAGCGCTCAGAAGAGAGAAACAGTTCTTACCCTTTGTTCTTAATGTGTGCATGTTTCAGGTGGATGTAGCTGCACGGGAAAATTCCCTGGAAGAGACACCAGAACACTCATCAGGGCTGTAGAACACGGCCACACACTAAATACTGGTCTTTGCAACTCTTATCTCTATATGCAAGGACTCAAACGGTCTTTAAAAGGTTCTAGAACCATTAATGGTTCCTAAAAATGTTCATTTCAATAGGAAGCCCACAACAGTTCCTTTGAGAACCGTTCAAATGTTTGTTATCTCTTACGAATTCATATTAAAAATACCTGTTACTTATTCAGTGTGTTCAATATATGAATGATAACAGTGATTACAAACTTGGGATACTATCAAACTGTCTTTAAAAGATTCGAGATCCTTTAACTGTTCCTAAAAATGTTCATTTCAACAGGAAGCCCACAACAGTTCCTAATGCCACCTTAGAGAACTGTTCAATGTTTGTAATCCCTCATGAATTCATTTTAAAAATCGCTGCTACTTATTCAATGTGTTCAATATATGAACGAAAACAGAGCTTACAAACTTGAGAACAGTAGTTTATGTTAATATGTTAACTACATAAACAAAAAATCAAGGAATTCTGCTCATATCCTCACAAACACGCCGTTATTCTTTAGTGGTCAATGTCCATAGCTTTCTTAGCACTCCAGAAAAATGAAAGCTTAACAAGCCAGAACAGAAGTAACAGATCTTGGGTTTTTTTTTTATTGTAACTTGACTGCATAAGATAAATAATCTAGTTTTACGAAAGCTTAACAAATGAACATTTCTCATTACATTGGCCGATACTTGAGTTGCTTGATTCTAGTACCTCTTTTTTGTTTTGTTTTTATTTTACGTATTTTTTACAACGTTTTTTTTTTTTTGCAGTGTGGCTCCTTCCATTATGGCCAATTGATTGTGCAGTGAATTTTTTCCATGCTGGTGTGTGAGCGTAACCAATAAAGAGAGAAAAACAGAGCACATGCCAGTCAAGAAATCAATCAATGGCACAGCAGATTACTCTAAACAGATGCAACTTACCTTGACATTTGGATTCTTTACAACGAATCCTCTGTACCATCCTGAAAGGACAAACGATGACATTTCAGAAAACTCCACAGCTCAGTTTGGACAGACAGAAATCATTACGGCTGATGTGGGGTTCAGAACACGCCTCATCAGGTATTGGATCTTTTACAGGAAGAGATTAAGACTACACGGGGATAATACAGGAACAGCGACGGGAGGAATGTGGCGCGTTCTGCTTTTGTGGGGTGCTAAGAATTGGTTGCGGAACACAAAATATTAATTTGCATTCAAAAAGGATGTTAAGCACCTCTTTATTGAAAAGAAGGCTGTGGGCTATCGGATGACTCACATCACATCCAGCTGAGTACTGAAAAAAACATCACTCTGTTCAACTATTATCTACTGTACAGCAGTCTAAAGGCAAATGTACAAAAAAAGCCCTGTTCAGGCAGCTGTATCGAAGCTGCATTAATTACAGAGATAACCTTGGAGCCTTTTACTACACAAAATCTGGGCTTTAAGCTTTTATTCTCCCAGCAAAGAGCCGCAGCAATTGTCAGGATTTAATACTGCAACAAAACAGGGGTTTAAACTGCAGCGGAGACAGGTTAGGGGTGGGTAGTCATATTATAATACATTATATAATACATAAATAACAAACAACAACAGCAATTATTATTATTATAATTATTATTATTATTATCATTATCATTATTATTATTAGTAGTAGTAGTAGTTTAGTTGTTGTCATTGTTCTTGCTACTAATAATAATAATCATTTAATACAATTTCCAGACAATATATGACAATATGCAATATATTACTATCATTTTCATTATCATTTAAAACATTATCATTAAAAAAAAGTCCTTAAAATACAGTAAGACTGAAAGCGACTTATTTATTATGTGAATAATAACTGTCACACATATTCCCACACAAGCAGTTTTTCTTTTAGTCACATCATGTGACGATATTACCTGGACCGCATTGCTTGTCAGTTAATAAAGGTCGTATTATCTTATATCATAGAACAACATCACACTGAACCTCATATTTACACCCTCCCCTACTGGAACAACACGGAGTGAGATTCACTCCGAAACTTAGAGCAAGCGATAGCACAGCTGCAGGGTTTCAGCAGGTTCTGTGTAGGGTTTTCACACAATGTTCTCTAATTACCTTCACATTTCTCCAAAATCTGCACCGTCTCTCCGATCTCCAGGGGCAGCCCATGCTGAACCGTTCCACGAAAGTTTGCCAGCACTGAAATGGCAAAAAGAGGTTTATTAATAATCACGCAGCCCGTGTGGATCCTGCAGCAGCGTGTGTGTTTTGTGTGTGTGTGTGTGTGTGTGTGTGTGTGTGGATATGTCTGTGTGTGAGAAACACACTCTGCCAAACCTTTGTCCAGCATCAATTACTGGGGTGCTAAACACCTCAAATCTTATTAAAGCTAGTTCAGTAGGCTGAGGTATAAATGGGGGCATCACATCACATTCCTTTTTGTGCTTTGTGTGGCCCATCTTAGCAAGGGGTGGGTAAAATGTTATTGTTATTGTGATAAATTACATCACATGACACTTTTAGGAGAATATCTTGGGTATTGTCAGCAGTTCTAGAAAACTGAACAACTGCAGCGATTATAAAAAAGTAAAGTTAGACCAAATTACTCTGTAGACAACATTAATCAGTGTATAGTTTCTGCACAGAACAAGCAGCTGATTGGAAGGTCTGTTATGTATTTATGTTATGTATTTATCACATAAAGTGTGTGTGTGTAGATATATATATATATATTTATATGCGTGTGTGTGTGTATATATATATATGATGTATATATTTTAATGGTGTTTCTGTCAATTTCAAAATTTTCGCTACTAAACAATACTAAACTTCGATAGCAAAATTGTACAAATAAATATTAAAATATTACATATTCAAGTACAAAATGTGTATACATATCTATATATATATATACACAGAATTCTCTTTTTGGTTTGAGACTGATTGTGATCTGTATGTGATGAAGGGGTGGGTAATATGTTATTGTTAGTGTGATAAATGACATCACTGTAGGCTTTTCAAAGAATATCTGGGGTATTGTCAGAAAATTTTTATAGATCACCTTTTTTGACAATTTTACTATCAAGGTTTGTATTGTTTAGTAGCGAAAGTTTTGAAATTGACAAAAACACCATTTAAAATATATACATTATATATATATATATACACACACACACTACATTATACAATGATTCTTGTTGCCTGCAGGCTATTTTGGTCTAAATCTACTTTTTATGATCACTGCAGTTGGTCTGTTTTCTCCTGACAATACCCCAGATATTCTTTGAAAAGCCTACAGTGATGTCATTTATCACACTAACAATAACATATTACCCACCCCTTCATCACATACAGATCACAATCAGTCTCAAACCAAAAAGAGAATTCTGCAAGTCATCCATACGCACTTCCAGTGTCTGTGTCTTTATTTTGTTTTCTTGCTCAGATCTGAGTATCTCTCTGCCTTCCTAAATAAGGCCTTAGTCACACTCAGGTTACGTAACTCGCACAAGAGCTTGAACCACGAACAGCATCACTACTACATGGTCATAAATTTCTCTCTGCATTTCCACACTCAATCACGTCTCTATCACAGCGCCCAGTGCGTCCTCTCCCAAAACCGCATCTGCATATCAGGTAAGGTGTTAAGAGCTGTTATGACAGAATATATAAATATGTAAGAGCCCAAATGCTGCAGAAGTGCACAAGACTTCTGACACCACCCACCAGCAAGCAGGAGGACTTTTAAATAGCAACGTCAGCTTTTGGAGGAAAAAAAAAAAAAAAAGGCAGACGAATCTGCTTTGCAATGCTTGCTGCCTGTCAGCATTTTTCTCAAATACATACAGGAGCAGAAGAGCACATTCGAGGCACTAAATCTACAGCAAGACACCTTCTACTGCAAATCACAGTACTGGAGTTATTTCAGTGCCACAGCTTACAGGCCGGCTCATGGATCAACTATATTACCACAATTCCAAATAATACAGAGAATTAAATCAGCGTGTTATATTACAGGTCCACCAGTTGGACAGTGGTTTCAGGATGTCGCTAGTTTAATTCCCAATAAAATTATTTCTACCTGAAACTCCCTCTGGAATATCCCAGCCATAAAAAGGTTCAGGGATCTCTTATAATACTTCTATAATAAGAAATCATGCATGTATATGTGCAAACGTATGCATATGTGTGTGCCGTGGTGAATGTTGACTAGCCAGACCTTCAGTCTAGACCACGAATGTCAAAACAGTCAAAAAAACGAGGAAAAAGTTCTGAAGTAACTCTTACAGCAAAGAGTTCCAGGAGAGTTGCGGCTGTTAACAGTCTAATAGTAACCCAATGTTTAAACCACCGCTCTTATTCAGTCAGTGACGTATGTAGGACGCCCAGAAGGCCTAGAGTCTTCCCAAACAAAAATTGGTCCCAGCCATTGTAAATCAAAACATGACTGGTTTATTCCAAATTCAGTTTCTATGTTGGTGGTAGGCATTCAATCAAATGCTTGAAATTTTAACCAATGGGAGAGCTTGCTTGGCTATAGCTACCCAGATACCACAGAGGAAAAATCTTGATTGGATATTTTTCTATTTTGTATTTACTGCTTCCTACAGAAAGCTAATGGTAAATTACGAGTAGTACTGCAGTACTTACCAAGTTTAAATATGAACATGACTCTAATTAATAAAAATGAATCCAAATTAAAAACTAAAAGTTTTTGTCATGCTTGAACATGGCACAACACACAGTGTGAACAATGTGAATTTCCTTTCTGCATTTAACCCATTCGCCTGAGTGAGGCAGCGGGCAGCCACCGATGCGGCGCCCAGGGAGCAATGTGAAGGGGGCGGTGCCTCAGTGGTGCCACTGGCAGTTCTAGGATTCGAACCCACAACCTTATGGTCACAGGGGCAATTCCCTAACCACCAGGCCACCAGCTGTCCCCAGAAATCATTAATTCTCTGAGAGTTCCCCTCTGTGTTCCAATGTTTCATCTGAAACCAAGGGTATTATTAGGGGAGTTTTGCTGCAGTAACAGCCTCGACTACACCTGGGAAGACTTTAAACTAGGTGCTGGAACATTGCTGTGAGGTTCTGACTGTATTCAGCCTCAAGAGCATCAGTGAGGTCAGGTACTGGCTGATTAGCTCTGGATCTCAAATATAACTCTAACTCAGTAGTATAACCATCACAACAGAGAATGCAATTTCACTGCTCCACAGACCAGTGCTGCTTTGTAGCCCTTTAGCCCACACTTGGCATTAGGTTCACGCCCTAAAGCAGCACAATGCAACATTCTAGTCCAACCAAAGGCATTTTCCAAAATATTTCACGGTCTGATTCAGGCCATGAAGCTTTCAGGTGCATGTGAATGGTGGAATAAAGTAAGATCTGAAACAAAACTCTTGAGTTAAACTCATGAATGTTTATCCTGGGTCTATGGTAATACTGACTGACAGCTATGTGCTGTGGTATGTTATGTAATATCTTTGATATTTTTAATTGTATTGTACTTTTTCCCTCATTTGATAGGATTGGCCTTTAGGTCCAGATTTATGGCCTCAGGTTAACACCATTCCTGTTTAAAACCAGCACTGTTGGGTTTGGGTGGACAATCGCATTAGGGTGTGTATAAGTGCTAAACGCTTTCTTTCACTCCTGCTGGTCGTGGCGCGGACACACGCGCTGCTGCCTGGCTCAGACCCTGGCGACCTGCAGGCTGTCTCACACGAGCCAGCAGGTGCAGGCAGTTCTTCAGCTTTTCCTGTAATGCTGCTGCAGCTGCTTTACACAGCTGTAAATCCACAAACACACTCTATTAAGTAAAAAAAAAAAAAAGGGTGTAAAGTGATCTTTTGTCATATGTGAACACACCACAGCACACAGTCTGAACTGCACTAAATTCTTCTCTGCATTTAACCCATTCACCAAGTGAAGCAGCGCGCAGCCAGGAACACGGCGCCCGGGGAGCAGTGTGTGGGGACAGTACCTTGCTCAAGGGGACCTCAGTGGTGCCACTAGCAGTCCTTGGTTTCGAACCCACAGCCTTCTGGTCACCCCTTTGGAAACCCCTTTAGACCTCCCTAATATGGGTGGTCCCTTAAGACAATTTTGCAGTCTAATCTGCTGTACCTGTACCAGCTTCTGCTGTAAGTGTGTTGAGAGAAGAACTTCCAATATATAATTGAAAAATGGAAACCTGACCGACCCATGTCTCGTCTAGTTCCATCAGACTCAGGGCAGGTTCAAAATGTTTGGGCTCTTACAGCTCCCACTTCTAGTTTGAGATTTTAACCAGCATTTCCAACTGCTTTGTTTTTCCTTCTTTCTTCATTCTTTCTCTCAGTTTTTTAATCTGGACGCTTGAGTCACATATTGTAATCAGTTCAGGAAGGTACAGTCCTTTCCTGAAAGGACATTTATATTTCATTTGTAAGAACAAAAATAATTTTTTTGATATGTGTAACATGTTCTGTCTAATGAAATGGGGTTTTAAAGGGATACTCTTCAGCAGATTATTTTTTATTTTTGTATGTGATATCACAAATAAATAAAACATATGAAATGTTAACACAAAATATAACATATATAATGTTGCTGCATGGTAACCAGTGCTATACAGAGAAGATTAAGCCCGCTGTGTGATGATGGGCTTTTGCTGGACTCAGGTTGAGTTTGAGTTGGGTTGGGTTTGGACAGAACTTTGTTGGGCTCAGGTCCTCCAGACAATTCTTGGGCTGCATTTAGGTTTGGACTAAATCTTCAGGTCTGATTAAACCTCTCAGTTGACAGGTTAAACAGGGATGTTCAGTGAAAAGTGCCTAAATGGTAATCATTTGAATGTCTCAGATGCAGCACATAAATATTAGGTTGGGAAATTCTGATTTACTTTCTAAGGATTTTGGAGGATTTATTTTGAGGGTTTTTTCTTTGAGGGTTGCTTAAGAACTTTTATTTATCTGAATCAAACTGATCTGTGTAGAAACTAATTAGATATAATTAAAGATAATTAAGAGCTCAGCAGAATCAAGACATTTTTATGTAATAAAATATTGAAAATACTGAAAATCTTGACCTCAGAAATTCGAAAACCATATCAAATATATATACAAAAATACTGCTGTATATGTGCAAAATACTGTACCAGCCCTAATTTTAAAGAGCATATCGTGACTCTAAATGAAAACTAGGCTTTTGTTTCATAACACTGGCGGGACCCTCAAACATGAAGGCCTCTTAAAAGGTTATGGTGACATTAATTAGGCACCCAAAGAGCTGGAATTTCAAATGTTACGCAATGCTGGGTCCCACTCGCTGAGAATACTAATGTGAGGACTTTGCAAACAGAATAATGCAAATAATGAAGGTTCCTCAAAGGTTTCCATGCTAAATTTATACAACAGTATAAGCCAACTTCTCAAAGAAAAGGCCATGGAATCAGTGAAAATAAGCCACCAGCTGAATCTAATGGCACCTGCTGGGCCTCAGTGTGTGTGTGTATGGTGTGTGTGTAATATTTACCACAGTAACTGGTACTCACGGTTTGTGAAGGTTTCTGAAAAAACTGGAGTGAAGGAGAGTAAAGCAGGATGATGGTATAAAATATCCACGTGTTTCTATGCTATTCATCAGACCCCCTCTACCCATTAATCACTGGTCAGTTTCTGACTGACCAGGTATTATTTGGTGGATCATTTGCACTGACATGGTTGTGGCATATTTTGTACAGTGCTGCATGTTATTAAGTAAAACATTTCTCACTTAAAACATAGGTTATAATTAAATCTGCACTTTCAAAAACGCAAATAAAAAGTAAAAACCATCTAAAATGATTCATCTTCCAGCCCTAATTCAAATGCATACTTAATTCACCGCAGCAAACACTGACCGCTGTGCTGAAAAACTAGAACACTGCACTGACAGACCAGGGGCCCTGTGGACTGAGAGGAAAACTGCAACTCTCTGACGTGTACTTGTTCATCTGAAGAGAGAAGAAGGAAGGAAAGTACGCAGGTCTAATTCCCCCACTGCTCTGCACTGATTTAATGTTAATACAAGTCGTCTCCAAGTGTGTGAACGTTAGGCGCTGCAGGCTGTATGAACACACCGAGACCCTCGATGCGGTGCCAGCAGAGACCATCCGTCAGCAGCTGAATCAAAAACGTGCTGGTGGAAGCTTGTTTACTCTGAGTGGGCTGAGGATGGCAAAGACTGGAGTTTGAGGCCAGCATGCTGGTGTGTAGGTTGTTACCTATGCATTACGTAAAACCCGGCAGCCGCTTTTTTTTTTTTTTTTTTTCCCACAACACCCCCACGTGCGAGGACACATGTGCGGAGAACAAGCCATTCCCACCATCATCCCTCATCAAAAGCACGCAGGCTGCCAGCTTAACCACAGCGAATGCAAATGCTTCCCTTCTTACTTTCCTTCCTCGCTCTCACGCGGCAGCCCAGCCGGAGCGAGGCAGCCTCGCTGAGCACAGCTGACACTGCCGAGGAAGTCAAGACTTCACTTGTAGTGTAAGTACTGCTTTAAAGACTCCACATTAGGGTAAAAAAAAAAAAAAGGATTTTGTTTTCATAATAGTAATAGATATAATATATAATAGATATAATAATATAACCTCATGAGAACTTCAGCAAAATAATTCACTTTAAACAGATTTCCACATGAGCACCATTTTTACACAACTTTCAAATGTTTAGCTTTAAATCTGTCATGGTTGTGACATCACATCCACGATTGCATTCCCATGTGATTGTCCATGTCAGCCTAGAGCAGTTTAGCTTATTTTAACCCTTAGAGCGTATTATTAAACCTGATTTAAACAAATAAAAACAATATAAAACACTGAGTGTGTTTGTTCTCCTACACACCGCCGTTTGCTGTTTTTTTTGCTCCGCCGCTCTCCGGACCCCCTCCCTGTGTGGGTTTTCCCCACCCACTTGCGGGCAGAGATTATCCTGAGAGTTCTCCTGGGTTCAGAGATCTTGTGTTTTTTTCCGTTTGGTTCTACGTGACATAGGAACACCAAAACAAAGCTCAGCATGACATCTCACATCTCGAGCATCAACACAAACCGGGGAAAGTTTCAAATAATTTGTTGTTGGGCCGTATGATGACAATTTACCATTTCCTGCGCTGCTGGCACGGATCCATGGTGCTCCTGTTAAATCCGTCATAGTTGTGACATCAAAACCATGAACACGCTCATGTATGATCACTCTTCCAGCCTACAATATTTTCGTTTGTTTTAATTTTGTCATGGTTGTGACATCACAACCACAACCAAGTCCGTGTATGACTACCCTTTCAGCCTACAGTGCACTGTAGCTTCGCCCTTTCATGTTGAAGTGATAAGGAGTGCTGCTATTAGAGTAACCAGTGTGGAAGATGTGAAAAAGATTGAATGTTGTGCTGTTCCTGGCTGTCGGGAAGCAAATGCATCATTGCAGCAGTGCAAACTATCCACACATGGGAAAGGAGTGGCTTCTGTATTGTATCCCCACATTCAGTCTAGAGATTCATTGCTGCGGCACAATACAGGGCAGCCAAGTAAACAAGTCATTTACATATTTTTCAGTCTTAAAGGTACAGTGGCAAAAACGGCCTGAGGGATCAAGAGAGGAGGGAATATGGTCAAGAAAATTAGGACTGTTGGACTTGAGGGAAGGAAATAAATGTCAGAAAACGGTGTAGAAAGTGTAGAAAATGGATGCAGGCGATGCTACATAACCCAACCCAAAGACTGGGATTCTGGCGCTTTTTTATTCAATTAAGCATGTGCCATTAGATAAAGTGAAATGGCTTTCTGGCCAACCTATTCATGCAGGCCTGTGAGAAAGCACTTGAGAAGAGAGGAAGAGGTGACGAGAGGGTGATGCACCCCACATACATATCACCCTAAACTGGGTCAGCCACATAGTTAGCACCCCGAAAACACAACCTCCATGCATTCTGACATTTACAAGCAATACAGGCAGCACAGCGGGATAAAATGGGCTCATCCGCAACATGGTGAGACTCAGGCTGAGTGAGCTGCAACTAATAAGAACCTTATGAATTATATATTTACATATCTGACATGATTTTTTGTGCATTCATTTCCTAAGGAAAAATATCATTCCCGCATATTAGGCCCATTATTTGGACGGCACAGCCCGAACGTGGTTCTGGAATAACAGCCCATTTCAGAAAGAGCCTGACAGAATACGCAAAAAGAATGCCTGCCGTAAGTACGAGAAATAAAGGATGATAAGGGAAACATAAAAGTTGCTGTTGCAACTCCTTTCATGTGCTGAGAGGGCTGCGTTCTGATGCAGAAAGAGGCTTAAACAACAAGACGAGTATTTGAGAGAGGCGTTCTTAGGGATTTGTGGCAGACAGCGGAAGTTCCAAACAACTTTAGATTAGTCTTTGCAGGTGAGAAAGTTTCAGTATCCAGTGATTTAACCCTTTTTCAGATCCCGTCAGAACACTAACCCCAGACTCTTCCCTTATGAAAATTGACTATGGTTTCCTAAGGTTTTTATGCAGTAACCATAGTTTTACTATGGTACCTCATGGTACTTTGGTACTACCTATAGTACTACCATGGTGTATCCATAGCACTTCATGGTAGCTGTGGTACTACCATAGTATACATATAGCACTTCATTGTAAATATGGTACTACTATCGTTTTAAAAAGGACCCAGCAAATGTGCCCTTGCGGGGCCCATCCGGGTTTTTGTCTGGAAGTGTGGACTAGGGCCGGCCCACACCAAACCTAAATGGTAAAACAAAGACCATGTTTATGACCAAGATTATACTAGGGTTTAACTGTAGCGAAACCATGATAAAATCATAGTCATAAACCATGGTTTTCATAGTTACCCAAAAAACCATGAAAAACGGCAAACCATTGTAAACCATGGTTATTTAATCATAGTAAAACCATGGTTAATTTTCGTAAGGGTTCCCCACAATGACTACCCAATGCCTAGATCTAATTCACCTGAGTTTTATTCATATGACCCTAATTAATGGACATAAATACCTCAGACTTCCGCATTCATATTTGCAAAGTATTGCCATGGACTGTCCCTGCATACCGAGCACGTTCTTGTTATTTGATTTACCAGCCCATCAGTATCAGATCTGCATCAACTGTAGCTTTAAAGACTGCACTATTCTCCTCCGCCTTCTTTTAAATATCAGCACTTCCACTGCACTTTCAGTTTTCTTTTATTGATTTTCTATGCATTATATATTTTATTTCTTCTATTATTTTATTTTGATTCTATTTTATTTTATTTGTATTCTTATCCTGTAAAGCACACTGAATGACTTTTTGTGTATGATAATGTGCTATATAAATAAACTTGACTTGACTTGTATTACCCTGCCTGTATTTCTTTGATTCCTGTCTCACCCCTTTTGTTCCGTTTGCTGATTCGGAATTGCATTTCTGGTCTCTGACTATATGGACTCTACTCCTGGACTGCGTGCTTTGGTATGACGATTCGGAATTGTTTGTGAATCTTACTGCCCTTTGGTTTTGAAACTCTGCCAGTCTCTGTTTTTTGTAATCTGCTGCTTTACAGAAAAATCTTTTTGCCTGTTTTACTCTGCGTTTGGGTTTATCTTGGTCTGAACCTGACACCTCTAGTGCTACACCGTTCAGATGGAATTCTGTAGTTGCACATCATGCTTCGCTTTTACCAGCGATTCCTACAGCATCTTCTAGGTAATAATCTGTGACAATAAAACTTCTGCAAGCAGGTGTTTTAAAATGAAGTGGTTATTCCTGAAGGGGATAAACTGACTCTACACTTGTGCAGTTCTGAAGAACTCATAGTGGTCATATTCAGTCTAAAATCCTAAAATCTTCATTTCATCACAATACGTTTTCTCATAAACACTTTCCAGTGTTGAATCAATGACAGCAATATTCAGTACCGACATCTAACCATGCAAACTGGCCGAGTTATTCTTCAAGGGGAATTAAACCAATTTTTCAAACCTTAAATCATTAAGATAAACAAAAGGAGCATGAGGTTTGATGTGGAATGCTCTGTTCTAGTAAAGCCAACCATCAGAACTGTGCACAGTAGTGGTGATGGGAACCAGACGTCCACAGTATTTAAACAATCTCGAGGGAGAACCTATGAGAAACACAAGTGCATGAACATAAGGTGGTCTGCAGGCCTGCCGGTGCCCATATATAGCGCTTCAGAGCAGAGAACTCATTTATGAATAAAGTTTTCATTGTTTCAAACTCTAATAAAACCTCAGACTCAATAAATTATGATTCATGAATTTTATGGCTGCGCTCGTGCGCGTCTCTCAGCAACACCGAGCCGTGTTCTTTCACACTGAGAGGTGCTGCGCTCGTCTGGAGTTATTCTCCGAGGAGGACAGTCTGGACAGAGTCACCAGGCAACACGACGAGAGGAAAGAAGCAGAGGGAGAGAGTGTGTGTGACTGAGAGTGTGCAGAGCGAGAGAAAGAGAGAGACGGGGAGACAGAGAGACGGACAGAGGAGAAGAGGACATGCTGAACTTCGTCGTTTGGGATTTGTTCGCCCCCCCCCTCGCTACTATTCTCTCTAATACTCTGTGACAGATGCCTGGGAAAAAATGACTCGTGACAGGCCGAAAAACCTCACGTCTGTCTGCACGCTTTAAAAGTGTGCTATTCACTACTTTTATCAACTTGATGCACATTCTGAGAGAGGGAAAAAACTATCCCCCGATGCTCTTTGAACAAAAAGTGGAGCAGTCAGCAGGAGGCCCCGTCGGCTCCATTAATTAAACAGCCTTTCTAATGCTTTTGGCTCACATACAAACTGTCTGCACAGGACTGTTACTGTTTCACTAAGCATCTCCAATTACACTCTGGCAAAACATTGACACAGAGTACATTTTTATTGACTGAGAGTCATTAGCACCCATTCGACTGCTGCAATTAATAAGGTAACCGCTGTAGTATTACACAGAGGGTCAGTTTCCTGGACAGGAATTAGACCTAGTTATGGACCACAGAGCATCCTGAATGGAGACTCTCCATTAAAAGTTTCTTTTGGACCACCCCACCTAATTCCTGCCAGCAAAACCGGCCTAGAGAAAGACAGGAACAAGTACACTGAAGCTGCAAAAACACACGAACTCAGAATTTCGTTTTCGCTATCAATACCATCCATAGTAACACAACGTTCAATATCAAATAATACAATTCAAAAAGCTAAAAACACTCCTCATGGGCACTACATGTTTCATAAAAATTAAAAATTGTTTCAGTTTAATTTACATTTCCTGACTAATTTCAAAGACACATCAATTCAGTAGACCTAATTAAGTCAATATGTTCACATCACACACAAAATGAAAGTGTTTTACGATTAAAAAATATGTATGTATATATATATATATACACATACATTTAAGTACATACTTTATTTTTTAAGGATTTTTAAGGATTGATAATTGAAAAGGCCTTTCTTCTATGGCATCATTCTTAACAAACCTTTTTGGCCTCTGTAAGTTTAACAGTGCAGGCAAAAATGCAACGTGGGTGTTATTTAAATAAGAAACTGAAAAAATTGAAATGTGCAGTATGGAACTGTTCGCCACACTGCAGTACTGAAAAAGTATTAAGTCTTCGATACATTGTGCAACTCAGGATCAGCTGCATTCTGATTGGCTACACACTCAAACCCAATCCTGTGCACGGAGTTTATTCTGTCCGACAGAGAACAAAAGCTGCCCACTCTGCGTATCTGGAGGAAGATATAATTGCTGATTTATATTGCAGAAAATCTGACTGCATTCTGCCAGTTGCGATGTGATTAGATATGCATGTATGCATTTCCTTTCAGTGGGTTCAACAAGAAACAGGTTTGTAAGCAGTTAACTGATCTGCGTATCGTCACAGAGCGAAACAGTCACTGGACTGAAAAGGTCTGTTTGGTGGTTGCTCCATTTTGACAGACCATGTAATGGTTGGTTATCTTGTATGTCAGTCAGAGGCCTTTTTCTTGTCATATGTCGATTTTTGGCAATGTAACGGAATGAAACACACCGGGCTCCCTGACGATAGGCTGGTGGGTGTAATCGAACACCCCCACTGGAGATTTCTGGCCTGCGGGCATCACTGTGGGCAGTCTTGGCCTCAAGAATATAAGGTAAGTAGTATCAGAAGATAGCACTTTTGGCATTTAACCTTTCACTGAATGCATCTCATATACAGAATAATGTGAACAGGTTTCAGTGGTTGGTGTCTGAATCAACCACAACAAGGTGTTCGTTACCTTAAATTCTATAGCAGTGCATGCCTATCCATGACAAATCCTTCTACAGTTCTCTGTGGACAGTTAAACACTACAGTGATAAACCCTATATGCCTAAACCGAGAGCGAGTCTATTCACCTGTCAGCCCTGACACTTTCTCTCTAGTCTGAGAGTCCGACTGGAAGGGCTGACAGAGGCTAACAAGCAAACGCTGAGAGGTTCAGCTAGCGAGTGGCCGCCCTTTTCAGCCATTTCAGAAGTTAATGCTAATGCTTTACAAGACGCTTTGACAGGAGTCGGGGAAAAAAACGGCCTGAAAAGTCCAATCGCGCTGCCAGACCTAGGTCAGGACCAGCCTAGGTCAGAAGTCAGCCTGGGACTTCTGATGTGTGAATGCTGGAATGGCTATGTTATGTGAAGAACACAAAAGACTGCATTGTCGAAGTATTTATTTGGATGAATACATGAAAAAAGCGTCTAAAAACTAGCATTATAGAATTGACATTCAATAATACCAACAACATCTCGTTTTAGATATGAGACATTTTAGAGTGAGATTCCGAGACCCGACCTTGAGTTCTTCAGAGTGTTCTTAAACCACATTCCAAACAGACACGCAGTACAAAACCAGCATCATCCTGTCACACCCTCTTTTTCCTTTCTAGAAGTGTGAGCAATGATGAGGGAAACAAAATCCAGGAGGGAACTGAGATGGAGGAAGTTGAGATGGACTGTGATGCCCTACACCCCTAGAGACAAGGGTTCTTCAGAGCAGAATGGTCTGAAATGGAGCGTCTGCACAACTGGCTTCGGGTCATAACTGCCATCTGGCTGTTCTACAGCTTCAAAAAAAACACTGAGCAAAACAAGACAAAAATACAGCACTGCTGGGGTTGTGTCCTGCTCCAGGATCGCTCTCATGGGTGATGTGTGCCATGAATGTACTGGACCAGGTTGTTGACTGGCGCTGGTTTGACTCTATAATGCAGTCCAATTAAAAATCAAATATTTAATTCACAGCCTGCTTATTTTAGATGATGCAAACTGTCACATTATTGCGTTGTGATATCACAATATTTCAATGCATTGCTACACCCCTACCGGTCACTGCACTAAAGCTGGTAAAAGGGCTTTTCACACAGCAAGCATCTCACATACTGCACCTCATTTAAATGAAATGCTCGACCCCTGAGAAACCACTGCTTTTTCCGATTTTCCGACGAGTGGTTTTATGAAAAGTTGTGCTGACCGGTGGAGTTCTGACCTTTCACGCGGACAGCGGAGAGAGCTTGCGGTGTGAAAAGCCCTGAAAGGTGACACAAAGTGCTAGTTCGGCCAATAGAATGTACGTTTCACAATTTCCCTCTTAGCCCAACTTCTTTAGTTTTACACCACAGCTATGAGGCTCATGCGACTAGCAATCAATCAAAGCTTGCGTACACAAGATCGAATGCAAACTGCATGGACGCAAGTCGTCACACACTCGCCTCAAACTGTGGTGAGTTGTTAAGTAATCACTAAGAGACTTTATTGTGTCGTTTGTGACCCTGTATGACACGCTGTTACCTATAAAAATTCATTTATGGCTTTTGTGTTGCAGGGTGGCCTTTCAGGCTTTGCATGTGACTAGAAGAACTAGTAGCATCACCAACATGCACCGGGCAAAGGAATGGAGAGAATAGCCGCCAGACAAAGCTCTATCCCGCAGGAAACACTTTCACACCTCTTCCTCACAGCTAGAAAAGCTTCAGAAGTGACAGCAGCTCATTTTCTGCCAGTGGACACATCCTAGCAATGCATAATGCTTTAGCCCAGCTGAAATGAAAGGTATGCTCTGATGTCGAATTTCAGCTCTGTAGTACTAAAAAAGCAGCATAGCTCTTCCACACTGCCATTCTCTCAGTAATGGCCTGCAAGTGCAGGTAGATGTGTGTGTGTGTGTGTGTGTGTGTACTAGTGGGTTAAAATTGCATCAGTGCAGAGTGATGCTTCAATCACTATCCACTGAATTCAGTATGATATACAATATATAATAAACAATACTATCCAATCCAATTTTCAAACATCAAAACCAATAAAAAGGTCTATATTCCACGACTGTGCAAATAGTTCGTCACCTTTGTGTATTCAGTGTATTTTTAAAACAAATTCCAAATTGCAAATCAAATTCTGAAATTGGAGATATCGAATCATCTAAAGAATCACAGTCGATCTGAATCACTGGATCACAGATATGTACACCCATAATACAATAGTAATGCTTATTAGTTCTGTGCTCTGACTGTGCCTGTGTGTGTGTGTGTGTGTGTGTGTGTGTGTGTGTGTGTGTGTGCGCGCGCCTCCAGCTTTAGGTTATCTCTCGCTCATCATGTCCGCTCGCCTGTTGACCAGGGCAGAGCTCGAGCACAGTCAGCATGTGACAAAGAGCAGTGACTCATCGGTATGCCGTACACACTCACTCTCCCGTCATAAATGAGCTCTTACAGACCGGGCAGTATGAGCTGAGAACACTACGGTCCAGTCTCCATACATTGCCTTCCACACACACACTGGTCCAGTGTCCCCTAGGCCCCAGGGAAGTGGACAATAAGTGGATGCTTCAAGTTGAACTTATTTGTCTGGTGCCCTAGACAGGATATGTTAGAGGATGTGAACAGGCAGTTCTATATATACACACACACACACACACACACACACACACACTGATCAGCCACAACATTAAAACCCCCAACATTATTCACAGTGAAGTGAATAACACTGACAACCTTTAAGGTGTGGCCTACATGAACTGGACTAGTTTGTCAAGCACATCCGAGACGCCCAATCGGATTGAGATCTGCGGAATTTGGAGGTCAGATCAACACCTTAAACTCTCTGTCATGTTCCTCAAACCATGTTTGCAGTGTGGCAGGGTGCATTATCCTGCTGAAAAAGGCCACTGCCATTAGGAGATACCGTTGCCATGAGGGGGTGTACTTGGTCTGCAACAGTGTTTAGGTAGGCAGTACATGCCAAACATCCATGTGAATGCAGGACGCAAGGTTTCTCAGTACAGCGTTCCACTGCCTCCACCAGCTTTCCTTCATCCCATACTGCATCCTTGCAAAAGAAAATGTGATCAGTTAGACCAAGCCAACTTCTGCCATTGCTCCATGGACCAGTTCTGGTGCTCACATGCCCATTGTAGGCCCTTTCGGTGGTGGACGGAGGTCAGCATGGACACCCTGATTCTGACACAGTACCGCACTGCAACGCATTGTGTGTTCTGATAACTCTTCTATCAGAGTGAGCATGAACTTTTTCAGTCAATTTTGTGCCACAGTAGCTTTTCTGTGGGAACAGACTGGATGGACTAACCTTCGCTCTCCACACACATTAGTGAGGCTTGGGTGTCCAGGACCCTGTCACCAGTTCACCAGTTGTCCTGCCTTGGACCACTTTTGGTAGGTATTGACCACGGCATACTGGGAATACCCCACAAGACCTGCTGTATTGGAGATGCTTTGAACCAGTCATCGAGCCATCACCATTCGGCCCTTGTCAAAGTCCCTCCTTACACTCGCTCATTTTTTCTGCTTCCAGCACATCTTCAACTTCAAGAACTGACTGTTCACTTGCTGCTTAATATATCTCCCACTAACACTAATTTAATTGATAGTGACAGCCAAAAAAGTGTTATATTTAGACAGTCTGTATGAGCGGGCTGAGCTGTCCGGTGATTTCATGTGAGCTTGTGGTGGCTGCTTTACCAAGCTGTCGCCACTTTCAGGACATGTGGTCGGACCAGCTGTGAAAAAACTTCAGAACAGTTTTCAGAAGGGAACAAACGTCCGTTATCACAGAAATACATGCAGACTGGTTTACAGCAATGTGTATTATTTAATGATGGGTTTACAGTATACAACAGATGGCACATCAAACTGAATAAGCAAACCAAGAGACAGGAGAAGCCAAGATTACAGCATATACGCCAGTGAATGTGTACGGGTACGAGCGGGCACGTGTGTGCCATTCACCGCTGGACTCCATCCATATTTCATGAACAATAAAGGTTTCTGTAGCTGGCTGCACCTTTCTGACAGCAGGGCTGTAACACGCAGGCATTTCTCCATATTCCACTTTAATGGACTCTTTAGCCTTCAGCATTGGCACAACCAGGCACCAGCCACTGCTCCAGCTTATCACCAACACTAATCTAAAGCATCCTCCTCTCTGCTACAGGCCACACTCTGCAGTGTACACAAACAGACACAGGCAGATTCAGATTATTGATGATTCGCTGTTCTGCTCTCCCTCATTCTCCACCCTGTTTCCTTCAACCGACTTTTATATCTTTCAGTCTCTTTGCTTTTATTTGTTCTCCTCTCTTTTGCACATGATTTTCCAATTTCTCCTGCTCGTTCAGTCCAAACATTTCTCTTAGTTCTTATATTTCTACTCTTAGAAACATAAGAACTAAGAGAAACCAAAAGCGGTTCCCATTTATCTTGAGCCTCCATGGATCAAACTAGTTTGTCCAGCACATCCCATGAATGCCCTGAGATCTGAGGAATTTGGAGGTCAAGTCAACACCTTAAACACTCTGTCATGAAGAACCACATCCTTATCTACTCTCAGAAAGTGGAAACAAAAGTGGTTCCCATTTAAGGAAATGAACAGAACCATTTTTAAAGATGACATGGGTAAAGAACCCTTTTAAAGTTCAAAGCATCTTCTACATAAAGTTTTTTTTTTCTCTAGAACCTTATATCCAAGCCAAGAACCACTAGGTATCTTCATTTTACTCTACTCTACAGCATAAATAAACCTTCACATAGTCTGCAAGTTCTAGGAAGAACCCTAAATTGGTATAGAATCTTTCCTTTATGTGAAGGTTTATGTTCTTTAAACCCTTAAAGGACCTTGTTCTTGCTTCATTATTATTATTCATTAACGAGTTTAATGAATAAACACTCTTTGAAAACATACTCTTCAATCTCCAGTCCATGTACTTTACACACGGAAACTAAGCCGGAAAAACAGCCCCCTATGAAAGAAGTCAGGAAAACTAACACATTTTCATTTATCCACCAATTCAGCCTGCAGCTGTTTAGCCACACCCACACACACTGAAGTTATAAAGAGGGTTTCATCCTCTTTTGAATCAGGCAACCAATTAGAATTGAGGTCATTATCATATATCAATCTTAAAGGCACAGTAACAAAAACACCAGCAACTCTAAAGGACAAAGGGAAAGTGGGCGTATAAAACAGAATTATGTTTTTGACATACAAACAGACCAAAAAATAATAAAATACAAAAACTATTCAGATAATGGGTTCTTCACATGGGACTTCTTATTCAAACAAGCGTCTTTAGTGAACTAAAAGTGGTTCTTTGATGCTAAGGACCTACTTTTAAGAGTGTACTTCATCAAGTAAATTGCTTGAAGCAGAGATCCCACTGTTTCTTTTCCAATATTGATAGTGAAACCATGACTATTGTCCAACGCCAAGCTGCTACTTCTTCTTGAAAAGTTACTAAACTTCAAAAGCACTTTTTTAAGAAGAGACCTTACTCAAACTGCTCAAACGCTCTCCACAGGAAGAAACACACAGCTAACATCATGATCATACAGTGTTAGTGGGTAGTATTTCAGGCAACTCTTTAGTTTTTGTTAATCTTTTTTTTTTTCCACAAATATATCCAATCAGATTCTTCTGCTGGTTTCAGCCTGACACAGATCCCTATCAGATATCAGATCAGTGCATCCCCCGCTTTGAGCAAATAACATAAATCTGTTTTGTGGATCGGGATCAACAGGATTCAGCGACTGATGATGCGTTCCAGACCGCTGGATCTCTTAAGACTGATGCTGTCTGACCTGATACAGGTTAATGAAGGCATGTTTCTGTAAATCTGCAGTTCACCAAAGCTTCTGGGAATCCAGAGTCCTTTGACTCTTCCTGCCACTCAACAGACTTCAAACCCGGGCAGATGTCCACATCCACTTGCTAGCCTGCAGGAAATGGCCGCCCAGATTTTGACGGATCGCTCATCTGCCCTGCTACTTCCTCCTGACAAGATTCATCTCTCAAACTGTCAGCTACTGTCACAACAAAATCACCCTGGACATCGAAACACGGTCCGACTAACTGTTTATGCCCCTTCTGATGTCCAATTTGTACACGCACGAGGATATTTGACGGTTTTATGATCTTGTATACAGTTTCACATTTGATCCAAACTTTGTGTTGGATTTACCATCCAAGAGCACAGAACTTCAGCATCTCCTCAATGTCACAGCATCTAACAGACAAAACCCCCAAGGTTCTAAAGTAATACATTCACCCAAATGGCCAGTGGACAATGTATTACTGCTCACTGCAACTGAAAATGCCTAAAACAAAATCGAGCTTCTTTATACATATATATATACACATATACAAACACACACACACACACACACACACACACACACATATATATATATACAGTTGATATAAAA
>JBBPCZ010000034.1:10117030-10127509 GCA_037974445.1 Brycinus macrolepidotus
CCAGGTTCTCCAGTCTGACACCCAGGACAGAACCAGCCTTTTTAATCAGCTTGTTCAGCCTGTTATGTTCTGTCGCTGCATGAGCCAAGTGTCCACAGGCAATATGGACATAAAATATAATATTGCCCCATATGACCCTAAACATGAACTGAAAATGTAGTTCTGTGTCTCAGCTGTAAACCTAAAAACCAAGCTGCAGCATTATTGTTTACCACAGAGTTGAAAAACCAAAAAAAGTGATCATATGCAAAAGTTTGGGTACCTCTGGTAAAATTCTACTGTTTTCGTTGTTGTTGTTGTTGATTTTTAAACATGGAGAAAAAAATGTGGCCTGTGCAAAAGTTATTGCATGTAACATGTCAACTGACATTTGCATTTATAGGTAAGTTCAATATGTTTAAAATCATTTCATTTGGGTTTTAGCTGAAGTCTTGGAACATTTTAAATAGGTGTTTACTGTGTGTGTGTGTGTGTGTGTGTATGTGTGTGTGTGGTCAAATGGCTCGACACACTTTACACTTTGTACTGTACCTTCAGCGTGAATGTGCAGTTTTCTCTGTTCTTACACAAACGCAGTAACTCTGTGACTGACCTGAGGGCAGGAAAGGAAAGAACACCTTAAAATCTGCTCCTTTCTGGCGAAAGCAACCAGTAACTTTTCTCAGGCAGTCTGACTGTGTGGGTGATTCCTGAAACCAGGTAAAAGGGGATAAACCCCCGCCCTGGGTGGGTGAAAGCGATGTCGCTCTGTTGGTATAACTATCTTCACAAGGACGTTCCAGTGACTTGTGTAAGAGTATATATCAGTAATTCTACACGTAAACCTAACCCTAGCCCTAACCTTAACCTCAGGGACCACAAGCTGAATTTGGGGTGAAAACAGCATGTTTCATTGTGAGGACCAGCAAAATGCCTCCACCTATTCCTGTCAATACGAGGACATTCACACACACACACACACACATCTCAGCCCTAGGTGGGCGAAGGCGATGATGCCCTCATGCAACAAAACAAGTCTTAGGTCCCTGCAGAAACCTGAGCTCGTCCCTAGACACAATAACGAGTCAGCTAAGACTGTGTTTACCAGAATTCCAAACAATAGGGATGGATCAGGCTACTTTACACCTCAACAATCAAATATAACACCCCAGTTTGTCCTAAGGTTACACAATGTGACCTATACACAGTATGGAAAAAAACAACTCATTTCAATAAAGGCTTAATCAGAGAATATCCATTCATATCACTTTTTCAGGCTACATTTCGAGTCCAACATAGAAAAAGCTGATTCTGTGCACATTTTTGAAAGCACCTCACAGTCTTACCGAACGTTGATGCCTGGATTGTCCTTCAGGCCCATCATTGTGTACCTCTTTCCAGAACCGGACTGACCATATGCCAGAATACAGATGTTGTATCCATCCAGACAGGACGTTATAATTGGTAGAGTCCCATTAAACACTTCTTCCTGTGTGTTGGTTTTAAAATGAGAGTTAGAGCATGTACCAAAGGGACGCCTTTAGTTAGATTTTGTGTTCATAGAATGGGGCATATAAGTAAACATTAATATAAGTGATTTTTTTTTTTTTTTTTACATTTCTTGTCATTCATGTTTTGTCTCCTGATGTCCAATTATAACATGTGGCCTTATGGATCAAAACACCCATATTTCATTTTTGTACATGACATCTCTTTCTCCCTTTGAGCCACTGAGGCTGTTTTTCTTACTGTGCCTTTAAGATTAACACATGCAAATGAACTCTGTTCTGAATAGCTTCTTCTCATTGCGGTCGGGTTAAAATGCATGGTTCAAATTGTTCGGTTTAGACTGAAGTTCTCAGAGATGTTGGAAAATATAAACCTCAGCCACTCTTTTAGATGTGTGGATCCGTTGCATGTGCTTCCCGACAGCCAGGAACAGTACAACGTTTAATCATTTTCCAGACAGGAAGGTCTGGTCTTTTGAACGGCTAATTATTCAGCATTTGCTACCTCTTACATTGATCATGATGTTAGAATGTTTTTTTCTTTCTTGCCTGAGATGCAGTTGAGGAAAAGACATTGTCAAAGATGAACTTCTTCTTGCCTCCTTTTTGGACCAGCAGTAGCTCCTGGTCTGAGAGCACCTCCAGGCACCCTGCGGATCCTGCTGAGTCTGACTGGCGCCTGCATCGGCAGAACACACGGATGTTCCCCTGCAGCTCCAGAAACTTGTTGTAAAGTGCTCTCTTCTCAGAGGCCTCCTGTGGAGAGTTTACCATCAGCAACTTATTCTGACACTTTTGAACTGAAGTCCCAGGGCATTTCATGTTTGATGGGTTCAACTACTACTTGATGAGTTTTACTACTTCAACAGCATGTTTTCTAAAACACACAGTGGTTCTCCTTAAATAAATATGCTCGGAACTTCAGATGCCTGCCTTTTGGTAGAGGGAACGGAACTCCTCCACTGCCCCATAGGTTTGTTGCTGTCTGTCAATCATCTGCTCTGCCTCAGCTCTGAACTGATGTAGCTGCTCCTGCATGTCTGCGAGTGTGACGTACACCGTGGAACGCAGCTGCTTGCTGAAGAGGCTCAGTTCCCGGGTTAAACAGATAACCTGCATGGAAATGTGGTCACAGCAGGTCAGCATTCTTCACTACGTCATCATTTGCTGGGTTACACTTTACTTTCCAGTCCAAGAAACATTTAGAGGGGCTCCAGTTAATATTGCTACTACTGTGAGTAAAATATCAGTGAAATCTTTTCACCTTCGGGAGTTAAATTAAAGGTTTCCCTTGTTTTCCAATTTCGTTTCTATGTGCCATATCCGTAGACTCTAAATACACTTACTACAGTAGTCAGTTGCTGAATTTTGTCAAGAAATGTTTATACAAAACATTTATTTTTGTAGAATACTTTTGTGAATTCTCCAGTCAAAGGTGTTTTTGAGTTAAAGTAAGATCAAATGTACAGTTTTCCACTTAGATGTAGTCAGTCAGCCAGTATATGTTTGGTGTCCATACTTTTGCTTCTTTACTTTAGAACGGGGGCATTGAAGCTAATGTTGCAAACACGAAGTTAGTAGCCACCCAGGTTTTTTCCAAACTCCAGAGGTGGTTTGTGAAAACAGACCCTTGTGTCTAAAAAGGGTTGCCCACAGTGGATCCATGGTGATGTTTTGTTCATTTTATAGCTCAATGTAAATCTGTGTCTTAAACCACATCAGTGAGATTGTAACAGCTTGCTGGATGTGGTTTTGGGGGTGTATTTACAGAAAGGATTTGGGTGATTATTGGCTTGGCTGATCGAGAACATCTTGGCTAAGTAGAAAACTGTAAATTAGATGGTTTGCCAAACAAAGAATCAACACAATACAAATAGGACAGATAGGCTAAAAATGCCTGTTCTTTTAAATGGTTTGCCCGTTCACCTGCTGAAGGTGCCGAGGGTCCACTGAAGCTTTAATATTAGCCTTGGCAGGTGGGTCAGTGGAGTGGCTCAGAAGAGCTCGGAGCTTCTCCATGGCAACCTGCTTATCTGCCTCCAGCTGAACCACTCGGCGGGTCAGATTCTGCACCACATCAGACAATTGCTGAGACTCCTGAGACAGACAGCTGTTTCTCTGCAGCAGATCCTCGGCCTCCTTTTCTTTCAGCTGGAGCCTCTGCCGGAGGTCCTCAATGATCTGGTCCTTTTCAGAATGACTTCTAAAGACCACATGATTGTCACAAAGTTCAGGCTTCGGTGACATTCCACACCACACAAAAACGGCTGTGACATTTTAGGTTTGATTCCAATCATTCATGAATATCTAGCAAAGGCTAGGAAAAATATCTGAAGCGTGTTCACCTGAATGAGTTTAAACCAGGATAAGACTGTGTCCCCGCATGCGGCTCAGAGAGAACATCTCCGAATATGGTGAGGTAGATGGAGATGACCTCATCAGGGTCGTAATTGCACTGCCTGAGTGCTGCAGCTATCTCCTTCTGATCCGCCAGTCCTGGGAGAGCTTTCTGAAAGAGACGGATTAGAGCACTGACCTGCCAAGAAGTCTTGCCATAAATGCCTGGGATTGAAAGAAAAAATTGCACTATGCAGCCTAGTTAACCCCATCAAGTCAAATCAAATTTATTTTGAAGAAAGCTGATAGCACAGGTTCCCAGCCCTGGTCCTTCAACTCAGGAATGGCTTGTTAATTAAACAGTTAGTTGGATCAAGTGTGCTGGAGCATGGAATGCCAAAATATGTAGCACCAGGAACCTCCACAACCAGAGTTAGGAACCACTGCTCTTAGGCCTCTAATTTAAATTCATCACTCTCACAACTACATAAAATACTTATTAGTTTCACAGCATAAACTAAACGGTTCTTGGCTTGGACACATGGTTTTAGGAATCATCTTGGACACAATCTAGAACCTTTACACTATGTGGAGGTTCTTTAAACTTTGACGAGGACACACAATGTCACTGATGTGCAGCATCACTCTTATGAAGCACCAAAAGCTGCATGAGTGTAGCTCACCCTAGTGGAGAGCCTTAAGACTGTTAAATGTGAGTGAGTTACAAGTCAAGTGCAAGAGGTGCTTTGCATCTCAAAAGGTTTGTCGCCCACTGAAAGGTTCTTCAGGGAAACAAGCACTTCAGAAAACCCTTTTTGGCGCCTTTATGTTTAAGAATGTACAAATTAAACGATTTGTGGTAACTGCTGAATAATAATAAGCTGAATAAGAATAATGATGCCATTATAAACCAGCAGTTTAAGGTGTTAATGTATAGGGACTCTTCTAAGCATGTTGTCTTTATGACTGGATAAACTTCTATAACTTTCAAATATTTTTTTCTGTAGTTACTGAATAATAAGGCTGGGTTTTTTTAGAAGTTACAGTGATTCATTAGAAGATAACTGAAGAGAGAAAAGAGTGAAAAAAGAAATTACCATGACTTGTCCGACTCTCTGATGAACAAAATCAACATCCATCTCCCAGTGCAGAGGCAGGAGGAGCCACAGGCCTGTCTGAGCATCAAAGTACCTGCAGATATTGATTCTCTCCTGGGGAAAAAAAATAGTGGTTAGCAGACATATAACGCACATGTGTTGCATCCAGTATTTTAAGTATCAAAGTTTCTGTTTCAAGCTGCCCAAATATGTTTTGAATCCTCTAAGGAAGAAGCATCAGTATTGTGCAAAATACAGTGTATCCACTGTCCTCAACCTTTCAAATGACCTTCTCATTGCATCTGAATGATTAGATCTGAGACTGTTCCTTATTAGCATTGGTTCTTTAGCACATCTTCTACTGAGCGCATCTAAACGCTGTTAATATAAATAATAACCTCAAACATGCGGGTCCTGAGAGTTCCTCTCCCCTGGACGTAGAGCCCATTCACACTGTCGTCTTCAGTCAGCGTTGGGGCACTTGGTACGGACTGGCTCTGAAGAAACTTTATAAAAGCAAAACAACAAACAACTGTTTCAGTTTTTACTTTTATCTAGTCTATTATCTAGTCGTGATTTCTTCTTTTTTAAGGAAACCTGAAATGAAAACAGACCTTATTTTTTTATCATATTAAGCATGATTCAATATATGATAGCATTAAAAAGATGTGCTTCTTGTTCTCCTGTAACTGAAGTGTAATTGCTTTTCTCCACCTCTAAAAGGTCTTCAGAGTTTTGAGTACATCACTGTGCACCAGCGAGTGGGGAGATATAGTTTTAACTAATAATATCGTGTTTCACCTCCTCCCTCATCATCAAGGGAAACACTCAGCTAACCCAGACCCTCCCTGGCACCAAGTTTCTCTCTGAGATACGTCACAGTTCGGGTTAGACATGAGTTATGATTTCTGATTCACACTGATAAACCAACACTCGAGATCAGTTCACTGTAGAAATCTTAGAGGTACTTTACATTTTAAAAGATGCATGTACACAATAGCATAGTTACAGTTATCAATTTGTACATTTAGTGTCTAACACAGTAAAACAAAGCATTTGCCAAAACTTTTGTGCATGTTTGCTAAGGAGACACATGGGAGCAACATATTGTTGCTATTATAAAACCTTATTTTATCACAGTTGGAACAAAACCTCATATCTCAATTTTTGCCATTTTGTATTATTTGCACACTTTAAAAGTTCCAGCTGCCTTTAACACTGTGTCAGAATTTCATGAGTAACGTGACTGACAGAAATGGTCCGAAATGAAACAAATCTTTGTTATTTTAACTCACATTAAGAGTCAAGAAGATTTTTTTTCTTCTGTGAAGTTAGTATTTTGGAGATTTTTGGTTTTGTTCTGACAGTGAGAACTGGAGTCAGATTTGGACATCATAGTGACTGACCTCTCATTACTCAGCTATACTGGTGGAACTGGTGAACCTCAGCAGTCACTCACCTCCCATTGCGGTGCACTGGCCAGTCCTGGATCTTTCCTCACTGAAGCTGCGCTCCCCATATCTAACAGCAAGTCCAGCAGTAAAGGCCGTACATCCTGGAGAACCGGCTCCTTACAGTCTCTAGAGCATCACTGTTCTCCTCTAGGAACCAGCAGTAACCTTATAGGCAGCAGCAGCGTCACCCATGCAGCATTAATGTTGGATGATTATAACCACAGTCTATAGTTCGCTGTGGTCTGACACACCCATGTGTTCTTCCTCCACTGTGTAACATACACAGACGAGTTTAGACTCCACAGCAGAACAAAGCACACGATTTTGATAGGAGGGTTTATTTTGTTCATGTCTATCTGAACACGCATCATGCAGTGACTGTATGAAGAGCACAGTGCAGTAATCACTTCAATACTTGGCGAAGGAGCTGGGTGACATTACACATGGGGTAACATGACACTCGCAATGTGACAACCACTGACACAAGGTAATTACCATCGATGGTTCACACACCCCAGAGAGCCCTCTTCTACACTGCCATCAGGAAAGCTTTTTCTCAAAAGAGGTTAATTTTATCAGGGAAGGGGAAAAACAATCTTAACTCTAATGTACCTTCATGTTAGATTTTATTCTAAGTAATTATGCACAGTTTCGTTTGGTCCATTCCTAGTGAGACACTTAACTCGATGTAAAGGCCAGCTGGTGTCTCCATAAAGTGTCCAAAAAATCTAATAGAGATAAACCTTTCATAGTCCTTTATAAAATAAGGTTTTACAATAGGGACAATTTGTTGCTCCCGTGTGTCTCACTGGCAGATTACAGTTAAACAATTACACAGTTAAAGCCCTGAATCCGCATGTTTCTGTTTTGATTAAGCGAAACAGAAGTGGATGTGAAAGTAATTAAAACACTTAGTAAAACATGCATTCTGTTAGTAAAGTTATTTAAAATATGGCATTTTGGTAATTCCATATTTCACCTTACAGATTGAAAAGATGTGTTTTTTTTCTAGCATAATTCAGAGTATTTGATTGTTATTGTTGTATGCAAAAATGTTGACACCCATAGTCAAATTACATTTTATTTTATGAGCAAAAGAAGATTTACACACTTTAATGCACAGCTATTTGCTGAATTTTACTTACTGGAGAACAAATATGAAATTTGCACATTCTGGTGCCTAAAACAATAAAACAAAATAAAAGATATTCCATAACTTTTGTGTACGTTTGTAAACGGGACACATGGGAGCAACATATTGTTTCTATTATAAAGCCTTATTTTTTAAAGGGTTTATGAAAGGTTTATCTCTATTAGATTTTTTGCGCCATTTTTGGAGACACCAGATGTTTTTTGGACACCAGCCGGCCTCAATGAGAGGACGGATAGAAACTGCCCAAAATTACTTGGAATAAAATCTTGACACATTAGGGTACATTAACGATAACAATTTTTCCCCTCTCCCTATAAAGTTAAGATTTTAGAGAAAAAGGTTTCCTTATGACAGTAACAAAATATGTGACTGTGTAGAAGAGGCCTGGGTAAGTGACTAAACTGCTTTTGTCTTAGATGTTCACCCCCACAAGAGTGTTTCAGCTTTGCATACAACTGAATATACAATTCATATTTTATTTCTATTTCAGTAATTTAGTACAACTGAGGTCCTCTTACAATTTTCCCTTCTATTGGTATAGGTGTTGTACATTACATTTATGCATTTGACAAATTTTGTTATTAAGATTGACTTTTAAGTTTACGAATGTGCTTGATATGCTGTACATGCGAAAAATAAAACAATGAGTCACGGTGAAAAGATCATTTTTTTTATTTCTGGAACATCCTTTTCAGTAAAGTTTTCATGCATGTGAGTAAACAACATTGCACTCACTACCGTTCAGTTGTCTTGCATATTACCGTTAAAGTAAGCCAACAGATAAAGTTAGCTTCATACACCTCAGAGCTACCAACAGTTCATCCAGCTCATTTTCAGCTCACTCAGGAAGGCCTCTTGGTGAAGTCTAAACCTTAAGGCACTTGGTTGGGGTGGTAACACTTGTATAGATTAACATACGTGTCAGTTTTTGCACTCTAAGTGTAGGTCCAGACTAAACAGGGTTTTCTACAGCTTTACAACAGCTTTCCTGAGGCAGAAAATCAAATCTTGCAGTGTCTGGACTACTCTAGCAAAAACTGGCAGTCTACCACAGATCACATCTGTCGTAACTCAAGTGCAAAGTGTTTGGGATATGTACTGATTATCAAATGGGGAAAAAATAATTACCTTGGTTTGGTCATGCTGCATTGTCAATACAAAAGCACAGCGTTATTACATTACCTTTAAAGCTGAACGCTCCCGCTGAGGTAAAGCATAAATACAAAATTTACAAAAGGGCAAAAATACTATGTACTCTAATAAACAAGTTATTGACAAAGTACTTCAATATAAATAACACCATCTATCAAAAAAAGTGATCTGAATTCAGGACCCCATTGGCCTATAACCTGAAGTGACTCATGCCATACTCACATACAGCATCTACTTTAAAGCCACAGTTCATCTCAGATCAGTGAAAATGCCTAACACTGAATGGAGTGTTTTTTTGCATGGAGCTGACGGTGCTGATGATACACACTGATTCACAGTGACCTTTATAACCGAGCCAGAAGTACTGTGTTCATTATCGCTTAAATGTCAAAACCCTGAATGAGTGTTTAACATTGATATAAACTGTTGAAGGAAGCAGTATAGCAGTAGTTGCAAACTAGGTAACAGCAAGATTAGTAAAATACAAAAAACATGAAATGCTGCAATGCTGGTATGCCCCACAGTAACCTATTAGTGTCCCTTCCAAGTGCTGGGGATTCTGACACAGAAAACAATTTCTTCAGTAACCTCTGGCCTGTATCATTTGTCAATTTTTTGATTAGTTCTGTCATTCACAGATACACACATTCACACACATATACAGGCTACTTTCACACCTGAGATCAAACAAAATCATAGTGCCATGGTCACTCAGACTAAAAGCTGCCACTCCTGGGGGTCATCAGACAAATTCTCATTGCTGTCATAACAAAACATTTCTCAATATCACTGTAACATAAGTTTTACCATATGCTGAACTAGCATTTTATTCCAAATAACTCAATCATTTCTATGGCTCCATACATAAGAACATTTTCACACAATGTAAAGAACAGGTGGCATTTTCAAATAATACCAAAAAAACAAAACAAAAATTGAACTGTGATACTAGGTTTTGATATGACAGCAATGATGTATGACGAGTGCTAAGACCCGCTGAGCTCCGACACTGTTAGTGACTCCGCACAGTCTATTTCTATGACCTGACCAGTTTAAAACCCTGACCAGTGTCAAGCACTGCTGGAGGGAACCAGTTGAGTTTGATCCTTCGTAGAAACCGCAGACAAACGCCGCAGAACCAGAACAGGTTCAAAGCACCGCACCAGTGGGCCAGCTGAACAACTGGGTACGTCAAACGGGGAAAATACAGATTCCAGTGCTTAGCCAAATCATTTCCTGTAGGCAGGTGCAGCTTGTAGTCCCCCCAGTGTCTCGAGAGGCCATACGTGGCCATGACACATCTTCCTCGCTCAGTCCAGCGAACGGTGCTGTCGGGGTTGCAGTTAAAGTCCACCCACTGGCAGGTGAAATCTCCAATCTGAGGGGCATTCTGGATCTCCAGGTCCAGTGATTTGGACAATGTAGCTCCCTGCACAGCTACATACACCTCCTGCACCCTTCGCACCTCCTTCACCCAGGGGAAGGAGTTCTCTGTGTCCAAAACCAGAATGAGGCGAGAGCAGTAGCCAGCAGACTTCTCTCTCCAGAGCTGCACGATCTCATCCAGACGTAGGACATCCCCACCTTAGAGAAGAAAACAAACCAAAAAGAGGCTCTTAACTGGTCTTTCAAATGTGTGTATATATATACACACACACACACACACACACACATACACATACACATACACATACATACACATACACATACACATACATATATATATCAAAAGTTCAACCTAGATTCTTGCCATTCTGTCAAATATTTACTCAAAATTTCTGTCAGGTCCCCCTAGGACA
>JBBPCZ010000034.1:10144699-10157595 GCA_037974445.1 Brycinus macrolepidotus
GCATCATTTCTCTTATTCTGATGTTTTGTCACTTCCTTTAAAATTATTCTTTAAAGAACAATATTTTTATTTGGAAATTGGGAGAAATATTGTCAGCAGTTCTTAAAAACTAAGACAAAGCCGTTCAGTTCAATACTTATAAAAGATAAAACCTGAGAAACTGAACATTTTTGCAGTGGTCTCTTTTTTTTCCATAGCTGTATATATATATATATATATATATAACCTTTCATGGCCACTCTTGGCAGTAAATTAATATTCCTAAAGAGCCAAATGTCTCTAATTGCTTGTTTATACTAGAAATGATTAAGCTCTGTAACCTTTAAAGGAGTGTTTTATAGACCACAGTACAGAAAATACAATGACTGCAGTTCTATTGTCTTTCTTTTTCAGAGTCTGAAATGTCACCATGCTTGCCATTCAGACAGTGTTAATCCTTACAGGGCATTTCTCTGAACCTCTCTGCCTCTCTGATGGGTGACTGCAGCTGTGCATACTCTTCACTACAAATTCCGAAGTAAAGGTCACAGATGTTTTGCACACCATTGACTGGCCACATCAGAGCACATTAAAATGGTTTATATAATACAATTACAGAAATCACATCTCTCTGGTGAATTATCATTTTCAAACTGACTATATAACAGCTCACGGCATTAAAGGCCAAGCATGTGGCATAGATGCTTACTGGGAATTTTTGAAATATGCTGAACTGTATTTTGGACAGAGCTGCTGTTCAGCATATTTCTTTGAACTATGTAATGGTCAAATGCCTTGGCTTTGTGGTTATTTGTGGTTCGTGCTAATCTTGAGTCCATTTATATTGACAAATGCTTTTTTTTTTTTTAAAAATGGGACAGATTCTGACAGATTCTCTTTTTTTTGAAGAGCGACCCAAATGTAGACAAAAAAGACTTAAAACAAATTTACAGGAGCACAGCAGTGTATTATAAGAGGGAGAATATGACCAGGAGAGAAAAACACAGCCATAATCATTGATATAGAGTATAAACCGACAGATAACAGAAAGTAATACACCTACTGACGCTGTGTTGTTTCACAACTGAAACAATGGAGTCTTTATTCCTCAAATACAGAGACGTGTTCATGTTCAGCAGCAGACACCTGTGTCTATAGACCTGTCTGACCACAGTAGACTGTTGCACTAATATTTTAAACCTGATACACACCATTATCAATAGTCCTGAGGTGATAAGACCACAGCCATTAGTTTAAGGATGATGAAAATAGGTTTATATGAGCAAACAGTGAGGTTGAGAGCTGAGAGGATATGGGAAAGCCAGACACATCATTGAGGAGCTTAACATTTTTAGGTATAACACTTTAACCACTGACCTCTGCACAGTAGGTGTCATGCCCATTTTAGGAACTCTAAGTTGTTTTTCTCTATGAGAAAAGGGGGTTCAGAAATCTTTCAAAACGTCTTGCGGTAAACAGAAATGTCCAAAACATGATACACGGTTGTTTTGTGTAAATTTTTCTCCCTTCACTCGATCCTCTGAATTACAAGTTCTTTAAGGAGTCAAAATGTGAATATTGCTACAAGCGAGTGCATTGAAACGACTTTACATGAAAGCAAGTCTCCTGCTAAACTTAAACACTATTATATACCAGCACCAGCAACTTTACTACCCCATTTAATGAAGCTTGTGTGTGGAATTTTGTTGATAAAGCTGCATGTATTAACATTCATAGTTTTGATTCTTTAACAACCTTTTGGTATTCAAGGAGGACAAGTACACAGGAGATAATACACTGGACTTGGAACATTTTTCTGCAATTTTTTTTTTTTTTAAATCCATTCATTTTCCTATACAGAAAACATCATAGATATACATACTACTTCAGGACTCTCTTGCATACAGAAATATATTTTCAGCAACATTTATTCTGCCCCATTTCTTGGTGTTATAAGCAACACACCTGTCTTTGTCAATAACCTATATTTTATTAATTAGCTATGCACACAAAATTATATTCGGTTTCTGACTGAAAGTGGAATTCCTATTTTTGTTCTTTTGTCACTCATAAGAATATGTTTTAGAATCTACAGGAATAAAAATCAATTGCATAATAAATAAAAGTCAATTATTGTCATAGCGGAGTAAATTAGACCTTTTATTAACCAGCCATTAATCTTCTAGACTTTATATGAGAATGTTATATAGCCATTTGTGCTAAGTGGTCCTGTAGACATTCCATCTATCCATGGCACTTTCAGTACATGGTTTAATCATCAGTTTAAACCAACCTGGTTTACTTTCTTGACCAATTTTCAGTTACAGTCATGTTTTCCTGTTATACCGTACAGCCTTGTGAGCCTTGTGTCAATGTGTCTTGACTACTGGAGCTGAAACATGGCTAATTGCCATTAAAGAAAGGTAAATAATACTGTCATTACAGTAGTTTTTCCCTTAAACATCCTTAAATGACAGTACTTCAAAAAGAAATCACACGAGTTCAAGTATTTCTACTTCTCTTTCATCTCGTTTAGTTGTGTGACTTTTAATGGTTCAGGCTCCCCCCCAAAGAAAAGCCAATACAGGGCAAGCAAGTAGAGCCCAAAACATGCAAGGAAGTCATAAAAGTATGCTGTCACTAAAAAGACAATTAATAAAAAAGTGTATGTCATCATTTTGGACAGGCTGTCAGAGGCGAAGAACTCTCTCCACCAGAGCACATTGTGCCCAATGACCTCTTCTTCTTCTTGCTCTAGAGACAATGTGGCCTTCTCGAGCTCCAGGTCCTCCAGTGAGGCATTGGGCTGATCCTCATCCACAGATTCTGAAATGGAAGGCATAGGTGAGGGCAATGTCCTTATTCTGCTCACAGAGGGCCTCTTGCTATAGTTCCCATTAGACGCTGAATCTTTAAACCCTGGCTGTTGTGTGTTCTTTAGTCTGTGGAGATACAGCTCCATTTCATCATCTGTCAGAGACTCTGTAGATGCACGGTCATCCATGTCCTTCACACCCTGCTCACTTATGTCCTCAGGGTTCTCCGACAGTTTGTTGATCTCAGCAATAGTATCCTCTGCAGCTTGTTGTTTCTCTTTTGGACGCCGCTCAATGAATGCAGCTCTGTCACTCAGTGTTGTGTCACTATGTCCTGGCAGGGCTTGCTGTGACATGCCTGTCTCACAAATCATCTCTGCTTCTCCACTGATAGAGCACCTGTGTTCTGAAGTTCTGGCTGGGCTTTGTTGCTCCTGACTCATGTGTAGGCAAAGCTCACTTTTAAAGGAATCAACATTAGTTGTGCTCTCTACTGCAGCCACAGGACTCTCCTGCTTCTCAATCTCCACTTCAAGAGACAGACGGTCAACTTCATTCTCCCATCCGTCCGTATACTGCTCTGTATCATTCTCCCTCACTGCCTCCTCTGTCTCCTCTTCATCGTCATCAATGTACAGTAACTCATCTTCAAAAGGGTCCTCGTTTTCTTCTTGTTGCTCGTCTTCCTCTTCTTTTTCTAGTTCCTCCTCCACTTCTTCTAGTTTTTGTTTTTGTTGTTGTTCTTCTTCTTCTAGTTCTCCTTCTGCTTCTTCTAGTTTTTGTTTTTGTTGTTCTTTTTCTAGTTCTTCTTTTTCTAACTTTTGTTGTTGTTGTTGTTGTTGTTCTTGTTCTTGTTTATGGTCTTGTTCTTGTTTTAGTTCTTTTTGTAGTTCTTCTTGATTTTCCTCCTCTAGTTTGTCTTGTTGTTCTTCCTGCTCCCATTCTTCTTGTTCTTGTGTTTGGTCCCTTTCTTTTTCTTTATTTACTTCTTTTTGTTCTTGTACTTCTTGCCCTTGCTCTTCCTGTACTCGTTGTTGCTGTTGCTCTTCTTCTTCTTCTTCTTCTTCTTCTTCTTCGTCTTTGTCTTCGTCTTCTTCTTCTTCTTCTTCTTTATTTACTTCCTCTTGTCTTTGTCCTTCTAGTCCGTGCTGTTGTTGTTGGTCCTCCTCTTCTTTTTCTCTGACTTCTTCCAGCTCTTTTCTCTCCTTTGTTTCCTCTGAAACTTGTACTGACTGGTGTTTATTGTCTGTTGATTCTTGCTTTTTATTCACATGAGGATTCTCTACCCATTTGTCTTCTTCATAGATATCAGCCTCTTTTTCTGCTGAGACACTGTTATCCAAAGGTCCTTTGGAACCATCGGGAAAATTGAAGTTTGAATCTCTAAATTCCTTATTCTGATTTGTTCGGCCAACATGCAGGGGGTTTAGCAAAGTCCTGTCCAGAGTTCTGTCTTCTGGGTTTACGTCTATTCTTTCTAAACCATCAGCTTCATTATTTCTGGTGCTGTTTGAATCTATCTCACTCAGATGGGAATCACCATCAGCATGATACACGTTGTCTGAAGACTGGGTCAGATTTTCGACCTCTGTAACTTGGAACTGGACAGGTGTAATACCAGCTGTTTTTTGGCCACGCTTAAAGCAGTCGAGGTCTGGACTCTGGATTTGGATGGGAGTCAGATTTTGGGATGGTGTTGGAACTTCGCTTTGGCTAAAGTTAGGTGTGACGTTTGATGAAATCTGAGAACAGACTGAAGAAGCGTCAGGAATGGGTCTGTGGCTTTCTTCCATGCACTTGCTGCTAGGCCGCATTTCAGTGAAGGTGGATTTCATGGAGGCTTGAGGTTGCTGCATTTCAGTCTTCATACTTTGTACTGTATTGATCTCAGTGCTGTCTGTGTGTGATTGTTTTTCAGAAACTATAGAGGGTGATATCTTTGCACTTATACTGTCTAAGTCAGATTGTGTGGTTAAAACCATATAATTTACAGGCACATATTCATGCTGTGAGTTTTCTGGTGAGGATCCACTCTGGGAACATGTGTCGTGTTGGATCTTGTAATGAGTATCTTCTAAAGTGCTGTGTGTCAGATATTGACTTTGTAAAAATCTTTTTCCATCCTGTGGTTGTTCTTTTTTATCAGGAATGTCTTCCATGGAACATGTTCTGTTCAAACATTCCAGCTGGAAACTAAGACTATTTGTTGAATGGTGTGTCTGTGCAGGTGACATATTAGTCTCCAGTGAGTCATCCATGATGCCAGTTAAAGGGGTTTCGTGAAAGGTAGCCCTATTTTCTACACATTCTGGGTTCACATTTGTCCCAGATAAAGATTTCACAGTGGTCTTGTTTGTGTTGACTGAATCTGGTGGAGATGGTTCTTTGCCGACCCCATAATAAACATCACTAACCACATGTGTTTCAGATATGCATGCATTTGGCCTTGTTTCCACGCTTTGTGCCCTGGGATTACTTTGGTACGTGACTTCTCTCTGACATCCGTCTTCTAATTTCCCAGCTGACCTTTCAATGTTGTGTCCTCTGTTCATGAGGTCTCTTTTCTCAGTTTCCATTATTTGAAAAACCTGATGGTAAAGTGGAGCCACTATCGTCTCAAATGTGAAGTTTTGTTCGCGGGGCCGAATATCTGGGTTAATATTTGAGATAGTTGCGTCCTCACCCATTCGTCTGTCCACTGTGCTCCCTATCCTTTCCATGGCATCCTTTTCAAAGCATTCCCATGCTTTTTCCACACTATTACTCATAGAAGTTTCAAAGTTCTGGCACTCAAGAAGTTCCTGCGTGACTGAGACAGCCTGTCCAGTCAGCGTCTCTTTGTTTTGGCTGTTGGCCAATGCATGTGAGACAGAGCTTATAGTGGATTTATGACAGTTCACAGAGTCCACAGGGGACAGCCCTGATTGAGATATGGAAGCTGTTGGTTCAGAGGGTGTTACCGCAATATTTTCCTTGTCCTGGGTTTGAATCTGGGTAGCAGGACCCTGTTTGTTCTCAGCATCCACCGAACCTGAAGCACATTTCTGCCTCTTGATATTCTCAGGCTCAGCAGGTGAGGACGAGAGCATCTCTGTCCACACATTTGTTTGCGGTGTTGAAAAGATTAAAGGTGCCTCTACTCTTTGTGGATCGGCTTTTCCCACATTTGCCATCACGGCAGCTTCATCTGTGTTTTTCTCAATTTGTTGGTGGTCCTCTTCCTCTCTTTTAGCAAAGTACTGGCGTATTTTTTCCTGTCGTGCAGCTTTTCTCCTGCTTCTCCGGCTCTGGTTCCTGATGTTTTCCTCCTGATAATGCAGAAATAACTTATTTAATTTGGACCTGTTTTGGTGTTATAAGTAAGTATAAATAAGTAACACCATACAAAGCTTTTTTCTGTTTGCTCTCAAAAATAAACGTACTCAAAACGGTTCTTTGCACAATGATATAGAAGAACCGCCTTTGTTCCCTTCAGAACCATAACTGAAAAAGAGTTTTGAGAAAATGAAAAGCCTTTTACAGGCCTTCTCAAAATCAAATCATTCTATGCAGGTTTGTGCTGGAACGTTTACTTCATAAAGGCGGCCCTTTAAAATGCTATCACACACATATAGTAACGAAACTGGTTCTCAAAAGAACATTCTATTAAATGGGTCTTTAGGGAACAAAATGTGGCCCTTCTTTGGTATGGATGGTTTTTTGGAAACCATTTTTGTAAACAAGATCTGAGCCTTTATAAATCTTTGAAGAACCCTTTTAAAGAACTATTTAAACCTTTTGCCTTAGGAAGAACCTCCAACTTGGACTTTACATTTAGTGGAAGTTCTGTAATCCTGTCAAAGGTTCTTCACACACCTGTCTTTTTAAAACATGGCTGTTTAGGAAGTCAACAGTGATTCTTCCACAGCATCACTTAAAGAACTATTTGTGACACCAGTTTTATGATTGGCATAATATGTATTTGGAAATCTTGTAAGATATTTACCATGTTTGTTTGAATTTAGAAACTCACTTAATATTACACAAATAGCCTATAATCTATTATGTTTATAATTGTTGACGTAATGTGAAAGCTCCTTGTTCCATATTAGAAAACAGCCTCACATGTCTTGTTGAGGTTATTGGTACAGTATGTCAAGGCAATGCTTGACCAAGCTTTACATCACACAAAACTTCCTCAGAAAAAGAACAGCTGGGATCACAATGTCACAGCATTGCCATCTGTCCTACACAAGCCTGCAGCGTTAGGCCTTGTCATTTATATTTACTGTCTACACTAGACCCTTATCATCATTCCACAATTTATTTAAAATCTGCATTACCTTTGTGATGGTTGATAAAGAAACATTCTGCCAAAAAATGCAGTACAGTACTAAGCATAATGTCATATATATTATTATGTACTATTTTGAAGGTGCTGACACAGGTGACAAGAACCCTTCGTGGAACAAATGTTTGCTATTAGCTGTGGAACAGAGGCATGGTGTGAAGCCAAAGTATGCTAGGATATATTAGGATAGATATATTTGAACTGACCTGCAGTTGAATGGGTTCCTTCTGCATTTTTTCTTCTTTGACAGCTACAGTTTCAGTAATAGCAGCCACCTCACAATTCAGGATTATTTCTAAGAAGATAAAACATTGTCATGAATCTGTATCACACACAATTCAATAACCCAATGAATGAAAATACAACCTGGGATTTCCTCTGTGCTTGACGTAGAACTGGTCTCAGAGGAATAGTCCTGGCTGAAGTCGATAGATGAACCAATGAAACAGACACAGTTAGTAGAAATATACATTTTATAATGACACATCATATTTTTTTTTTTCATTTATAAAGTGACCAAACTACCATATAACTTATAGGCCTGGACATGGTCTAGGCCTAGTCTTAGTCTAGTATTGGACTTAATATTGTTCTGGGAATGTTGTATATATATATATATATATACACACACACACAATGTATGTATATATGTGTGTATATATATATATATATTTATATATACACACACAATGTATGTATATATATATATATAAACTCAAGACTGTCATTACGTACATTATAAACATCACTGGTACTATTGGGACTTGTTAATCACTTGACCACCCACCTGGTTGACTTCAGACAGCTTTTTCTTTTGTGTTTCTTCTCATTTTCACCTGCTTCTTTTGCCTTTTCATGGCAAAACAAAACATAGTTCTGGCCACTGTTGTTGGTCCAGAAAGTTCCAAAAGGTGTTTCATATCGAAGACAGAAATCCACCCTGGCTCCTTGTTCTCCAAACGGCGGCACCAGGGTTAGTCTGAAGGAAAAGCAGTCTGTAACACCATCACTTGACCCAGGCACAAACTCTGCCAGCAGATCAAAATGACTGCTCCAACAGTCCAAAGAGGTGCGGATGAAGACCAGCTTATCAAAACACAGGTTGAGCACGCGAATGATGCCTTTCAGTGTGGTGGTGCCAGGGAGAAGCTCCAAACTCTCCAGCTCTAGCTTCTGCTCCTGGACCTTCTGGATCAGTTCCTCTGGTGTAGCTGGAAGCGTGAAGAACTGGGACAGAAAATATTCTTTCGTCTCATTCAGGTCACTCTCCAAAGGATCTGAAGGGCCACACACATCCCAGGAATCAAACTGTTTGACCGAAACCAGACTCAGGCCAAAAGCATCTGCGAAAGATACCCTCCGGCTGCTGGATGGTGGAGGCTGGGAGTCATCATCCGAGCAGGAAGACGCAGAGCTCCGGCGCCGAGGGATGGGAGAGGATTTGGGTTTGATGCCTCCCAGGCCCAGGGGCTCATCATCGTCATCCCAAGGGCAAGGCCCTGGCAGGCCCAGAAGATTGGAGCCATCCCGGCAAGAGCTCCACTCTTCTCCCACCATAGACTCCATCAGGAAGAGTGAGAGAGAACCCCAAGCTGGGCAGCCAACAGCTGACATGCAACACGCTGTGACTTAGCAGACCGAATTGAGTTACATTTGACATTGTAGCAAGAAGCCTGCACTAAAAATAGAGCCCCAAACGACTTCAACTATGCAGCTGAGACTCAGGGGGAATGTTGTAAATATAACTTCCAAACACGTCACATACACATTAACAGTGACACAGTCACTAAAATGAGGTTATAGTTCATGAAAGCTTTTGTTTTTTCTTGCACTTTAAAATCTAATGGGTTTTTTTTTTTATTATTGTTTTATGAGGAGTAGTCCTAACGTTTTGGAAAGATCTCAACAAAAATCTGAACTCTTTATCAGAATTTCCCAGTTTCTGATTTTAACAAGACTGTTTCCTTGACAAAAATGGCTATATTTACACAAGGATGTTTAAAGGAAGAGAAAAATTAGTTCTTTGTGTGACAGGAACTGATAAGACGTTCAGAACAAACAGTGTCTCTGTTGAGTCTTATCAGTGTCAGCATTTCATAAGTAAAAACTATGTCTCTCTCATTGTATTCAACTCTACACACCATGTTCGAGCTCACACTGTTTTGGACAGGTAAAGTATAAAAGGGAGGAGGAGGAAATTCTATGAATAGTGCTGAAGATAGCATGGCTCACAGCGTGTGATTCCTCTGTATGAAACCTCCTGGATGCTGAGAACTTTGTACCATATATTGTGCAAGATTGCGTCTGGAATAATGAACCAAGACTTTACGAAGGAATACGACACAGAGGAGGAATGGATGAACTGAAAGATTCGGTGGAGGAACATGAGAAATGGTTTACTGAAAAGATACATGAGACAGAAAAGGAGACCAGTGGAAGGGGAGATGATGTGGAGAAGGATCGATTCATAGAAGATAAAACGTCTAATGGCATCTACTCTGATGAAAAACTCCTCAGCCAGTCTGTTTCTCAAGAAGAACTGTCTTCAGAAAGCCCTGTAACTTTGCCCAAAGCCCAAAAAAACAATAATACGTTTGAGGAAAACCAATCAGAACTCTCCTCCAAGCCTTCCTTGTCCTTCATTGCTCTTATTGCCAGAGCCATCCTCTCTTCAGCATCCAGAAAGCTCAGTTTATCCTCCATCTACAAGTACATTGAAGAGAACTTCCCATACTTCAAGACCAGACATCAAGGCTGGAGAAACAGCATTCGTCACAACCTGTCCCTCAACGACTGCTTCGTGAAGCTGGGTCGCTGTGAAGATGGTAAAGGTCACTACTGGGGCATCCATCCAGCCCATTTGGCAGACTTTCAACAGGGAGATTTCAGACAGCACCGCAAAGCCAACAGGAGCAGGCAGCTGAGAACTTTTCAGAAGATGTCTGAAGCCTGTAGCTGGACAGCACAATGCTACCCTCTAGAGTATTTGAGTAGTGGTGAAGTTGCTGGAGGATGGCTTGCACATCCATGGAACAGCACATTGTTTGAATGGATGTATCATCCTCAGCCACTGGGTTTTGCTGCTCTCCAGAGTTTTGGAGCTCCTGAAGTACCACTCTGTGGAATAAATGGGATCTATACTCCTTACAACTGCCGGTTTTAATTTACGCCTGAGAGGAACAGGTTTATTTGCACATTTTCAAAATTTCAACCATACAAAACTGATGGTCTGGTGACAAAATTGAGAATGAAATTGGTTTGGGACATGTTAGCTTGCATTGTCTTTTTATTGCAATTAGGTCTAATTTTTGGGTATGGCTTTTAAATATGTACCTTTTACATACAGTTCATATAAAAGCATATTACAGCACACATGAATTGATGAATGGCATATGGAACAAACAGATGAACCAACACATGAACTATTACAGATTACAATAATTATTTATCAGTTGATTTCAGTTCCAGTCTTTGTCCTGGAATGAAATTTATTGCTTTTATTTTTTGTGAAACAAATGAGTTTGTTTAATGTGCTGTCAAATGTATAGCCTATATAAGTTGTTTTGAGTATTATATTGGGATTTTTGACTGATTAAGCTAACACTCTTTATAGAAAGACCACTAACTAAAAAGCTTCTTACGAAACCAAAAATTGTCTCTACGGCATCATGCAAAGAACCCTTTTTGACACATATTTTCAAGAGGTATATTTGCACCTCTTTTATAAAAATAAGACTGCTAGAAAGGGTTGCTTGCGTGAAGCTGGAGAACCATTTTGGTTCCCTAAAGAACCTTTAAATGGATGGTACTTATAAGCGGCATGTTTGTAAACTAGATGTGTGAGTGTAAAGAGGCTTTTTAAAGTTTATAGACTTTAAAGTTTCACATAATGTGAAGCTTCTTGGAAGAACCCTTTATATCTTGTGAAGGTTTTTTTTATACCTTTAAAAGGTCCCTTACACTCACACATCTTTTAATGAGTGTAGCTGAATATTTTGTGCAGGTGGGTTTGGTTTGGGCTCTGTCTGTGCATAAATATGTAACATTGGTCAAAGCTAGCGGTAGAGTGAAAAGGCTCAGTTCTGCACACAAAACACTCAAACAAATCTACAGATGAAGGTCAGCAAAATCCAGATCCAGCGTTCATGTAGCTTCATTTCCACTGCAGGTCATGAGTGGTTTTCATGCTCCATTCAGCTTAATACCTGCAAAGATGTTATACATCACACCCATAAGAGAAATAAGGAATAGTTTAACGAGTGTATGTGTTTATAACAATTTATGGTATGGTATGGTATAAAGGGGCTTACATCTAAAAGTGAACGAGGGTCATTTTGGCTTCATAAGATTGTCTAAACTTTTTGTTTTCATCATAAACATGCAGTGGTGTTCACCTGTGATAGCTTGGCTTGAATGGTCCATTCTTGTTCACGCCTAGGTACTTGGCCTGCTCATCTGTGAGCTCTGTTAGATGGGCATCGAAGGTTTGGAGGTGCAGAACTGCTACATACTCATCTGAAAGCACATACAACATGAATGACATGTTATAGTCACTGTAAAATACATGAGAATGTACGTGACTCTCTGATGCAAGTCTTACCCATTTTCTTGGGAAACATATAAATGTCTTGTTTGTAGCGGCCCTCAGGTGCACTCAACAATTCAATCAGTGCCAAAGCCTAAAGAGACAGCAAAGCTCATGATCACTCAGCGCTCAAAATCTCAGACCAGTGAGAGATGTTTTATATATACACACACACACACACACACACACACACACATCCGCACACACCTGGGTTGTTGCTGTGATGGACAACACATAAACAGGCACAGTTGAGCAGCTCAGATTTAGCAGGCGACCCTTCAGAATCAGATGTAGAAACAGATCTCAGTGTAGTATGTTTATTAAAGCAATATCACAGTTATTGCAATTATAATTCTCCCTCTAAGCAATGTAACAATGTAATGTTGCATAGTAACAATAAGGTTAAAAATGTAAATAATTTGCATTAATACAGAAATCTTGTATGTGAAATGTTTGTTTGTTTGTTTAAGGATAGCATAGCCTCACCTCTGCTAGCAATACTATTGTTTTGCCATCTGGCCACACAATGTGATCCACATGCGCTCTTACACGCCGCCACGTCAACTCTGGTGATCTGAGGCTGGCCTGAGAACAGGATATATAGAGGCAATCTCAGTATCTCAGAGCACAGAACTGATCTACAACCAGCTCTATAAACTACACTCATTAGGAGTTAAGAAATACAGAGACTGATTCTAGATCAACATACAGTACATTCCAAACTCAGTTACTGGTGGGCCATAGCTCTGCAGAGACCCTCTTCTAACACTATGAAAGCCTTGCTAAGGCCTTGCTAATTAGCTGAATGTGGCTCACCAGCCCTGGAGCCTGACACTCACCTCTGGCGTCTGGTACCACCTTAAATTCTCACGCAAAATCCCAAATCACTACGAAAATGCATGTCTTTGTTAATCATTCTGTGGGCCCACGCCTGATGAAGGCCCCACCTCTGGACTTTCATCTTACCACATCAATTTCGGTATTGGAGTGTCCCATGTTGCATACAATACAACCATTCTTCATGCTCTCCAGGTGTTCCCGCACAACCACATTTTTATTTCCTGGAAACACAAGCAGAAATGTATGCCAGGCAATGAAAGCTCCACTGTATATATACAGCTCCGGAAAAAAATAAGAGACCACTGCAATTTATTTTTAAATCAGCATCTCTATGAGTATGACAACC
>JBBPCZ010000034.1:10165478-10189580 GCA_037974445.1 Brycinus macrolepidotus
CAAATCACTCCTGCCACTCTTCTCCACCCATTCCACCACACAAATCACTCCTGCCCCTCTTCTCCACCCATTCCACCCTGCCTGTACTCTCTTCTTCACCTCTCTTTCACACTTCCCATTATTCTGGACTGTCGACCCCAAATATTTGAACTCCTCCACCTTCACCAGCTCTACTCCCTGCATCCTCACCATTCCACTGTCCTCCCTCTCATTCACGGATAGGTATTTTGTCTTAGTCCTACTGACCTTCATTCCTCTCCTTTCCAGAGCATATCTCCATCTCCCCAGGGTCTCCTCAACCTGCTCTCTACAAGTTCTTCCACACCAACATCTAATTTTCAGGATACCAAGACATTTTGGACAACACCATGCTTCCTACTTTGTGGACACAGTTTGGGGAAGAACCTTTTCTATTCCAGCATGACTGTGCCCCCCAGTGCACAAAGTAAGGTCCATAAATACATGGCTGAATGAGTTCAGTGTGGAAGAACTCAACCCCATCCAACACCTTTGGGGTGAACTGGAACAGAGATTGTGAGCCAGGCCTTCTCGTCCAACATGAGTGCCTGACCTCATAAATGCTCTACAGAATGAATGGGCACAAATTCCCACAGAAACTCCGAAATCTTCTGGAAAGCCTTCCAAGAACAGTGGAAGCTGTTATAGCTGCAAAAGGGGGACCAACTCCATATTAAAGTCTATGTATTAGAATGCAATCTCTTTAAAGTTAATGTTGGTGTACTGGTCAGGCGTCCCAGTATTTTTGTCTATGTAGTGTATGTGCACACATGGCGAGCTAAAGTTGGCTCAGTTATAAGAGGAAGAAACTGTAAAATGTGGAGTTGAAAGAGTCAGCTCTTCTTATTCAGCCAAATGAATTTGATCACTAAAAAGAGCTGGAAATCCCATCACTAAGTCAACTCCATGAAACTTTTTGTTTGGCCACTTATGAAACGGGGTGTGAATCAATACGTGCACAAGTGCCCTAACTAGAACACTAGGGTATCCTGGCCTAGTTCTACAAGGTTGACTAAGTGTTCTACTTACGTTCTAGGTGGAATGCATAACTACTACCTAGCCACAGGGCAAATGTTTTTCTTGTGTTTTGTTTTGATAGTCGTGAGAAGAGCTCTGTTCAACGCCCTAAGTAAACTAGATTTCTAGCTAGGTGGACTCGTATTGGAACGCGCCCACATACTTTGGTAACTAGATGCAACTGCTGGGCCATCCCAGCTATGGACGTTCAACAGAGAAAGGCTTGGTTTACAGAAATGGCTCTTTAAAACGTACCAATGAGATACTGCACTGACTGCAGAATGGGGGAGGATGGTTTCACACCTCGGCTGGGTAATATGAAGGCTTTGTTAGGGATTCTGGCAGGAGCTGGAGCCTCATACGGATTATACAAACTGTTACGAGGCAGAGGAGGAGATGGAGAGATAAACAAAGCCAACCTGACAAAAAGTAACGTTAATGTCATACAACCAGGGAGCCTGATGGCCAAAGTGTCTGGATTTAATGTTGTTAGTAAGACTGGCAGCAGAAACCTGAACACAGAAGTCGCCTCAGGTGAGTAATAACCCTGTTATCTCAGAGAGCCTAAGTGGTTCAGTGTTAGCATGCTCGCTAGCTACACAACGTGGACAAAAGTATTGGGACACACCTGTTTTCCATTGTTTGGGCTAGGCCCCTCAATTCCAGTGAAGGGTAATCTTAATGCTTCAGCATACCAAGACATTTTGGACAACACCATGCTTCAAACTTTGTGGACACATGGTGTTTGGGGAAGAATCTTTTCTATTCCAGCATGACTGAAAGCAAGATCCATAAAGACATGTTTGGACGGGAGAACTTGACCTCAACCCCATCCAGCACCTTTGGGATGAACTGGAACGGAGATTGCGAGCCAGGCCTTCTCGTCCATCAGCGCCTGACTTCATAAATGCTCTACAGAACGAATGAGCACAAATTCCCACAGAAACTCCAAAATCTTGTGGAAAGCCTTCCAAGAACAGTGGAAGCTGTTATAGCTGCAGAGGGGGACCAACTCCATATTAAAGTCTATGTATTTAAGTGCAATGTCATTAAAGTCCCTGTTGGTGTAATGGTCAGGCTTCCCAATACTTTTGTCCATATTGTGTAGTAATACTCACTGTAAGGGATGCTTGTGTGTTTGTTGTTTTACAGGATGGGTAGAATATGAGCTTTTTAAAAACTTCACCCATTCGTAATGCTTACAACTAGTTTTTTTCTCTCTCGTGTTCCCTCAGGTGAAATTCTCTCAAAGTCTCCTGCTAGTCTGGAGCCACGGCACCTCAGCATGCTCCTCTCTCTCCTCCAGAGCAGCCCCAGCCCTGCAGAGAGGAGAGAGGTCCTCATAACTTTAGGGAACGCTGCTGCTTTTACAGTGAACCAGGTCTTACAACCTGAACTTGCCATATCTTTGTTTGGCTGTCCCTTTTATTAATGCTTAATAAAAAACATATGTCTGGTTTTATTTGGCCTGCCTTAAAATGTTTACAAAACTACTTCAGCAGTAATTTTATTTATCTATAGTATTTATATCCATTTCTTACTACTCACTTCAGCATGTTGTGTATATAGCTTAGCGTATTTAAAACTTATAAGTTTTATTTTGGCTTTTGTTTCGACTTATACTTTATTTTATATCATTCTTGTCTTTGTGTCTCTGTGCAGTCAAAGCATAAACAATTTCCCCTGGGATCAGTCAAGTTTTTTGATTTTGAGTAGTTTATTATACATTAAGGTCTTCTTAACCTTTTCAGATTTCAGCTACTGACACGAATGGAACTTTCTTTTTCTTTTTCCAGGATCTTCTTCGGGAATTCGGAGGCCTTCATATCATAGCAGGTTTCCTCTCTGACCCGTCACCTGATGTTAGGGTGCAGACTTTGAATGCTTTGAGTAACCTGAGCATGAATATCCGAAATCAAGAGCAGCTGAAGGTGAGCTTCGGAGCCTTGGTGGTACCTTTTTTAAAAACGTTTTTTCCGGAGCTTTTTAAGAGTCTGTTTCTTTTTTCTTCAGATATATGTTCCGTCAGTGGTGCAGATGATCGAGATGTCCCCAGTGAACTCGGATATCCAGCTCTCAGCACTGAGGCTGCTGACTAACTTGACAGTCACTGATACCCACCAGCATTTAATGAAGAGCTCCATCACCCTCTTCTTGTCACTGCTTGTAGTGAGCAATGACGTCCTCCAGGTACTTTATTGATTGCAGTTCTTGGATTATGTATCTGATTCTAGTTTTTGTTTATATTTTTGCAGATATTTTACATCTGTCTCAGCATCTTCATCATATTTTTGCTTAAACATTTTCATCTGTGCCTACAGATCCAGGTTTTGAAGGTTCTAGTGAACTTATCATCCAATCCAGACATGATGGATGACATAGTACAAGCTCAGGTAAAGTCCTGCAGACTGCATGCAAGTTTTTTTTTTTTATTTGCTTGTAGGTTATGTAATACATGTTATTTGAGTTGTTTATTGTGACTGACTTGTGCTACACCCTTGTTGATGTAGGACTGTAAAAATAGATTTAGCCTACTATAAAAAGATGGCTTTAGCCTTTAGGTGACTTGAGCCAGGGCCTGTTAGTCTCATGTCTCATCAGAGGTATTCTGTACTTCTCGTGCCATCTGTCTCTTGTAGATGATCTTTAAGTGGTGTTAGTGGTCCTGAACTTTTACCTTCAATTCTTAAGCTCACCGGACAGAACATGAGCCACATGCATCACCTCTTTTCTGAAACTTACTTAAGCGTCCCTCTGCCTTAATTCTTATGTTCAAATTTACTAACACCCTTTATGTTTGGGGTCAAGCAGTTTAAACCTCCAGAAAATGGTTGCAATTCAAATTGTTACCCAAGTTTGTGCATCAGGTAATTTGTTTCTTCGTTGACCTAAATAGTGTTTTAAATAAAACATACATGTTATAAAGTTCCCACAGCGAGAGAAATAGTTTTTGTGGAAAATATGTCATGTGACTTATCAGGGGTTCTCCCGCTCCTTCAGTTACGGCCCTAAAGAACACAAATGCATACAAAATGTGTACAGGCCGTGGAAAACATGTCATGTTTTTCTTGTGTTTACCCAGTTTGTCCACATTAAATTATGGAAAGTCGTTTAATATGAAGCAAAGTTATCAGTTATTTATTTACAGACATTAAATGTTGAATGTGGTCAAATTGACCCCAAACATAGTAGGAGGATTAACCGCATTAACAAAATTTCATGTGCTTTACAGCTAGAACTCATCTATGCCTGTTTTGGAATTTGACCTGCTGTTCCACACTGAGAACTGGGACGTCTGATCCCTCAAGGTGTCCCAGTGTAGGTTGGAATGTGGGGGTGTGATGTGATGTCCACTTGAACATGAAGCACAAAGAGCACAGGACCTCCAGAGACTAGTGTAACTGTTATCTGACAAGACTGGTGCTGTTACTAAAGCAAAGGGATGCATAATTAAGTGTTAGAAAAGTAATGATGGAGCTAACCAAACTGCATAACTGTCTAAGGTTTATCATCGGGAGGCTGCAAGTTTAATCCCAGTCCGTGGTTGGGAGCCCAAGAGAGCGTTTTTTGAAACACATTTGACTTTGCTCTCTAAGGATGGGCAGGATGGCAGGATGGGGTTAGGGTGGAAGGGGGGGTTTCCCTTCCCCCCCCCCCCCCCCCCTTACTCAGATGATGCTAGCCAGTATCAAGTAGTCAAGTAAGTTTATTGTCATTTCAGCCATATAAACAGTGCAAAGTGAAACAAAACAACGTGCCTCCAGGACCATGGTGCAACACAAGAACAGAAACAGAAACACCAAAGTGCAGACCGGACAAAATGAAAGGACCACAAATAGAAAGAGTGCAAGAAAACCACAAGAGCAGGAAAACAGGACAAGGCAACATTTAGTGCCGTTGACTGCTACAGTAATTTACAAACTACAGTTGAAATGAATACAGTGTTATGACAGATTCTGTATTCCAGCTAGGGGGTCGCAGTATATAAATAATTGCACAAATATAGCAGCCGCAAGACAGAAAATAAATGTGCAGTATCAAATAAATAGAGCGGTATTTGCAAAGATGCGATGACGCTTCACATGACCCAGAGGAAGAACATGTTAGCCTTCACCCTGCCAGCGTTGGTGGTAGGGTCTAATGGGTCTAATTGGGGACAGTTGGAGGGAAAAATAAAAGCAATGATGCATATGGCTTTTTTTTCCGGTGAGCTTGTGTATATTTGCATTACTGTGTTAATAGTGTCTAATAGCGTATGTTCAATCAAGACTCACTCCTTGTTACAAGCTATAATGAGCATAGCAGGAATGCTACAGATGTGGTTTAAGAGCAATTATGGATTTGAGGGCAGATAGTAACACATCGAATTGTACATGGATAAAGAAAAATGTTAAATTCAGTGGTATTTTTTGCATTCACAGGCTCCAGCCTCACTGGTGCTCCTCTTTGATGCCCGCACGAACACAGATGTGCTTCTTCGCCTGCTGTATTTCGTGGGGAACCTGCGGGCCTGGAGGCCCTCTGCGCAGGTAGCCGAAGCCCTGAGGAGGCGGCAGGACTCTCTCTACTGTGTGCTGCTGGACAGCTCCTCTCAATTCCACAGCAGGCTCCCCCTGCTCCTCTCCCACCCAGATGAGGAGATTAAAGCCCAGGTGGCACGACTCCTCACCTAGCCTCTAAACTGGGCTTCTCTCTGCCTTCAACTGCCACATATTTGCTGTATCTTAAAAGGTCTAGTGCCTGACCAGTGCACTTAGAAGTAGGCCTCCTACAGGTGTTCAAGGAGAATGCCCTTTGTAAATCATTTTTTTAAATTTTCAGTTTTAGGTCTAAGTGAAAAAGGCAGATATTTTGTTGAATAGTAATCAACCAGTGATAGGTTTACATAAAAATTTGGCATTTGGGCAGATTTCTCCTTGCGTTGAGGCAGAGATGTAGCTTTGGAATTAGTGAGCAAAAGGTTTTTTTTGTGAATTTCTTCCTCTCTTTTGTGCCTGTGTCCCTCCTGGACGGCAACAGGGGAAACAAATGAGACAGAGAAAAGCGAATGGAAGGAAACAAGATTCCCGGGCTGTTTTTACAGCAGATAGCGTTTGCTAAGCAAATCCCTCTTGAGAGTTTTCCTCTCGCCTTGTCTGAGGCTCACGTTCTCACTGCCAAACCCTTTTCTAGCCAAGTGAATGAATGTTCCTATATCTTATCTTCTCTGAATGAAGAAAGGACCGTGCGGTTGCGGCTTTGTGACTCTTATTATTAAAAGAGATAATGGACAACGAATGCATGAAGAAAAGGATGCTGTTTTGTCAGCTGCATGTTATGAGGAGTGTTTAGGACATGCCTTTATATCTTAAGAACTGATTTTATCCTGTTATGCAATGCCTGGATCTGTGTGTGTAACTGAGGGGGCCATTTTCTCATTATTACTGGATCCCAGACAGAATTATTTTGTGATCAGATGCCAGTCCTGTAAAAATTTGGCTATTGTACTTTAGCGTACTTCACATTGATCTGACTGTGATGTTTTTCACCTGCTGTAACTGCTAGGAAATTATATTTAGCAGTACACTGTAATGTGACAGTACAGTCATTACAAGTTGCTGTTGGTTGATGCCTGAGAAGATGAGATGCTTGAGATGCTTGCCTTCAGAAAAAAACATGTACGTTTAAAATAGGCTTTGGACTGATCTCCTGAATTTGCAGTGCTTGCTGCATGGGTCTGTTTTAATTTATTTGTATAAAAAAAATGGAAATAAATGATTTATTTTGAATGGATATCACATGATTTGTTGCATGTAAATAGTAGTTCATCATAAATGGTACAGACACACACACTGTATCCCAACAGAGCAGAATGAAATTAAGGCAAATAAAGAAATGTGGAATTGTAGTATAATAAGGACTACAAAGGAACCCAGTAAAACTGCTTCTTTTCCTCACAAAATATGTAAAGTCTTTTAGAATAAGAAAAGTAAAAGTTGTACTTAGACACCTGGAGCTTAATTGCTCTACTGGGTCTCCTCTGGTAATACTGGCCTGTGTAGTACTTATATCATAAACGATCGTGATATGCAAACCATATGTGTTAGTAGAGTGTGCTGTCATGAGTTTGTGTATGTCTGTTCATCAGGGTTTTTATGCTAGTCTTTAACCACTCCCTATTATTTTTGGTTAATCACAGTGTTGTAATACTTTACAAGAGGCACTGCAATCGCGGTGTGTAGAAATACACCATATGGACTATAGTATTGGGACACATACTACCATACCCATTGGGGCAACGGGTATGTTTCAATCATACCCATTGCCACGGGGGTATAAAATCAAACGCACCAAGACATTTTGGACAACGCCATGCTTCCAACTTTGTGGACACAGTTTGGGGAAGAACCTTTTCTATTCCAGCATGACTGTGCCCCAGTGCACATAGCAAGCTCCGTAAAGACAAGGTTGGATGAGTTCAGTGTGGAAGAGCTTGACTGGCCCACACAGAGCCCTGACCTCAACCCCATCCGACCTCAAGTCCCTGTTGGTTTAGTGGTCAGGTGTCCCAATACTTTTGTCAATATAGTGAATAATTAGTATTCTTTTTTATTATCTGTGGGAGGGTCTTTGGTGGTGCTAGATTTGGTCAGTAAGTGGGTGAGCTGTCAGTCAGTGAGGCTTAAGTGTAAAAACTACATTTCCCATAAGTCCCTCAGTGCTCTCAGAGCTCGTGCGCAGAGTCCCGGTATCACATGAGATTTATTACTGCAACCGGAGGAGCACAGACTCTGAAATGTCCACAGACACAGAAACTCGGAGGAGGACAGGCACCGAGAGTGGTGAAAATCAAGGTACAACTTGTCGTCTTTTATATAAAAAACTGCACATTTGTTTGTCCTTTGCGTGTTAACATAATCTCTCCTGTAAAGTGGGGTTGTGCATTGGATTCAATGCAGGACCTACTGGATTTACACCTGTATACACTGGAATATGAGAGGAAATCATTAATATGATACTGATTTGCAAGTGACTTCCATTAAACGATGCCACTTTACTTCGGTCATCATTGATTTCTGTAGAAAAGACTTTGCAGATGGGAGCTGTGCAGCCTCATTCAAGTTTTTTCCATTCCCATGCCCTGTAAATGTGTTAAAATTGCTTCTACTGTGCATTTATTTGATGTATTAATAGTCTAGGCTGTCTTGGCATTGGGAAATAGTGTACTCAAGATTAGTTCTCTGTTTTAGCTCTGAAACCTCAGGCCTCCTCACGGTTCCCCTGATGGTTTCCTGTGTTAAAACAGTGTAATCATTAATCACGAGATTGGAGTAGGTGATAGTGGTCTTACATGTGGAGAGCAGTCTTCTGTACTGCTCAAAGAAGACGCATTGAAATGGAGCTCCCAGCAGTAAGAGCTGTTAGAATAAGCTGTAGGAGGTAAATCATGTGTCTAAACTAGGGGTGGAGGGATACATTTGTTTAGGTTGGGTATTGAATTTTATCCGATTCCGATTTCGGTTCTGCTCATCAATTCCAGTTGTTATCGATTCCCCATTTTGATTCCGTAAAGGTAAAAAACAAAAGAAAGACAAATGTTTCGATTCAGAACACTCAGAAAGTCCCAGCAGCAACAAGACTAAAATAACTAAAGCATTAAATAAATATTGATATGTTGATGCATGATGTATTCACCTAAAACAGGTCCACGCCATGCATGTCCTTGCAGATCTGTAGTGTTTAGGAACCAATAAGCATAACCTAAATAATAAAAAAAAAAGTGTACCCAGGTACTTTCTTATTGGTTCTAATGTGGAACCTGCTTTTGGTTCCCAACCCAAGTGTTAACAGGTTCAGCTCGGTTCTCAGGTCGTTCAATTTGAGTAATCAGTGTCTTGATCTGCAGAGCTCTAATTCTGTGCTACATAGACTGGATTGGATCTTCTTCAATGCCTGCCCCCAAAAATTAAGCAACATCTAAAATTTGCAAGCAACTTCAGAAAAAAGCCCAGTCTTGTGGGTGTGTGCATAACAAATAACCCCCTCTTCCTCCCCGCGCATTTTACTGGATCTATAGTAGTGAAAGATCCTTGGAAGAGGAGGAGGTGTATTCACAAGGCAGTTTTTAAATTTTGAGATGCAGATTTTCAGTGCTCTAGTGAAATATTTCATTACTCTACTGAAATATGAGGGATCAAAGATATTCCTACTATATAAATTGTATTTCATCACTTTTCCTAACCAGTGTTGGGGGTGGCAGCGGAATGTTTGGAGTCTATCCCAGCACTCATAGGGCAAAAGGGAACCAGTCCATCACAGGGCAAACACACACACACACACACACACACACACAGTCAAATCTAGGGGCAGTTTGATATGCATATCTCTGGACTGTAGGAAACTGGACCTTACATGTTCTTACAAGCCAAGTTGCATTTAAAACTCATTAACTTAGGAAGGTATTAATGTTACCCAACATACACTATATATAACTGTGTGAAGATAAATCAGGTTTTCTTCTAAGCTGAGGTACATTTGAAGCCCATTGAGCTTCTTAAGAAGAAACAGGTGTTTTTCAGTATAATACTTGTAACAGTGTCAGTTATTCAGATACGGGGTTCTTCACTGACCTTAGAGCCTCCGTGGGACCATGTTTGTGTCAGAGGTCATGCGGGTGTCAGAGATCAGCTTCCAGGCTCCTGCTGTGAACGAGTGGGTGTGGACCACTCGCATTCAAACACCCCCGATTGTCACCTGAATTTCCCCTGCAGCCTCCATTCCTGTGGTTCTTATACACCCAAATGCACATACAAAGGTGAGGAAATTGAATGTATCTACACATTCCACCAAATCAAATGTCTATTCCTTTTTCAGCGAATAGTAACTAAATGTAATTACATCTCCAGAATGAGAATATCTTTTAAATGTGAAGGTCTGCTCTCAGTGAGCATCATAACAAATTGTATTTTTGGAATCTTTAGTTGGAGTGCTTTGCACATCGATGTCCTTCTTTCCGCTGTTCGTAGGTCACAGCACACACACACCTGATGAACTGTGGGAAGAAGTCACATGCAAGACCACAATAAGTGCCGAGAACGAGGTGGAAGCACAAAAACTTGCCAATAATTACAAGGTAGATCGTTGCATTTGGTCACATTGAGTGAAACTACCTTTAAACTGATCCTGTTTAAGATGGTTATTTAAAAAAAAAAAAAAAAAAAAAGATGGTTATTTGTGTATTTCTTCTGTGTTAAGTTTGGTTTCAGAAAGTGGAAGAGCCATGTGACCGAGCGACGCTTCGAAGACAGATCAGAGATTGTAAAGGCGCTCTACACAGAACTTAACATTATTAAACCAAATCCAGGTCAGACTCTTTTAACAGCATCGACCAAACAGAGCTCAGGCTCAGATAACATCATTGACCAAACAGTTTGAGAATTGTCCACTACATCATTAAAATGTGGTCAGTGGTGGTCCATTTCCATCGATGTATGAGGTAGAGGGTGGTTGGTTAATTGTGCAACAGGTGGGCTCCTATCAGTGACTGTAAACCTAAATGGTAGATGGACCAGATAAAATTGAGTGTAGGTGTTTTGTGTAAAACCCATGATATGATTGTATATGTATTCATTTCTCTGCTTTTCTCTTTTTTTTTCTCTTCCCAATCCCTGATATTTTTTGTCAGGCTCTTTAATTACCTGTGGCAATGTTCTGTATGTGTTTTTATTCGGTTGGTGGATCTCCCTGGTGTACCTTCTCGTTGGTATACTGATGTTCACCACCATTATTGGAATCCCTCATGGTAAGTTGTGGTTCTACTAATGTAGAACTGATCCCGCTTAAAACCTTTAACGTCTGATTTTCGTTCATTAATCTAACCTGCCCGCTTCTCTCTTTTTCTTTTAGGGCGGTTGTGCTTCAGACTGTGCGGTTATTTTCTGTGGCCGTTCGGAAAAGCAATACAGAAGGTCGTACCATCATAATAACTCACCTTTGCTGTTACCGTGTTTGAAATGTTTAAATGGGTTTGAAGCCTCAAATAAATGGAGTCTCATAATGTGGTAGTACTTGAGCCCAGCAAGGCACATTGATAGTTACACTGATCGGCTTTTAATGTCTGATAGACAGTCTACTCTGGTGTGCTGTGGCTACTCTATGGAAATCAGGTTTCCGTTTATTACTGCTGTGTGGTTCAGGTGCTGCAGTTACCAAATGGAGTCACTGACAGTGTGAAGCATAAAGCTGTTCCACAGACTGTCTGTTTGTCTATGTAGTGTTTTATTGAGTTTCTGTGTCTGATCTCAGGTGGGTGGCTCAGTGTCTGCTTTTAGTGTAATCCTCCACAATGATTGTGTATCAGAGGACGGTGATGAAGGGAAAACAACCTCCCCCCTCCTGCTGCCCGCTCCAACACAGGAGAATGTGGAGGAGCAACAAAGGCCTCCAGAACAGCACTTCTGGGTAAGGTGGTGTGAAACAGACTGTAGGAGAAGATGAATGAAGATCCCTCTTGAGAACACGGGTCATTTTCTGTCAAATTAACCTGCAGTATGTAGCTAACACACAATTAACTAATTAATTAATTAGCTAGATCTGTCATGATGTTTCATAATCATCTGCTCTAGAGGCCAGTGGTGAGTAGTGTTTGTTTATTAGATGTTTGTTAAAAACACAGTTGGAGGGCAGTGCTGAGTAATAACACCTTTAGGGGACAGCAGTGATTAATGTTTGTTTATTTGGTGTTTGTTAATCATCAGAAGAAGACGAGTGTGTATGTGTGGCTGTTGCTGGGATATCCCATTCTGGCCATGGTTCACTGTGTGCTGGGGCTGCTCTCCTGGCTTCTGGTCTTCACCATCCCTGTGGCTAAGATGAGCATTAGGACTTTGAGTACCATTCTGCTAATTCCACCTGAGCAAGTTCACATCAGCTCTGGAACTGGGGTAAAACTTCACTAAACCTTTTGCCTCTATCTTTTACAACATCTACTGCCATATAATATAGCATACTTACATTGTAATACATTTATATTCTTGAACAACACAGTTCTTGCATCATGTTGGTTATATAGGGGCACCGGACAGAATAACCCATTATTTTGAATGAAGTGAAATGAAAGTCATTCAGTGAGAATCCTTGAGACACTGAATATCTGAAATTATTATAATGATCTTTTTTTTATTTTAAAAACCACTTACCACTCAGCCCTGGTGAACAGGTTGATGAATGAGGCTTTAACTGATTCAGTTCTCATTTCATGCTCAGCCTGTTTGCCTGTTTTGGCAGTCTTCATGGTGCTTGGATTAATCTACTTTCACATATTTTAGCTACTCAAAAAGCAATATTAAAGGGATAAATGCTAATAATGAGTGAAATCTGATAAAGCTGGTTGATATGAACCTAATGACCTTTTGCTGAAACATATCACTGTCCAAAGAAAACCATTTAGCTCATTTTATTTTTACTTTTCATCATTTTCATCATTGTGTGAACCTTGTGTGATCAGAACAGTACACACCAATAGAAATACTCCAATTTACTCAGAATAGAATATTTGAAATGAACTTATATTAAACGTAAAAAAAAAATGTTTTTGCTCTCTCCTGTAAAGTTTTCTCCATTTTGGAGAAGCAGTGATATTTACTTTTTCGTTGAACCTCAGGAAGGGGAAGGGAAAGCCATCCTCTGCTGCTACCATGCCATGAATATCTACTACTACAAATACACGGTTGATGGGATCAATGTGTTTGCCGTTAGTATCCTTCTAAACATGCAAATTAAAGTCAGTAGGCTCATTCACTCTCATACATCTCTGTATTGGAGGTTAAGAGCTGGAAGCTGCATTTGAATGAATTTGTTTCACATGGCACGGGCTGCTCTAAGGGTTAATCAAGTGTGGGGTTCACAGTTTGCATATTATTTTCCTTAAATGACTGCTGTCTTCTAGATCTCCTCCCTCTAGTTGTCGTCTCAATGGTGATTGGCTATGTGGACAAAGGCAACCTGTTTGTCAGCTCTGAGGTTAAATTTGCCACAGCAATATGTTCTATCATTCCACTGTCCTACTATATTGGTATGGGCATAGCCAGGTGAGCAGACACCCACCACATGCACTTAATAATAATAATAATAATAATAATAATAATAATAATATGTATGATATGTTGTTACATATGAGTACTAACAGGTAGCAATAACTATTTGGTATGTAATTATTATAAAGTTTTTATAAGTATTTATATAAGTGTTTATTATGTATATCTTGTCCCTGTGTGTTTGCAGTATGTCGGCTCAGAGTAATTTTGCAGTCGGAGCAGTGGTCAACGCCACATTTGGGTCCATAACTGAGCTGACATTTTACATCACAGCCTTGCTCAGGGGTCATCGCCAGAACAACAAGTGCCTACAGGAGATTGTGAAGTCAGCGTTGACAGGCACGCTGCTTGGATGCATCCTCTTTATTCCGGTAAGGGTTTAAATGCATCAAAACAGTCCCACATAAAACCATTAGATGGTGATAAATTGGGATAAATTTGACTTGTTTTTCCAATCTCTCTCTCTCAGGGGATCTGTATGATAATTGGTGGGCTGAAGCACAGGGAGCAGAGGTTTAACAGCCGCTCAGCGGGGGTCAGCTCCTCACTGCTCTTCATATCTATTGGAGGTGAACGCTCTCTCTCTCTCTCTCTCTCTCTCTCTCTCTCTCTTTCTCTCTCTTACTGTCAGTCTCCACATGTGTATGTTGGTGTGTGTGCATGTATGTGTATGTATATATATATATATATATATATATATATACACAGGCAGACAGATAAATATCACAGATGTTTGAAAAAAAAAAAGAAAAGAAAAAAATTCTAAAAAAAAACACACTTCAGTACACCTTTAACCAAACATTATAAATATTTATTTCGGTTGTGTGGTTGATGCTACGCTGAGTGACCTGTTTGTTGTTCTGTGGCAGGTGTGTTTGCCCCCACGCTCTTCTCTAAAGCCTATGGGAATCTGGTGTGTGAAGACTGCACTAACTCCACTGGGACCAACAGCAGCAGCAACGGGACATTCACCTGCAGAAAGTGTCACTACGACCTGGTAGGACATTTTCAGATCAATGAAACATATTCTCACAATGCTGTCTTATTCAGTCCAAACCAGAGACACAATTGAAATATGACATTAATCTGCACAAGTTCTTTAGTATTATGATTATGGTTAGTATTATTTATTCTGTATTAACATTCTGCCTCACTAATTCATCTTCTTTGTGTCTTCAGAGTGACAACAACTACAGCCTGTTTCACAGTCATATAGAGTAAGTAACTAAGTAACACATCCTGTTGCCTTTTCTAACTGCACTTCTCTTATTGCAGTTAAAGAGCTGCAGCTCTGCTCGGCTCTGAGATCTGTTAATGTTCCCATTCTGTTCTGCCTCTCAGACCGCTAGTGTACACAGTCTCAGTTCTACTGCCGGCTTCCTACATCATCGGCCTTCTGTTCACTCTGAAGACCCACTCTCACATCTATGACATCCAAATTGGTGACGGGCAGGGTGAGATGCCTTTTTACATGTTGGTCTGTCTTAAGTGTCATTAATTAGAGAGATCCAGTCACTACATGTCTGCTGTTAAAGCTTTCAGTGTGTTTGTGTGTTTGTGTGTGTGTGTGTGTATGGTGTGTAGCCATGGGTCATCTGAATGCAGTGGTGCACTGGTCTCGCTGGAGAGCGTTGCTCATCCTCGTTATCGCCACAGTACTGATGTCTGCTTGCGCCGACCTCACCACAGAGCATATCCAACCCATACTGAGTAACCCAGGCATCTCTCAGGCATGTAAAATACACACACACACGCGCACACACACACACACACACACACACACTCATGCAAACACTTGAAATGACTTGCAACTAGCACCCATGTATTGTTATTTAATGTGTTGTTGATAATGCAATGTAAGCTGCATTCTGAGTAATTGAGAAAGTGGGAACTTTTGTGTGCATAAATCCTCACAAAGGCTGAACTAGAGAGCTATTTCTTCATTCACCCATGCAAAATGTAAAACAGCACACACTCCTTAATTGTCCACATGTTTATTGTAGCTATGGTTTTTGGAATAACAGCAGATCTGGTCCATAGGTACAATAGAACTATTCAGTTGCATTGCAGTTGACCTCATGTTGTCACAGTGTTTACACCCATACATACACACTTTCTCAGGCTTGTAACAAACTCACGGATCACATATCATGGGGGAAACCTTAGGGCCTTCTTCTATCAGGGAATTAAAAAATACTTACACCCCTGACTGTTAATGCCAGTGGCAGCCTAATTAACTTCTAAAAGAAATATTCTACAAATTCTTCATATAACCTATATATATGTTACATGTCTGTTACAAGTGGGCCCCACGGTGGTGCAGTGCGTAGCACTGTTGCCTCACACCTCCAGGGTTGGGGGTTGTGTGTGCGGAGTTTGCATGCTCTCCATGTGGTGGTGTGGGTTTCCTCCGGGGTCTCCGGTTCCTCCCACAGTCCAAAGTCATGCGTGTCGGGTGAACTGGAGATTCTAAATTGACCGTAGGTGTGAGTGTGTGAGTGAATGGTGTGTGTGTGTGTGTGCCCTGCGGTGGACTGGCGCCCCGCCCAGGGTGAGCCCCTGCCTCGTGCCCGTAGACCCCAGGATAGGCTCCGGGTACTTGCGACCCTAGTAAGGATTAAGAGGTTACAGAAAATGAATGAATGAATATCTGTTACAAGCTTCAGATAAAACACGGAATGTTTTTTTGCAAGCTTTAAATGTCTGTGCTCTAGATCAGCCCAAAGAGAGAACTTGGCACTTAATCATCAATGTGTGCACATCGATTCTATCCTCATCCAAGTAGTACACACACACATAAACACCACCGATCTTATCATCTCTCAGGCATGAACACATACATACTGATACATGCAAGCAGACTTACACATACATATACTGTTGTAGGTCAGTATCATTTTGTCTTTTTCAAATTTTTTCCACCATCCTTCTTTGATGTCTTTGCTTGTATCTTATCAGTATTTCATAGGTGTGACCCTCTTGGCTATGATCCCTGAAATCCCAGAGATAGTTAATGGAATCCAGTTTGCTCTGCAGAACAACATCAGCCTCAGGTGGGTCTCTACCGCAACCACTGAGACCAAGTGCACGTGTAATGTTATGCCTCAGAAATCTAATTATCGAGTGTGGGGTTTATTTGTTCCCCTTTTAACCAAGCAGACGTTCTTCTTAGTTCTGCTTTTGTGTGTATGTGCCTTGGTTGGAAATGAATTCTTTGTACACATGGAGGATGTATGGTTGTTTGCTCTTGCCCAGCTGTCTCAGTAGTGTACTGCTGTTTTTTTTTCACAGTTTGGAGGTGGGGAGCTGTATCGCAGTTCAGGTGTGCATGATTCAGATCCCCATACTGATCCTGTTCAACGCTTTTTACGTGAGTCACTTCTCAATAAGTAAAAAAAAAAAAAAAAAAAAAGGTTTATTAACACTGCATTAATTATCTCAATATTCATATTGGATATGTTTTATATCACTTGTTGCAAGAAAACCTTGTAATATTTTTTATTTAATATCATGTCATTTGAGAACTTATTTTGTTAAAGGTTTATGTATTAGCATTTGAAGTGTAAATGTATAAAAAAAGGGGAAAAACAAACTGGAATAAACCCACCCAGCTCCAGGTCACTGCACCAAACATCAGCTTTCACACATAAAGCAGAAAAGAAAAAATAAAATGGGCCAGTAAAACATCATTAATTACAACGATTATTAATTATTGGGGCCTATTCCCTTAACAAAGTCCAAAAAGGCCGCCATGTATTAAAAAATATCAGAGAACATCCCTGTATGGATTAAAAGAGTCAAGTGCTGCATAGCGATTTAAGAACATTTAATAATGAATGGACCAAAAGTAGAGGTGTCACATCTTTCAGTCTATCACTGTAAGTCCATAAATTGTGAGTTACCAGGTTTGGATTTTAAAAATGAGTGTTTTTTCTATGATGTCTTTTTAGTTTTTTCTTCTCCTTCAAAGTTACCATTTTGGAGATGAAGTTTCATTACAATAACAATGACATTTATACACCAATGAGACAAAACATGACTGCTGGCCTAATATTCTGTTGGTCCTCCATGTGCTGCCGTAACAGCTCCACTCCACTGAGGCATGAACTCTATAAGACCTTGGCTCTGTGGTATCTGGCAGCAGATCCTTTAAATTCTGTAAAGTTGAGGTGGAGCTGCCATGGATTGGAACTGTTGCTCGAGCACATTCCACAGATGCATGATCAGATTTAGGTATTGAGTTTTTGAGGTATTCAGGGCACTTTACCTTGCTGAAAGAGGCCACTGACATCGGGGAATACCACTGCCATGAAGAAGTGCACCTGATCCGCACTAGTGTTTAGGTAGATGGCAGACTGGCATCAGGCTGAATGCCCAGACTCAGGGTTTCCCTACAGAATATTGAGTTTCAAATTCCACTGGCTTCTTCCAACAGGGCATCCTGGTTCCATCACTTCCACAGATAAATGTTAAACAAAACGGGACTCATCAATGACCTTCTTCCATCACTCCAAGGTCCGCTTTGATCCTTGTGTGTTTCACTAATCAGTGTGGTTTGTGGTTTATCCCGGGACACTGTCAGTGGGTTCTCACCAGTGCTGACTGGGAGCCTTATCGTATGCCTTATATCGGAGATGCCTTGACCCAGTCGTCTTTCCATAATGATTTGATCCTCGTCAAAATCACTCAGGTCTTCACGCCCACCAAAGCATTTTTGTGGTTGTGATTATATTAGTATATGCGTGACATGGCAAATTGATATTCGGTCTTTTTTTGTTTGGTTTGGGAGTTAAGCGTAGCGGTTTTGTAATTGTGTGTTCAGGCATTTGCACTTTGAGCTAGACAAACATACACACTTTATATATTATGTATATATCACTCTAAGTAAGGGTCCCTGCCCAAACCCTGCAAAACAGGTGTGTCCCAATACTTTTGTCTATATAGTGTACTTTTAGATGAGCGTCTGAAGTGAAATGTGTTGGATAGCTTTTAAAGAGAAAATATCAGATCAGTAACAGCACGGATGATAGTCGTAATCAGGCAATAGTTCAAAAAATATGTATATTACGCTACACACACATGCATATATATATTTATATATGTATACACATACACATATTTCAGATTAGGTGTGTTGGATTGGACACCCCTGTGTCTGACTGTGTGTGCTGTTTGATCTCTTGAGCAGGACACTGGCTTTGTGCTCATCTTCAGTGACCTGCATCTGTGGGCCAGCATCTTCAGCGTGATCCTCGTCAACTACATCTTCATGGATGGAAAGTCTGATTACTTTCAAGGTGTGTGGTATCGGTCCACATAATGGACTTGTGTTGTAACCCCAGTCAGATCCTTGTTCACAGACAGCTTTAATCTGACATTTTGACACCACTGGTTTTTATTTTCTAGCTCTTTACAGTAAGTCGTAATCAGACGATGTTGTGTAGTGTGCAGTAAGCCAGTGCTGTAAAAAATACTGATGATATCTGTGATGTGCTCTGGAAACTGTTTGGACGTAATTTACCACAGCACTTATAACACACCCTCTTATTGCTAAGCCTAATACACACACATAGCCTAACCACATCTAATGTATCAGATCCATTATAGAAGGACATATTAATTCATCATTTTAATGTTTTATGGGCTCTCTGGGAGGTCGTGTGGTTTGCTGCTCTTCTCATTGAACAGTACAATTTTCTGATAGCATCTTTTAATGACCATAAACATCCATTAATGCTTCATTCTCTCTCTCTCTCACTCTCTCTCTCTCTCTCACTCTCTCTCTCTCTCCCTTTTACACTCTCTGTATGTCTCTCTCATTTACACTGTATTTCCCTTTTGCTCGCTTTCACACTATTTTTTCTCTCTGCTCCTTTTACACTATCTCTCTGTCTCTCTCTCCTTTTCACATTAATGATCTCTCTCTCTCCCTTTTGCACTCTTTATTTCTATTTCCCTCTCTCTCTCTCTCTCAGGTACTGCTCTGGTGGTGGTGTATTTCATCCTGCTTGCGCTCTATTTCTTCGCTCCCTCTCCTGCTGGTTGTTGAAGAGGAGTAAACCGACCTGCTCCAAAGTTCAGCTTTTCTGCAGCAGGCCAACCCTAAAAGCGTCTGCTGCATTTATCCGTCTACGACTTACTCCATCCGGCTTTTACATTCTGGAACTGACTGTTACATGAAGTTTGAACTCAAAGCTGTACAAAGAGAAGAAGTGGCCAAAAGGTACCAGTAGCTGCATAATCTTCTCAGAGTGAGCAGTTTTAGGCTGTATTATGGTTCACTGAGATTTGTCTGAAGCACAGAGAAAGTTTTGCACTGTACTGAAAGAACTGTAGGAAAGTATTTTTATACGATACAAAACGAACAGCACTTTACCTATTCTGTGATATGCAGTTTGTGCTCCTATGTGCGTTTAGAGTGTGATGGATCTTCTTAAAGATGTCAGTGTGAGTTATGGGACCTGGATTTAAAAACAAGTTTCTTGAACTGTTGTCTACTGTTTAGTCGAGCCACTGGATAACCGTGATTGGTTTCTGGTCTCAAGCACAAACCTGTGGATTGCAGAAGTGGATATCAGTTTCTGATATCGGTTTCTAATCTCTAGTAGATTATCTGTATGGCACCAGTACTTTGAAGAAGCAGATGTGTTTTGCTGTCTAATGTGCAACGGTATCAGAGAAAGAGATATTTATTTCCTAATTTTAACAGTTGAAACCGTTTTCTATGTTTTACCATATATGTTACTGGATTACAGTAATTGTTGTAATGCATTAATTCTTAACAATTAATAATATTTGTTTTTGTTTTCCCATTGATTAAAATGTATCAGTAATATTTTACAAAATGAAACCATGTAATAGCTGTTATATTTTTCAACTTCTCTCTCTCTCTCTCTCTCTCTCTCTCTCTCTCTCTCTCCCCAGAGTATTTCTTACTGTATTTTGCTTATTATACATGTGGACAAATGTTTGGATAAATAAGGTGTTTATTAATGTGTTAAAGATTACAAGCATACAAATTTTACCAAATCGAGGTAAACAGTGTAGCATGTAAATATGAAACTTGCCGAAATATTGAAGGGAAGGTTTAAAAATCTTCAGGAAGCAGCACTCCTGTTTCATTTCACACAGAAGTGTCCATTTGTGCTTTGATGCTGGCTGGTACGAGTGTCAATTTAATTCACTTTGAATCAGTTTTGTGGCTAATGTGTTCAACTTTTTTGATAAAAAAAAAAATAATGGAGAAGGTACAAATAAAGTTATAAGAGTAAAGCAGGTGTTTGTCTGTGCTTTACAGTGGTCACTTTGGGACGGAGTCTCAGAGCTGACCTCTCCCTGACACCTTAGGCTTTTACCTCTGTGGCTAAAACAAAAGGATGTACATAAAAAGATTATTTTCCTGTCATAGCAGGGTGTTCATAGACGTGTGAACATGGGATGAGTCTTGGTCTTTCTTTTATGCTTTAAAGTCTTTCTAATTTCAGAAATGGAAAGATTTATGAAATTACACATTTGTGTAGAACTAAACTGTATGGTTTTTGTATGTGATAACCAATGCAATACTTGCACTGTTTTGCATTAGAAGTTGTAACATATTCATCTAATTTGCATATTCAAACACTCAGTTGGTGTTTGGCATGATTCAGGCATAAGCCTCCCATTTTTAATTGTTTCTGGTTATGTTTTTGCACACAGCGCTTTGCATTTGTTCTTCAGGTAGTAAAACTCGTTGCGGAACTGAGGGTTCACCGCTGCGTAAATGATGGGGTTGGTCAGTGAGGTCACGCAGGCAATACAGACCGCCAGGACCTCCAGCTCCAGCTGAATGAAGTTCCCCTGGGATGAAGGAGATGAAGGAACATGAATCAGTTATAATCAGTGTAAAGAGAGAACAAAACTTAGGACAGCACAGTTACCATGGAGATTCCCAACACTGGTTCTATGTGCACTATTCCTGGCAGGTGAAGGGGGTTCTCCTCTGCAAGAATGACGCCTTATATCTCTGAGGTAGGCCTTATTCTAGACTTCTAAAGAACTTAAGAGTGCAGAGAATCCCAACAGACCTGAGCGTTTTCACAAATCAAATCCTGCTACGTATATCAAGAGTAGCTGCAGATATGTCCGTTCATCAAATGCACAAAATTGTTCTCTACATTGAACTCATTCACCAAGTGAAGCAGTGGGCAGCCAGTGACGCAGCGCCTGGGGAGCAGTGTGTGGGTACTGTAAATTGCTCGAGGGTACCTCAGTGGTGCCACTGGCAGTCCTGGGATTCGAACCCACGACCATCTGATCGCAGGGGTGACGCCCTGGCTACTAGGCCACCAACCGCCCCAGGAACGTAAATGTAGGATGTAAAAGTAGGATTAAAAAACAAAAGAAATCATTCTTGCTCTTCTGTCACTGGATATTCCTGTTTAAGAAGTAAAATGATGCTGAATGACTCACACTTATGCCTGCATCCTCCTGTCTGTCCAGAAGGACGTTCAGCACTATAGTCCCGATCAGGGGCAGCCAGAAGATGAGGAAGGTGAAGATGATGTATCCGGAGCGCTTGGCCAGTTTACTCTCCTTCTTCTTGTTGATTCTCTCCCTGTTGGCGAAGGAAGGCATCATACACACGGCCCCCACCGTCTCCTCCACCTGGGGCGCGCTCTCGGGCGTGTTCTCGGGTGCGTTTTGGGGCACGACCTCGTGCGCAACCTGCTGTGCGTCCTCGTGCACTACCTCGTGCGCAACCTGCTGCGCGTCCTCGTGCACGACCTCGTGTGCAACCTGCTGCGCCTCCTCGTATGCGTCTTGAGGCGCGTTCTCGTGAGCGTCTAGGTTCACCCGAGACGACTCATCGCCATTCACATCCATGACATTCGCGTCCTCGCGCATAACCGGTGCGCGCTGAGCACTCGGCTCCTCCACGCGCTCCACATCTATGATCTCGGGCGCGTCCTCGCGTAGCTCGGACACCAAAGTGTCTTTGGTGAAAGTTGGGGGAGTCTGACCGTCACTGAGTGATGGCGCGTTAATGGGACCCCCAATAGGTGGCGCCGTCTCCACTGCCCCGTGCACCGCAGCTACCGGGGGGTCTTTATCGGGCTCGTGCACGTCCCGTTTCGTGCCCGGACTCTTCTCCTCCTTCTTCTCTCCTCCTTTCTCCCTGGGTGGGGGCGACACGCCCTTGTCGAACACCTTCCTGCCGTGCGCCCTCACCACGACGTAAATGTGCGCGTAGCACGCGGCGATGACCGCCAGGCACGCGCACCACGCGGGCAGCAGGACGTAGCGGCCGAACGAGCCGCGCGTGTTGGGCTCGTAGGCGCGCGCGCCCCTGCACCTCGCGTACACGGGCGAGTCCCGGGCGAAGCGCGCGCACAGCGCTGACGCGAGCGCAGGGGCAACCCACGTGAACGAGATCCACGCGGCCACGCGCCTCCGCCGCTCGCCTCCCCCTGCCCCGCCCTCGAAGGGCCTCGTGACGGCCCGGTGCCGCTCCACGCTGATTCCTGCCACGCTCAGCAGCTGCGCGCCGCAGCTCAAACAGAACGAGGCGGTCTGCTCGCTGCACAGCGCGAGCCCCAGGTCCACGCGTGGGCCCCGCGCGCGCAGCACGATCAGCAGCAGCAGCGGGCAGTCCGTGGCGCAGCGCAGCAGGTCCACGAGCGCCAGGTTCACCAGCAGCGCGTTGGTGGCCGTCCGGAGGGACTTGTGGCGCCGCACCGCGTGGACCACGAACACGTTGGCGGCCGAGCCGAGCAGAAACGTCACGAGCAGCACCACGCAGTCCGCCACCACGAAGACCACCCGCAGGTCACCTGCCCACGCGGCCTCAACGCCCACCTGGCTGAGATTAGAGCTCATCTCCAGAACAGCCTCGGTCCCATCACTGCAGCTCCGTCTGCACTGCACTGGGAACCACTGGAAACACTCCAAACTCCAGTTACCCCACCAAACACACACACACACACCACCTTATCCACCCTGATGACGCTTGCAGGGCCATTTTTTTGTAATTAACACCCTGCCAGGCCGCGACCGCCAGGGATTTGTTGTTTGTAAAACTTCACTCGTTAACTGATATTTATATCCAACCTGGTGCAAAGTCAATTACACACACACACACAGGAGGAGGGGGTTGAGGTGTAAAGGGCTATCTTACATCCCCAGCTATGCTTATAAACCTGCAAGAAATAATAATAATAATAATATTTATTATTATTATTGTTGTTGTTGTTGTTGTTATGAAGAAGAAGAAGAAGAAAAATGCTCAGCATTAAAAATGAATCAATATACTTTCAGGTCTTAGACACATTCACGTTGTTCATTCAGTGGTTTGGAAACAACAATGATTATTAATAATTTTTAATTAAAAACAATTGCTGGTCTTTTACTCAGTAATAACTCATTCTGTGTATACTATAAGCTGGACATTAGAATGTCTTTTAATGTTCATTCAAAACTTGGTTTTTGAACACCAAGAAGTCATTAAATAATAAATAATATGCTATTATCTATTTACAGTAAAGATGCATGATTGTAATCGGACAAGAACAGAATCAGCAGATTTTGCTCAAAACACAAACAGCAATGGACTATTTTTTCATTTTATTGTGACTGATGTGTAGTTTACTTGTATGATATAAACATGACAGAGGGAAGTGCACTCCTGCTGTTTCTGAATGCTGCTGCTGCATCTGGACCAAAATGTCACAGCATAATTATGAAGCAGCCATTGTGATAAACAGCCGGTTTCTTTTAATTTGATTCATGTTATTTTTTTTATTGTGACTTTGGCCAAATCTGCCAGTGTGTTTCATTTGTTCATTCACACTGTGAGCTTCAGGACAGTGAAAATCAGACAAAAATAGCCAATTAGGTAAATATTCGTAATTAGTGCATCCCTAAATTAGTCATTCCTTAAACTATCTGCTCAAAGTTTTAATACAAATATATATATATATATATATATATATATTTGTATTAAAACTTTGAGCAGATA
>JBBPCZ010000034.1:10213460-10237470 GCA_037974445.1 Brycinus macrolepidotus
GGTCGATTCATGGATCAAACACCTGTTGTGAATTTTGCCGTTAAGCTCCTTGTCAGAGAACAGCAAGTTGTGTAAAATGTACTGAAACATTGAACAGCTGGACATGTGCATTCAAACGGTTAGGGAAGGTCACATTAAGTTCACCTGTAAGGGTTATAGTGCATTTTAGGTTCATCCTGACATTTCACTCGAAAGCTGAACATCCCTAACTTTTTGTGAATAGTGTATAAACTACAGTATAAAGTGTCCATTTGTACATGAACACAACAAAATTCTTCTCTGCATTTAACCCATTTACCAAGTGAAGCAGCAGGTGGCCAGGAACGCAGCACCCGGGGAGCAGTGTGTGGGGACGGTACCTTAGTGGTACCACAAACAGTCCTGGGATTCAAACCCACAACCTTCTGATTGCAGGGTCAACTCCCTAGCCACCAGTCGCCCTACTATGTATCCTATAGTACTATGTTGCACCACTCAGTTATACTTTCAATGAACAGTATTTGCACTATACTATACTTAATTCTTATTTGTTATTTATTACTACTTATTATTTTTATTTATTTATTTATTTATTTTACATTTTATTCTTATTGATATTATTATCTTGCACAATCTAGGAGCCGGCCAGATCGTCATTTCACTCTGTGTTTCCCTGGATAACTGTGTATGTAGCAAAAAAAAGCTCTTGAAAGTTCTTGAGTCTTGAATCTTGTCTAGAAAAGGAAGCCTCTTTCTTATTGAGCAAATAGAACTGGGACTTTGAAACATTTAAATGTCAAGGGAGAAGGTAGACTGAAATATAGGGGTGTATCAGCTCGGTATAAAGCAAAAAATAAGTAAATAAATGACGTTTCCTGGGTCATAAGCACATTGTTTTCAAAATTAACACATTTTATATTAAATAGAACTGTTGTGCAAAATCAGATGTTAATTTCTTTTTAAAAATTATACCAACGCCGAGCCCCGAACCCCCCTCCCCTGCATTTTCTCTTTGGTGCATCCCTCTGCCAGGTTGTTCTGTTGCTGGTCTTTGTTGCTTTCATCGGGATTTGTTTTGGTTCCATTAAAATACAATTTTAAACGGATTATTAACGTTTGTAGTTCAAATTACAACGGTATGTATTGTTTTCCTCTTGATAATATATTTAATATTACCTTAAGACAATATTCTGGGGATATTTGACATCATATACAGCAAGCTAGCAGAGCTAGCTGCCATCCATTCATTACAATAGCAGGCTAATGCTAGCCAGCTGGCTAACGTTAGCATTGACCTGAAATAAAAGACATTTTTCAAGAAAACTTAGATGTTTTAATTTGCTTATTTTCTCTGCAACTAAATATTCGAGTATTTTGTTTGAAATATAGGATATCACTTTTGTTTTTGTTTTTTTTTTATCCATGGTTTGTCAATAAGGTAGCATACCCATATAGTCTAAAGGGAGACTGTTTACTAAACTAAATTGTCTTTTATCTATATAGGATTCATATCTGAGTGTAAACAAGTTGTCATTTAAAAAATAAATAAATAAATAAATAAACGGTATAAACTGCCTGTTTGTGTTAATAAAGTGGCACCTGCTATGCACATAGACTGGTTAGAAACATTCTCCATGTCCTGCAAGTTCCACTGCTAATAATAACCTTTGGAATAAATATGAATGTAGGTTTATCACTAAGTACCCTAAAGATGGATGAAAGGAGTTACGGATCTTTGCCTCATGCCCCCTCGGATTATGTTCAACATTGGTGAGTCCCCCCCACAACCTTTTGTCATCAAATGGCGCCAGGATTTCACTTTGTTCCTATCTGATGGTGCAACTGCAAAATATCTTGGATGTTACTAACCAGCCTATGATATGTGGCCGATATTAACCTGATAATGTCCTTACCAATATGAGAATTCGGCTTTGTTTTTGTTTTCTTGTTTGTGTTTCACAGTAAACAATATTGCAATTTAGTGCACTTCTTTCTTGCATGTTCATTACCTCTGAGGATGCAGGTTACATTAACAGATTACTAACTATAGACTCAGGGTTGTGTCTGTGAAGACACAGACACAGAGGTTATAAGGCAAATAAAATTGGATGATTGTGCTTCTGTTCTGTTCTTATTTCTCAGGGTTCAGTCAGCTCAGCAGCATCTCCAGGCCCTCCACGCTCAGTACTCTTTCATGGCTAATGGGAATGCTGCCCAGTACATGGAGGGACCCAGAGAGGAAGGGGTCATGGCACCGATGCCTGTACAGGGCCAGGTTGCTGCCCAGCTGGAGCCTGGTGCTCCCCAGCCAGGTACATTCTAGTTCTCTAAATTACGTTGTGTTTAATTTTCCTTTACTGTGTGCATAATTTATACAGCATCAAGTCACTGAATGCTTTCTATCATACTTCAGGTAGTCTGGAACTATGCATCACCCTTATTTTTTTATTTTTTATATACTATATTGATCCTGGATTACTTGAGTCCGCTCCATTTAACCTATTCACCTGAGTGAAGCAGTGAGCTCGAGAAAATGGTCACGAGTACCTCAGTGGTGCCACTAGCAGTTCTGGGATTTGAACGCTTCTGATTGCAGGGCCAACACCTTAACCACCAGGCCACCAGCTGCCCCATTTTTGCATCCTTATAGATAGATAAGGATGCAAAAATAGATATGCTAGACAGTTGTCTCCCTTTTATTAGAGTTATTTTGATATCTATTAACAGCTTGTAGTAGCATTTGACTGGTTTGAGAAACTCCAAAAAAGTCTTTGTTTGAACCAGCAGCTCCTGCTAAAGGGAAGAGGGGCAGACCAGCGAACAAAGAGCCCAAGGCCAAAGCAGCACCTAAGGCTAAAGCAGAACCGAAAGCTAAACCTGGTCCCAAGCCTAAGAAGGCCAAGGTGGATAAAGAGGGCCAGCCTGCTGAAGGAGCGCAAGAGAAGATTGATGAAACATTCAAGAAAGTTAAGAGGAAAGTGGACCGCTTCAAGGGCATGACAGAAGAGGAGGTCATGAAAAAGACACTACCAGACATTCTTACCTACAACTTGGATTATGTTATTGTAAGTATGCTGGATTTCTGTGTGAAATACAATGAAATTGATGAAAACACAGGAGTGAATCATAATCTGCTTGTCATGTATTTGGTTTGATTGTATGTTTTTTTTTTTTTCCCCCCCATAAAGATTGGTATCAATCCAGGGTTGATGGCAGCCTACATTGGCAGATGGTTTCCTGGACCTGGAAACCACTTCTGTGAGTTGCATGTAGTATCCATTAAATAACATCATAGCTCTTTATTTGACTAATTGTGCTTATGAAGTTATTATCTATTTATCAATTTGTTGGTGTAATATTTCTTCAAGGGAAGTGTCTTTTCCTGTCTGGGTTCACCGAGGAGCTGCTGAACCACATGCATGACCAGTCTCTCCCTGAGAAATACGGCATTGGCTTCACTAACATGGTAGCCAGAGCGACACCTGGAAGCAAAGATCTCACCAGGTGTGACTGCTCATCAGCCTACACTCTTTAAAAATGTTATGAAAAACTACTACACTGTGGCCTCATATCAATATTTTCTTTGATATCAATATCAATATTCTGCTTCTATAGCAAAGAGCTTCGAGAGGGTGGTAAAATTTTGGTGGAGAAGATTAAGAAGTTCAAGCCACTCATAGCAGTTTTTAATGGAAAATGTAGGTATCTCATGATTGAAAATATATGACCAGATACATACAGCATGAAAGAGACATGCAATTCTATTTTCATTCTTTTTACTGCAGGTATTTATGAAATGTTCTGTAGAGAGCTATTTGGGAAGAAGCCCAAAACTCTGGAATTTGGTCTGCAGCCTCACAAAATTCCTGAATCAGACACGGTAGGACATTTCCATTTTTTTTTCATTTTTAACAGACACCCTTATATTCAATGCAATTTACAGTGGTAGCTGAACATAGCATCCAAGCACTTTTATTACTGCAACAGTGGCATTCCTGCCTAAATCAAATCTGTTGTTCTCCATGTGTGAGGCGGTGGTGGTATCAGTAATGGTTTTCCTTCTGTTAGATTACTGTCCAAAATATGTAAACAAATTATGTATTTTACAAATTACTTATCATAATTTGTAGCGACAGCTGTAACACATGCCTTCCCCTCTGTGGAAAATTAGGCATTATATCTGATGCCCTCCTCAAGTGCCCGCTGCGCCCAGTTTCCTCGAGCTCAGGACAAGGTGCACTTCTACATCAAGCTCCGAGAACTCAGAGACCAGCTGAAAGGAGTCTCCAAACCCCAAGAAGTGGAGGAAGTTAATTATACCTTTGATCTTGGCATGGCTAAAGGTGAGGAACCAGATTTTGGGGAGTTTGGGTATTTCATTCACTAGACTTTATATCTGCATGCCAGATTACAATTACCCTATGAAACGTTTGCTAGATAAGGTGACTCTTTCTGCTTTTTTTCCCCCTTCAATTCTGTGTTCTCCTTGTTTCTGCAGAGGATGCCAAAAGGATGGCCATTAAGGAAGAGCATTATGATCCTGGCTACGAGGCTGCCTATGGAGGGGCGTATGGAGAACCTACATTTGAGCAAGGCCACAGTAATGGCCACTGTGCTTTCTCCTCGGGAGAGGCAGGTTAGTAGTTTTCTTCACTGAAGGTAAAGTTCTGGATAATTATTCAGTTATTCTAGCCATATGTTACACACTTGTTAGAGCTGAGAATAGTCTTCAAGGGGTTACTATAGATTTATGCGACATTTTGGGCTAAATGTGAGTAGGAACATGGAATGTGCGTATTTTTTATGCGGAGAACATTGTGTCTTGGAAGGGAAAAAATATTTCTGACAGGGTGTCTCTAGCTATGTTTGTTTGTGTTATCAGTGGTACTCTAGATGTTAAAAGAGCACTCGGAATGGGCTTTAGAGGGGCATAGTTTATTTAGTGGAGTCTTTTTACTGTCTAGAACCAAAAGTCCTCTTTGAGATTACACCTGGCCTCATGAGACTACAGATGTTGCATCAGCATTGAAAGAGCCAGTGCCTATTTACAGATTGGACAGCATAAAATAATAAATTGGCTGATTGCAGATCACGTGTTTGGAGGAGAAAAAAAGCCAATGTCTTAATCTCTCTTTTAGTTTCCAAGTATTTGTTGAATAATTTGCAGTAGTTACTCATTAATAAGCCTTTATCAATAACTAAAAAATACACCTAGAGTTCGAGCGATTAAGACTGAATCTAATATCTAGTACTTAAATACAAGGACCATCAATTTAAGGTGTATTGACCTTTCTTCCATCTGTATTTTCAGTGGCAGCGGAAAAAGAGCCTAGAAATCCAAACACAGTGGGCCAGGTTCCAGAGGGCCAGTGGATGAACGAGTCTTTCACTGACAAGATTCCAGACCTTAGCAGCTCTTCACAATCTCAAGCTGGGGCTGTATGAGCCTTGGTAAGGGACTTTATGTGCAGCCTTATAGACAGAGCTCCTGTGTTCATCCTTATATACAGTGCCTCACACCAGCTTCATCCAGAGCAGGGGTCTTCAAGGAGTGTACTGACACATCTCCTTGTTGATGTCTTACAAAACCTGTTACATTAGACACATAAAACAATTCAGCTGCTGCGTGCAGAACCCACTCAGTAGACCTGGAAGTCAAGAAAGGTTTGAACCACGGAGGCGGCTTCTTGAGCTACTCACAAGGAGAAATCAATTGCTGCTCCTTTATAAAGAAACTGTACCTCAGTCTTTCAACTGAAGACCATTAGCAAGGTGCACTCTTCGTCTAAGAAGAGAAACATAACAATATATTTTTTCCCTTTGCAATGAATTTGAAGTAGACATTTTAGAAAGTAGTATTTCTATGGAACTGTTTTTTTTCCCCTCTTATGTCCAAAACATTTTGGTCATTCTCGTTTATATGTCTGATGGTCAGCACTGCTGAAACTGTTTTTATGCTTTATGTGATATCAGGGACTGATACTTGATTTTATTATGAGAGGTCAGTGTGTAGTTTGATTTGTTTGGATACAATTCCACTTTTTTTATTGTGCACACATTGTGCTCTGCGTAGACGCCACGTGGGTACAGTCATGTTTACGCATTATAGCACTCTTTGACTCTTTTTCACATACAGGGATGTAGTGTGATTGAGCAAGTAGCACAGATGAAACTATCAAACCAATGTTGCCACCATTTATCTGACAAGGTACATTTTAAAAGAATTGTGATGCTGGTAGTGCTGGTAATTGAGAAGTTGCGACTTAAGGATGAATCGTGTGTCAAAGACAGCCACTTAGCCTTCTCAAGTACTGTAAAACACTTAATCATGCCACCTGATGCAGAACGTATTTTAAGATTGGAAACAGTCAACGTACTGTACTTTTACTGTTCATTTGAGAAACTATTGGTGCTATTTTGTTACTCTTCTTGCAAACATGATATACATGTTTTTCTTGTTTTACTGTTTATTAAATTGTATTGCATTGAACTTAACCGAGGGTTATGTCCATCTTTGGCACAAATATTCATTTGTTTGCAAGATGAATGTCATACTTGCTTTGTGAAGCTCTAAAAGTTCTATGTAAGTTACAAGGTGTGCTTGAGTTAATATGTAATGATGAGTTTTCCAATTCTTTGACATTTGCATTCCAAAATTGTGTTGGACGAGTGATTTGAAGCATAAAAAACTTTATTATAAATGTCTTACATATATTGTGATCTCATCTTCATATGTTGAGCTATAAGCCTTAGTGGTGTTTCTCTGTAAAAGGGAAAACAAAAAAAGTAATGTTCATTTAAATCAGTCATCTTAAGATGTCCAAATATTCACTGTCACTCTCTCTTTCAGCACAGTGCCATTATATGTTGGCATCTACAAACCTTTAGAGTATAATCTTCTCCACACCAGTCCAGTCATCTGTCTGGTCAGTCCCCACAACCACAGCAGATCGGTCCCCATCTCCGGCATCCAGTCCACAAATCTGATTAATCATTGTTACAAATGTTGGAAATATGGATCAAGATCTCAAGATCTCCTTTTACTTATTGATGGCTATAAAGGAATGTCCTTACCTCAGAAGCATGATGCAGATGAACTCTACAGGCAGCACACACACCCTCAGTATAGATATGAACAGCTTCACTACCAATAGTTCACCTAACCTTCCATGTTTCCTCACATCAGCCTCACAGAACACTAAGGAACGAACACAAACGGTTGCTTCCCAACTTTGGGTGTTTATTTCTTATCTCCTGTCAGACAATTTTATGCTAAGAGTTTTAATTTTGGACTCCAATACCTTTTTGGATGGACTCAGGAAGCAGGTTGGGCTTCTGTGTATCCACCAAACAGTTCTGTCCCCTCATTGACTTGTACTGTATGGGTTGACTATGGCACTCCTGGTCTGTGTCCTCTCTTGACTGGTTGTGTGCTTTATAATGGTTGAATGAGGACCACCTGTCCTGCTTGTGAGTTGTGGGATGAGTCATGGGTGGGTCAATTTCTAGGAAATCTGAAATCCAAGAAAATATCTCATTCCAAGCACAAACCAAGATAGGAACAAATCCAGCTATATTGCTATGAGTGCCTTGCTGAATGTGAAGTGCGCCTACCATTTTCCTTCAGGAAGTCTAGAGCGTTTTTGTATCCATTTTGACAGATCTCTGCCATCACCTATGAAAAGGCAACTCTGAGTAATTTTTCACTGCTTGGAGTGAAAAGATTAGTTTGATAGTTCAGCATTTACTCAAAATCTGTTTTATGTTTCATAAAAAACCCCACATATCCAGATGTAGGCTACACTGTGGAGACAGCCTTCCATTTTGCCTGCAGACATTCACACATCAGCCCTAACATTCAAACCACCTGCCTAAAATTGTGCTGCAAAAACAGCTGACTCTCTAAGGCATCGACCTCACACAGCCTCTGAAGGTGGCTGAGGTATCTGTCACCAAGACATTAACAGCAGATCCTTTCTCAATCAATTACTGAACAGTTTTTATTATCCTGCTGAAAGAGGCCTCCATCATTAAGGAATGCTGTTGCCATGGAGGGTGTACTTGATCTGCAACAATGTTTAGGTGGGTGATACAAGTCAATGAATGAATGAATGCAGGACCCAAGGTTTCCCAGCAGACTGTTGCTCAGAGCATCACACAGCCTCCACTGGTTTGCTTGGCTCCCATAGTGCATCCTGGTGCCATCTCTTCCCCATTGTAGGCGATGCACAAGCACCCAGTCACAGAAACGTTATTGATCAGACTAGGCCACATTCTTCCATTGTCCATTGTCTATCAGAACTGGCTCAGTTCTGATGCTCCCATGCCCACTGTAGGCACTTTCAGTGGTGGACAGGGGTCAGCATGGGCACCCTGACTGATCTGCGGCTACGCAGCCCCATACACAGCAATCTGTCATGAACAGTGTGTTCTAACATCCTTCTGTCATAGCCAGCATAACCATTTTCAGCCATTTGCAGTACAGTAGCTTTTCTGTGGGACTGGACCAGACAGGCCAGCCTTCGTTCCCCAGATTCATCAGTGAGCCTTGGACACCCATGACCCCATCATGAGTTCACCAGTTGTCCTCCCTTGGACCACTTTTGGTAGGTACTGACCACTGTATACTGGGAAGACCTCATGAGACCTGCCATTTTGGAGGTGCTCTTACTCAGTCATCTAGCCATCACAGTTTGGCCCTCAGATCCTTACGCTTGCCCATTTTCCCTCCTTCAGCTTCAAGAACTGACTGTTCACTTGCTGCCTAATATATCCCACACCTTGACAGGTATCGTTGTAAGGAGATAATCAATGTTATTCACTCCATCCTTGAGTGTCTTTAGTGATGTGGTTGATTGGTGCACTGTTTACCTCAGCTTCTGGAGGGAAGAAGGCTTGGACGACACGGTGCACATTAGTAAAGTTGACCTGGATGCTAACGTTGCTATGCCGTACTTCATGGAAGTAAAATGGGTTATCATACGGACAGATGTCGCTTTCACCAGAAAATGGCGAGACAGTGATGGTATTCTTCAGACTGCAGAAAGGCATGTTGTTACTCAGAGCTCCATCCACATAGCGCTGAAAATAAGGGTTCAGATGAAACCAGACAGGTAAAGTTCACTTAAATGTGGTAGATTTTGGCTGATATATACAAACACACACACACACACATACTGTATGTATAGACAGTACTGTGCAAACTCTTGAGCCACCCCTCATTTCTTTATTTTGTGCTTTGAATGACCTCGTTGGTTCAAAAATACTATTTTATGCCTGTTAATCTGTCCTACCTTCGGCACACTGAGGAGATTAAATGTAAGAAATGGAAACAAATGTTTTACTGTGACAGACTACAAAGGGCCTAAAGATACAAGGTGTCTAGATAAAGGAGTTCCAACCACTCAGCATTCAGCACCACCAGTATACTGATCACCGCCTGATCATCTGGAATCATCTGAACCTGTTTCTTCACTGGTTCAGGCCTTAAATTAGATGGATTTGTTCTGCTTGAATGATTCACACATAGGTCACTGTGTGGCTTAAACAAAAAACCTGATTACTTGTCAGGCCCAGAGATTGGGCTGAAAATGAGAGCGAAAACTTTGAAAATTCTTTTGGAAGGAAGCCTAGAGACCTGTTCCATAAGACTACATCTAAAACATACAAGAAAGTCTGACTCTTTGGAAGCAAAATATAAAGAAATAAGGGGTGGCTCAAGACTTTTGCACATATGGAGGTTTTCTGCTCTTTCTTCACTACTTACTGTACCATGATAACTTGGTGGAATCACACCACAGTAAAGGGGGAAAAAGCAGCTGCAAACCAGTGCCTAGACCAAAGACAGGTTAATAAAAGTTACAGATTCAAGTATAAAATAAGAACAAATGGAGATTAGCAGTAAACTGCAGTCTTTGCCTTGTCTACAGTATCAGTGAAAAGTTTACAGACCTACTTTTTTCACAGTTTAGAATATTATTATGCAAAGTAAATGTATATACAGCTCTGGAAAAACAATGAGACCACTTTATTTTTAAATCAGAATCTCTATGAGTATGACCATTCCATGCCAGTGTCTGTTAAATTCCTCCACAAGCACCTCATTCTGCTTTATGAGGTACTGATTAGTGATCACCTGAATCACATCTTATTTAATGAGGAAAAGTATAAAACACTGCTGTAATCAACACTCTCCTCTCGCAATGTGACCAGTTGGATGGTAAAACACTACTAGAAATACAGCAAAGGTAATTATTGCCATTTTGTTTAAGGGTGAACAAGAGATTTGTTTTCTGCAAACAAAAGTTCTGTTCATCATTTCTCTTATTCTGATGTATTGTCATTTCCTTTCAAATGATGCTGTTCAGGCAAAGCTGTTCAGTTCAATACTTGCACTTATAAAAGCTAAAACCTGAGAAACTGAATATTTTTGCAGTGGTCTCTTTTTTTTTTTCCAGAGCTTTTTTTTTAAGATAATAAAAAGGCTTGCGTAAACTTTTGACTGGTGTAATAAGTCTTATGCATTCCAGATTTCCTCCTAAAGCCTGAGGTTGTGGTGTGTTCACCTGGATGAGATCGTTCTTGCTGGCGTACTCCGACACCAGTACGTTCTCTCCATCAGAAACGCGTGTTAGTGACACACACAGTCTCCCACTGGCCAGGAGGTGAGCGTTACTGGGAAGCTCTCGGGTCAGAAAGTCTCTGGTTATCTTCAGCAGGTTGAAGGATGGATGCATGGCTCCCAGCGTGCCCTTCCGAGCCTCTTTGGCTAATTCCATCAGATACTCGCAGCACTTTGCTTCAAAGTGAAAAGTCCATTTATCAGAACCAGTATATTTTTACTTGCCTTATTTTGATGCACTTTTACTTTATTAATGTTGTAACACTACAGTCTTGTAGATAAAGATTCCTAATTGCTTTCTGTGTGGTCCTAGAAAAAAAATTTAATTGGTACAGAACCAGGATGTTTCTTAAGCTTAAAGGTTCTTCACTATCACAGATTTCACATATTTAATTCAAAAATGTCCAGAGAGGTTCTTTAAGGAATCAAAGTGGTTCTTTTATAGCAGCACTCCAAAAACTTTTTGCTACCTGTTTTTTTTTTTTTTTTTTTTAACAGTACTTGGGGGGGGCCTTAATAATCACAGTGGTGCTTCAGTTTGGTAGCAAATTCACATTTCTTTTTTGTTTATCCAGTTGTCAGTTATTACACCTAGACAGTTTGAAATGTCTCTCAAAATATTTTTTTATAATTATAAAATCCACCCATTAATTATCAGAACCGCTTCTCCTCAGCCAGAGTCACAGGGGTGTGTTGGAGCATAGTCCAGTGCTCATGGGGCAAAAGGCAGAGAAACACCGTGGACAGGTTGTCAGTTCATTGCAGGGCAGACACACACACACACACATATATATATCCACACCTAGGGGCAGTTTAGCATCTCCAATCCACCTGACATGCATGTCTTTGGATTGTGGGAGGAAACCCAAATACCCAATGGAAACCCACCGACACAGGGAGACCATGCAAACTTTATAATGCTTAATTATAAGTTTAACTGTAGGCTTATTATTCAGTCAGATTCAGTCCAATTCAGTTATTAATGTAAGTATTAAGTTACTATAGAGTAACTACAATCAATTATACAATCAATTATTCAGTTGTATTGTACTTCGTGTATCTCATGTAGTAATGAGAATGAGAACCCAAATAACTGATCCCCAAACTGCAGAGTAACAAAGAAGAAAAAGGAATTATGTGGTCATTGCTTACCTGGTGATTTCTGACATGCTATCATTGCTGCTATTAGTGCTCCTGATGAAGCCCCACAGATCTTTGTTGTCCTGTCAATCAGGTCATGCGCCCGCTCCAACAGACAACTATACACTCCAAAATAATACACACTCAAAAAGCCACAGCCAGCAAAAGAAATATTCCACTCTTTATTTGGGGTGAGCATGTTTCTCCTGCCCCGCTCTGAGTGAAGACACCTGAATACCCAAAGCTTTGGAAAAACAAATGAGGTGGAAATGAGGTGAAAGGTCAAGGTTGTTGACCATGCCTAAAATAAAACTTGCGCAATAGGATCCCCACATAAATGCCGACTTTGAACCTGACATAATATTAAACACACAACAGATCATCTACAGTTCATACAGTACTGCAGGAGTTACATATTTGAATAAATAAATATTGACACTGAACATTTGACATACTGTGTGATGGAGAAGACTCCATTTTCTCTCTGTTAGTTTGAGCTTTTACACACGCGGTGTCCAGTTTCTTACCAACTTATTGTTTCTACTATATTACCAAAGAATAACACTGAAAAATAGTGTTGATTTGAATTAATTTGATTCAAATGTGAACATCAGTTCCACATGAATATGATACACCAATACAATTCTTGCCAAGAGTAAGTAAAATTAATGCCAGTATTGCACTGATGTATTCAAATGAATGGATTTGAATCAAGGAAATTCAAAGCAACAATTTTTAAGTCAGCTATGTTGAATATTATCTGCTTATTCAAAATAAGTAATAAATATCCTAATTTATAAAGAATGCAAGCACAGAAAAAACAAAAATCAGATATTTAATTGTATAAGAGGTATTTTTGTATTTTAATACAATTCATATATATATATATATTTCATATTGTAAACAGATATGACAATGCTGTCATTTTTGAAAAATGCATAGGAATTCATTGTACGAAATTTTTCCTGAGATGTTCTTGTCAAAGAAAGATGTAAGATGAAAGAAATCTTCCTCTGAGAGAGAGATGTGGTGTTGTCTCAAAACCTGTTGAGATAAACATTTCATTTGTAGTTTTGTCATTACCTTACCAATAATAGATAATCCATATAATATATGGTATTATATAACATGAGATAAAATAATATTCAGTTATTCATAATTCATTTCACTTTATTAAACTTGAATATACTAGACCAGGAGTCTTAATGCTCTCTAGCACTGGATTTCCATGCTGTAACACACCTACTAAATCTGGCAGTTAACTGAATAATGGAATTAGGTGTGGCCGAGCAGGGAAATCATTAAATGGTGCTGGACTGTGGTTCTCCAAGAGTGGAGTTTGAGGACCCCATCCTGGACACTCATGCCATGTTCCCCAAAATCTAAAATGTGCAATGATTGCTTATAACATTGCTACCAATTACAAGACTGCTAGCAAGTAAAAGTACCAAAATATGAATTACCTTTCTGAAGTCCTGTACAGAAATCTTCCCTGTTCGCCCTCTGTCGTATGACACAAACGTCCGTCTGATGGAAGCCCAGTACAGCTGCACAGGAGCACACAGCCTGAGCAAGGCATCCACACCCTGCCTGCTAAGGGGCCCAGGACTCATCTGAGAAAGAGAGGCAGAGACATACATCACACTGGGTACATATACATATACTCATATATATTCATATGGATACACACAAACCTACATATTTCTATAAATTGTTTTAGAGTGAACAGTTTTTTATATTACCGTATTTCCTACCCATGGGACTAATTTCCTACCCGTGGGACTAATAAAGGGTTATTTTATTTTATTTTATCTTATCTAACTTTTCTAGCAATCCAGTCATCCCAATGGTTTTTAGTATTTATTGCAATTATACAGTAATTTACAGTGTTATACTGGAGTAAAGGTCTAAACAAATTTGTCCCTGATAATACAGTACCTATGTACAGTAAAAACACCTGGAATATCTGAAAGGGTGCTGCATTCATTAACAGTAGAGTAACAAGTGCAGAGGCCTCACTGGTGTTCTGGTGTTGGCCTGAGGTTTAAGCATGAGCACAAAGTGCTGCAGGAAGTCTAGGTAGGAGAGGTGTCCCTTGTTCATGATGTTATACTTCTTAGACAGCTGCTCCAGCTGAGGCTGAGTTAGGCCAATATGGTTATCCTCCAGTATGTCTATGGGAAACATACATTTGAGCAAAAAAACATCAACTTTGCAACCAATGTAACACTGAAACTGCTGTGGTATACTGTGCACGAGTGTTTGGTCAGCTTGTCGGACTTATTTGCAACACAGACAACAAAGCGCTTCTGTAATTCATCCTGGATACATGGATGTAAGTGTAAACGCTGCTTTTTAAATGTTTTAAAAATGAGCAGTGTTTCACTAGTGCAGTTTTTGTCAACAGTAGCATTTTAACCAAACCTAAGAATGCCTTTATATCCATCTCCCCGGTTTTCTCATTGTCCGCCTGCTTGCATCTCTTCTGGACCTCCCTCCAACAGCTGCTGAGCTGGGAGCGCAGCCTCCGCTCCACAGCCTCAGAATTCAAGGGAAGGGTCGCCGAATACCTCCCACATACTGTGGAGGGACGCTTGGGCTGCTCCGTGCTCTGGGTGCAACACAAACATCTGTTCAATTACTGTATGTATCAGTTTCAAAACCTTGCATTTATGTCATATCAGTTATCTAATAATAGATGTTGCCATCCTGTCATGCTCAGCTCTTTGTAGAGCAAAATCACTTGAAATCTTCACCGTCATAGAGGAATGGTTTGGTAAAACATCAAATCTATTTATTCATTTATTTAAATTCTTTACTTACACGAGATGTAGTCAATAAGCCGAGAAGCGCCTAGTGTCCAAATTGTGCTAATATTGCTAACCTTGCTGTCTGTAGCTCTTTTGTTCATGTTTATAACTCACGGTAAGTTTTACTAAGCCCTAACCCACCTCTACAAGTCTGTACCACCTTAATGAATGGCTGGATGTGCCTCCTAGATACAATGCTGAAATAAAGAAGCAAAATTTGGATACCAAACTATTTTTAGCTGATCAACTACATCAGGGTTTATTCAGAAAACTGTAGATTTGAACACTACAATTATACTGTACATTTATTTTTTTGCCTAACTATTTCTTTAAGCATAATAAATAATATTGGGGCTTATTGTTCAGTAACTACTATAAATTATAGAAAATATTAAAAAAAAAAAAAAAAAAAAAACTAGCCATGTGGTTATTAGAGTGTGGAGGGAAAGTTTAAGGGGTTTACAAAAAAGACTTTTACCACAGAGGGAGTAAGAAATGTATATAACACCTTGTTCCATTCAGGAATGCAGGATGCAGTTTTGGGCCGCTGTGAGAGAACGGCAGAGCCCTTTGAATGAACTAGATGGCCTGGGGTAGGTGATGCTCCAGGCTTTTCCTGCTCTTGTATTGCTCCACTGAACTTCTTTAGAAACTCACGGTAATCCAGACTCCCATAGGCATTGACTGGCAACATTTTCCACAGCTTTTCAAACTGGTAAAGAGCACATGTTTTAGAGCTCATAGTGCACTAGTCAGGTTAGTGAAGAGCAAGAAGAGTTGATGTTCAGGTAATTAATTTAAATTTAGATTTTGTTGCAGTTATCTCATAGCACAATGACTTACTTGATCATCATTGAGTCTCATGAAGTGGTGATCACAGATGGTCTTGAAGCCCTCTTTTGAAATAGCGTTTATTCTGGCATAATCCAGGTCCACCATCTCCTTGGTGATGGTGTAAAGACGAGCAGAGACTACCTCCTGGATCCGCCGTAAAATATCACTGATTGGCAGAGGGCGGGCCTGGTTCGGGAAGCGTACTTTCTGGACTTTCTCTAGCCATTCTTCAGATGTCTGTAAACAACCAAAGGAATAAACACAACTTGACTTAACAGACAACAAATATTATATTACATAAATGTAAGTAACACTGTTTCTAGTAATTAACATAGTGTTTGTCTTTTATAACTAAATTAACAGTGTAATGGTCTCAAATAACTAAGGAGTCTATTAATAAATGATTCATGTATATAACATCCATCCATCCATCCTTCCATCCATCCATTTTACCTCTTGGTTGCCAAGGTCGAAGGTTTGCAGAAACCGCTTCCAATCTACCATTGCTTCTTCCTCATTTTTGACTGAGAGTTTAGCAAGAAGCATGCTGTACTGCACATCAGAGAGCTTGGCGCAGAAGTGGTCCAGTGCCCGCCGAAAATCTGATTGAGCTATCTTGCCAGTTTCAGTCTTATCAAATGCTTTAAAAGCCTATAATCAAAACATCTTTAGTAACTACACTACAATTCAGGTGAATAATTGTACTAAAACTTAGAAATATTTTTAAAAATACACTGACACAGAATTCACAAATGTGACAGGAGTAACTATTCACATGCACTTAATGAAAATTCACATATATTTCACATATATATATTTCACATATATTTTACGTTTGAAGTGTAAGAAAACTATGTTAGACACAAGTAAATACATGTAACATCATGTGAATAATATGCGATCCATAACATATTTTTCCATGAGATGGCACTTTTTTACATGTGTATATGAGCAATTATGTGGCATGCAAAAAACATGATTAATAAAATGTTTCATTTTTTTCTTCTACAAATGCAGCAGTGGAATAAAGAATGCACCAATCTTTTCGGATTTTTAAAGATTTTTTTTTTTTACAGTAAAAGACCATCAATTATTAAACATTTGGCCAAAATATTAGTCCATACCTTACTGAACTCCATTTTAAACTGCCATCCCCAAATCAGTGTATTAGTGCATTTCTACACCCCTAATTAGTCACTTCTGTCAGTTACCTATGGGCCCACCTGTTGCTTTATCTACTCATTACCTTGGAGAGAATGTGTGAGGAGGTGGTGACCAGATCTCTGACCCTCTGTAAGGCCCTTTCAGGACTGAGTTCTCCTACATCTTCTCCTGGTGTAGATGAACCAATGGATTCGCTGACTGGGGAAGCCATTAAAACTCTGGTACCAGCAAGATACTCCAGAAAATCAAGGTAAGACAGCTTATTGTGCCACACGTCAACCCCCAGACTTGAAAAGAAGAGGAGGGAAGAAACAGGACGTGACAGAAAAACAGAGAAATTGTATGAGGGCATTGATGCAGAGAACATTTTTAGCTATTTCATGTCCTTCCACTTATACTCTGCCGAACTTCTAAACGACTCCAAAGTATCCTTAGAACACTAGAAACATCATGGATCTGAATGTCATCAGAAAAGTTGCTTTTCTTGAAAGGTGTATAGAAAGGTATGTTTTTATAATACATGTTGATTAGATGCAACAGCTGGCATTCTTCAATCTGGAAGCCATGTCTGTTTAACAGAGACAGCAGGTCCATCACTGTCACATGACCATCTCTCTTCTCATCCATTGCTGCCAGGCTCCTGCTCACATTCTCAAAACTGAGCTTTAACCAGTCCCTACAAAGAGAGAAAAACTATTCTACTGTATTTTTATGCCACTAATGAAGACTCTATAAATCGTGACCAAAAAACAAATAATAATTAACAATAATAAGTTATGTGGCACCTTTCTCAAACCCAAGCACGCTAAAAGTCAAACTTAACTGAAACTAAACTGAATTTTTATTCATTTCTCTATGTGACCTACCTTAATTTGTGTAATGTGGCCCCTGTAAGAGGGGTCAAACAGTCTCTTCTGTTTACAATCTTTTCTTCTGGATCCTCTGGCTGTGTAAACTCTCGAGGTATGATATTCAGCTTGTCCAAGAACTCGGTCTGAGTCATGTATCCTTTCCCATCCTTGTCATACCTAGAAAATATAAGATATGTGGGATCAACTATCCTTACATCGGTTTTATAAACCAAAAGCATGATGCCTACTTTCAGGCTTCCGCAGATATTTTTATATACACTGGTGTTTTTACCTCGCCCATATTTTCTCAAATTCTCTTGGAGTGATGGGCAAATAGTATTTGTAAAGGATATTCCTCAGATCATTCTTAGTGATCATGGTTTCACCGTCCTCACCATACTGGCAGAAAGCCTGTGAAGAACACAGAAATAGATGAGTTTTATCGTTCCCATGTAATTACTGAATAATACACCTTGTAAATACTAGTATGTAATAAACTTGATAAAATATGTAATAAACTTGATAAATTAAAGGGGGTAAATTACTGTTCAATCTCTTCAGTGTAGATACAGATGCAGTGAGAGCTGCCACAATCAATTATTTTAGTAATTCAATAATCTAGTGTTTATTTTGGTCATTAACTGAATAATCACAAACATGCAATTTATAACAGAAAACAATTTAAATTCATAAGCATAAAATCTGCATGCATGTGTGAGATCATGCTAACGTAGAGTTCTTTTTTCAGTAATGCACACAAAACCAAAAGTGGCGGGTGTTCAGAGAGTTGAACAAGGCTTTATCGTGACATGCAAATGTATAATGACATCCAGTGGAGTGAAGAAAAAATTCACTGGATCTCAGAAAGCCAAACTACACAACTGGAAAACTAGAACAATTAAGCTTCAGATGTATGAAGACATGCAGTACTATTTGTAGCAAATATTTGTGTTCTGTAACCTCTTATAGTGCAACTAAATGTGTGTACAAAAGCAGCTAGAGAAATGTTTCTTCTTGAATTTTGCAGAAAGATCAATAGAGCACAGAACTGGCTTGGAGAAATGTAAGATAAGATAAGAGATAAGATAATCCTTTATTAGTCCCATAAGTGGGAAATTTGCATCGTCACGGCAGAAAGTGGACAGAACAAGATAAAAGCAGCAAAATATTAAAAACAATAGAATAAAAACTATACCAACAGTACAGTAAAAAAGTACACTATACAAACAATCTGGAAATATAAATATAGATGAGTGCATTGAAAAATATAAATGTCTATATATGTCTATGTATATGTAAACTTAGATAAATGTACTAGTTACCTTTGAGAACTCTGCCCACCCTGTGCATGCAGCAGTCACTAGGTAGGAATGAACCTGCTCACACGCATGATCAAGCAACTCATCAACTCTGGATACAAAAATACATGGTAGAAAATAATGAGTGGCCCTTGCCTACCTAGCATGCATACAGTTTCTCAGTATACAAAATCTGCAGTGCTCACGTCATGTTAGCAATGAGCTGTACTCCATTCCTCCCGTTGGGCTGGATCTTGCGTAAGAACTCAGCATAGTTAAGAGTGGAGCCAGGCTTAAAGCCCAGCAGCTCTAGGAGTCTGTGGTACTCCTTTTGCTTAGTAACAAACATTAAGCTGTCAAACAGAACTCTGAAGTCGCTCTGATTCACCACCCCATCTCTGTTCCTGTCCATCAGACGGAATGCTGTTAACAAATCCTATAAGAAAACAAAATGAAATATTTTCCATGTTTCTGCAGCAATAGTTTACTTCTTGACACTGTGATATGACATTCCTGAATTCAGATTTAAATGTAAAGAACCACTTACAGAAACTGTTCAGATAAATCACAGAAAGATCATACCCCATGACATTCTTTAATCCTTTTCTCAAGCTGATTGAAACAGTCCTCTGCAGACATTAAACTGTTGGCTTTAATACTGTACGACTTTATTCTTTGCTCCTCATTATTTTCCTTTGTTAGGGCATCTGTGTGGGAGAGAAATGTGTTAGAGATGCACTTCCAGGTTCTGTCAAGTCATACTTTTACAACAGAATTAGATGTCTCACCTTCATATTTGGCCATGAATTCAGCAAAAGAAATCTGTCCTTCACAGAAACCAAGAGCCTGGATGAGCGTCTGAAACTGTGGCACTTGTAGGGTAATTCTACACTCCTGCAGAATCTAAAAGTAATTCAAAAAGCAAGCAAAGACTGAGCACCACAGAGTATCTTCTCTCTTGGGGCCTAGTATCTCATGTGTTTCAAGTAGAGATGTAACAGTTCTGAAACAAAAAACAAAATCTGGTTCGGCAGTCTACAGTTCTGAGTTGTGATTTGAACTACGGATTTTTTTTAGTCCAGCACAAAGGCAAAGATATAAGCCCATGTTAACATATAAATTCCAATTAAAATGTGCTTGAGCCACAGGATTCCAACTGCTGTTCCAACTCATGGAGTATGAAATTCGAAGCAGACTGCATTTCAATATTTTAGTAGTAGCTGTTTCTGGAGCACACAAGTGAGTGATTGGCTGATGTTGCTGAATGAAAATGTCACCATTCCTGCAACATCTGACAATGTAAGGAATATTTTTAATATGGCTGGATTTTCACCGCACATTTGGCAATTTGTAAAAAAGGATTAGTAATTTAGTAATTTATTTAATTCTCTCTCGTAAAATATATTTCTAGTTTGTGTTTTGTACATCTTTCATTACACTTATGCTTAATTAAAGAAGTCTAAAATTCACAGTTTTTAAAGTTGACCTGTGATCCAAAACAAGCCATAGCTCAGAAACCAAGGACAAAGCCAAACCATGAGAAAGTGAACTGCTTCACCCCTAGTATCCAGGGATTAAACAAAGACATTAAAAATATGGGGTAAGACAACGGTGTTCAAAAAGGACTGTTTACAGGCACACTTGAGGTAATTACCTTCTGGAAATCTCTCAGGCCCAGCACTGCTGTAGAGCTGCTACCGGTGGCCATCAGACAGTGCTCGAGAGTGACCCCACGCATCTGCAACCTGTCTCTGAGTCTTCGTAGAACAACGTCCACCACTGCCTGCTTCCTAATGCTCTCAACATGAGCTGTAACAGGACTCCCATTTCTGTAACTCAAATAGAGCACGATGAGCGCATGACGAAAACTCTAACAACGTACTGTAAGAGAGTCATTGAGGAATAACAAAGATTAACAAACATTTTTATCAATAACAGAATCCCATACAGGGTCGGAGACCTTAAGCAGGTTTGTCTGAGGTTATCAAACTGTTCACCAAACTATCACTTTAAACAGAACAGACCTCTCCATTAGGGTGAGACTCTTGCCATTGCTCTTGGTGAGCCCTAGGCTCATCATCAACAGCTTGTAATTCACTCCTCCAGACTCCATAAATGGTTCACAGAGCCTAAAGAGATGCAAAACAGGGAGAACATTTCACAATTAAGCAAATAAGTATCTATCGCAGTGCTAGATCTCTGTGTAAAACATTGAGATTCTCACTTGTTAAAGTGGCTGTCAGACAATGGTAGCCCGTACTGCTGCATTAGTGTTCTCATGGTTTCAGGAGGGACAGTGCAACTCTGTGTCTGGTCTGCATGTCTTAGGGATGCCATCAGTGGACCATATTGTTCGGATAACTTCTCCTTAAGAACCCCCTCCACCTACCAATCAAAATAAAATGTGTTAGATAGATAAGTGTTACATATTTCTTACATATGTACCTACAGACTGAGGAACTGTAATGAACTAAAGAATTAAAACCTTTTAAACCAATTAAAACCACATACTGGGATTTTATGTGGTTGATGATGTAAGCCAAACTTTGGGGATATAAACATTTTTTTCTGCTTTGTCTCGGTAATGTTTATTTCTTTTAGTTTATTTTTTAGGAGTTTTGAGAAGAGGAATTGATACGGTTACTTCTACTGGCTAATGACACACATGAAAATAAAAAAAATGATTATGACAATAAAATAATAAAATGATTATGGATGCAAAATCACATTGACATAACCGAGATTACCATTATATCAAGTGAAACTATACATACTGCGGTCCAGGCTTCAGTATCAAATGGAGATACAGTAGAAGGCGGTGTCAGGATCTCTGATTGCTCTGTAGATTTGCTGCTCTGCTCCCGATCCTGCAACACACAAATATAATGCAATACAGTAGTGAACCTACATATGAACCTACATGTGTTAACACCAGTGAAGCTACATGTGTCTTCTGAATGTGGTGCTAATCATGGTAAAACTGTGGTAAATCTAGAAAAACAAGTTTTCATCAGGGACTATTTAGGCATTCAACAACCTGCATATACCTCTCTGCCATTAGACTTAAATGATGCCAAAACCTTGTCTCAACAAAGCAATCAAACAATGTTTCAGACATCAGGCAGCACATTTGTAACCATTTCATGTAATAACTTTCTGTGATGTTGCATAACATTAAACTCTTTAGACGTGCTATTGCCACACATTACTTTACTTTACATTGCATTCATTTGGCAGACGCTTTTATCCAAAGTGACTTACATTCTGAGGAACACCTGTAAACAATTTTAACATGGTAAATTTATCTAGAATGGAGAAATTTCAAATCACTCAGCATGACTTTGTTTAGATCTTAACCATTTAATTATGCAGACATTCTGAAGAATTGGTAGAAATCTACTTTAAGCTACTGCATGGTCATCACGTTCTTTAAGACAAGATCAGCATATCAGTTCAAAGAAAAGAGATCATCTAGAAGTAGACAATTTCATGCTTAAATTCATTTTGTGAAAAATACATGCATAATTTCAACATATACAAACATGCATTGCAGGAATGTTACCACTGCTGGTCTTTGCTCCTGGAAAAAGTCCAGGAATTGTTGATAGTTGATGGTTCCTGAGTTTGGAACACAGTGATCTATCAGCCCTCTGAACTGCTCATCTGTCAGCCAAAAGGTCAAACCCTCCAGAACTCTCCGCAGATCAGACCTGCTCACCACTCCAGTTTTGTTCTGGAGTGAACAAACAAACCCAAAACACACACAGTGCACTATAAATACATTTCATGAAAAATGTGATGTTTTGTCATACATACTGCACAGTTTACAGCTGGCTGGCTTTGTGTCCTAAGGCACTTTCAAAAACTTCATCAAACCTCATCAAAGACCAGAAATCCCCTCTTCAGAAGAGGAAGAACCTCAGGTATCTGTTCTTGTAACCTTGGTAAGACTTCTTTAATACTGGACAGGTCAGTAGTTGCAGTACCCATGTGTTTCCTGATGGAGACAAAATCATGTGGTTATAAAAACTAGCTACATTTATTGATTATTTCAGCCTCTGAGCTTCATTAAATATGTATTAGTTCACACAGGTTTTGCAAGAGTTCTGCTGTCAGAGACATAGGCTGAAATGGTCTGTTATTATATTACATAAATAAGCCTGTTTTTATTCAGTTATGAGTATTTGTTGGCTCACCCCACAGGTAACACCTGCTCCTCTTCTCTGAACAGACCAACAAACTTTCTCCAGTCCACAGGTTCTGTGGTATTCACTCCAAATCTGACCAACATGAAACATAAATAAATATCATGCACTACAGAAGTAAACTCAAATACAACACAGTATCAGCTACTATTATACAAGAGTAGAATCATCATCATACCTGCTCATAAGACTTGGAAACGTGCTGTCATTGATTGGAAAAAGGAAATTGCTCAGGACTGACTTCAGGTCATCACCGGAGACAACACCACTGTCTATGACGTCAAATGCTTGAAGTGCTCTTTCCACGAGAGCCTGGTTTTCACTCATCTATTACACAGAAAACATATATATATTCAAAATTAAACACCATTGTGATTTGTAATTCGAGCGGTCTGTCACATACTCACTTTTTTCAGAAACTTGGTGTGGATTTCATCCAAAGAATCCAGAGTCTCAGATGAAGCAGTCCAAGCTGCTGTCCTGCTTTTGGGTCTCGCTTTAGACTTGTTGACTGCATCCCAGTTTAAAGCTTGAGTAATTTTTAAATAGTGATACATGAAAGGAGAACAGGGACAAGGGACAGGGAAAGGATTGTAAAGTACAAAAAGGAATAAAACACAAGCTATGAAATAGTTCTTTAAACAAAATGAACTGATGAAGAAGTGTCTGTTTGAAAAAGGCAAAAGTAAAATGCCTGGTAATATTGATGGCCTTCAGATTACCAGCTCCGTCATGTTCCCTGCCTGCTCACTGCTCACATAAGCATGTTAAGGACTGTTATAAACCTAAACAATGGTGAATGTGAAGTCTTTTACTACTTGAGTTTTGCGGCCTGTTTATGTCACTAACTTGCTCTTGCTCTCTCTGCGTTTTGTCCTCTGCATGTTCTACTGATTTTCTGAGTTTTATAAGCTTTATAGTAACCAGTTATTGGACCTGGTTATAAGCCCTATAATAGTTTGGGGCAGCTGGTAGCCTAGTGGTTAGGGCGTTCACCCTGTGATCAGGAAGTTCAATTGGGTTCAATTCAAGTGGGTTCAATTCCCAAGACCGCTAGGCACCTCTGAGGTACCCTTGAGCAAGGTACCGTCCCCACACACTGCTCCCC
>JBBPCZ010000034.1:10266708-10276987 GCA_037974445.1 Brycinus macrolepidotus
GTGTGTGTGTGTGTGTGTGTGTGTGTGTGTGTGTGTGTGTGTGTGTGTGTGTGTGTGTGTGTGTGCGCGCGCGCACGGGCTCTTCTGATAATCCTCGTTTCATGCTTTTGTTGATATATTTTTCTCCCCATCCTTTTCATCTGCCATCTTTATTCACATCCAGCTACCCAACACTAAAGAGGTAAAGGGGTTTACAGTAGAACATTACAGAGCTGCAGAAATGCCTTAGTGCTTCTACTGAATACTTTTAGTGTGTGATTTTGGTTTGATTTTGTAGTCTGGGTTGCAAATTAGACATAGTTGATATCAGCTGATAGTGTAGTGTGGAGGGAAGCGGGCGTACTGCTGTTGTGCAGTGCCCTCTACTGTTGAATGTGCTTCTTTGCAGAGTTCACTCATGAAATCTACTTTTTTTTCATCCATCAGTGGAAGAGGTAGATTTGTCTAATCCTCTCTCGAATTTCTCCCATAGCTTTTTAACAGCATGGCTCAGAGTCTGCTGCTGATGACCACCGTGGCAATGCCCGTCTTCAGCAAAAAGAAAGAGACGCTGTCTCACGGCATTCTGCTGGGAGTGGTGGGGACCGATATTCCTCTCCTGGAGGTCATGATCCTGGCCCCTCGATACAAGGTACACGGTTCAAGATTCAAGATTCAAGATTCTTTATTTGTTACATGCATAGTTATACAAGTACAACATGCAGTGAAATGTATCCTGAACCGCTCCTTTTATGACTGTGCAAAAAATGATCAAAATAAGTACAATTTAAAATTTAAAATTTAAATTTAAAATCACAGATCTAAGATAAAAAGTAAAACAACATAAAGAGGGAACACAAGTTAAAGGTAAAATATGTAAGCTAAATCAGAGGATTTATTCCTTTTTGATAAGGTTTTTTAAGTTATAAGTGTAGTAGCAGTTCCGGTTAATGGGGTCATTTGTGCAGAAACACCAAAACCTCACCCCACATTCCTGTGTTTGCTTCTGCACTGGTGCTAAAAGGCTTAAGTATGTAACATCCTTAATGTACTTAAGTAATAGAATCGTATACACTGCCAACTCCTGCTGTGCGATCTGCATGCCTTAATCACCCACATACCTCAAACCACACAAAGCTGATAAGAAAGACTTGCCTATGTGGTTTCTGACAGTGTAAGATTGTATAATCCATTAAAATGGACAAAAGTAAGTTGCAGCTGAAACAGCAGAAGCAAAAATAAGTCTAAATTTGATCTATATTTATGTCTAAAAGCCTCCACTGCTTGTTTGCTGTGTTCATTTTGCTACCATGCTAGAACAAAACTAAACTCGTCTTGGCTGATTGGCTGATCGAAGTTTGGGTGATGGGACAGTTGTCTAGACCAAGTTGGATTTTTTGTTGAATTGTTTCTTTAAATACTCCTCATCATTGGCAGAATTAATAGAACAATGAAAACAAATGTGGTGCTAATGAAGTGTGTGTCCCTCAGCTCGGAGCTCATGGCTATGCCTTCCTGATTACAAACAATGGCTACATTCTGGCACATCCCGATTTAAGGCCTCTAGTAAGTATATCTGGTTCTGTCTCATTTTGTCCGACATCTTTTCCTCTTCTTTTCTTTAAACATAAAACCCTTTATGTAGATTCACTGTTAACCATAATAACCTTTTTGTTTGTCTTGTTTCGTCACAGTATAAAGATGGAAAGAAGCTAAAACCCAAACCCAACTACAACAGTGTGGATTTATCTGAGGCAGAATGGGAGGACACTGAAGAGATAGTCAGTCTGACACATACATTCACCCATATGCTTGAATATACAGTACTAATAATTGTCTGGACCTCCCTGCTCAGAGAATGTTTCCTTTTTTTTACTACTTTCCACATTTCAGATAAATAGTGAAAGCATCAAAACTGTGAAATTACAAACTGCAAAGTCTCTGATGTGCAACATGTTTCTCTTTCAAACAGTTGAGAACTGCCATGGTGAAAGGAGAGACGGGGACCCTGACTTTAGATGTGAGGTCAGTCGTGGACAAAGGGGTGAGTGACTACTTATCATCTGAGTACTATTTAAAGGTTTTGTATGAGGACAGTTTTATGAAATTACACATGCTCGACCGGTTCAAGCCCACTCGGTTAAAAAGGAGCTTGGTAAACCATCATGATAAATTTGATCTAACAGCAGAGGTGATCTGGTTGTGAAAGGTAGCATTGCTTCTATTGTTTGAGAAAATATTGCCTAAAGGCACGTGATCAGTCTGAGGGAGAAAGTCTTCCTAAAGAATTCTGACTATTACTCTTGTTTTCACAGAGAAGACCCATGTTCCTAAAAAATGATTATTTCTACACAACCATCAATGATACACCGTTTAGGTAAGATATTTGGAGCCTTTCCTTTCCTCATATATATGTCAGCTGTTTTGGACAATATAAGGCAAATGGTGTCAGTGTTATGGATAATTGTGATTTTTTTTCATGCAAATTTTAGTGCACAACTTTTATTTGCTGAGCTTATATTGGAAACAATACAAAAACTTTCAAATGTACCACGACTGTTGCAAAGGTCATGTGTGATGGTCGGCCCCGGGGAACAGCTTCCGCCCACAGGCTGGGAGGCCTAAACACACCCGGAAACGCACAGAGACACCGGAGCTGGTGCGCAGCAGAGATTTTGTTAAACAAAAGGCATACCAGTTATCAAATAAACAAACAAAACCACCACCACTTTGGGCTGAAACTTCAAACCCGGGCTCTTCTCTCTACCTCTCCTCGTCCCACGGTCCTTCTCCTTCTCTCAGAGTTCTCCTCCAGTCATCGTCTCTCCTTTACTCTGCAAGAGAGCCCGTGTTTTAAAGAGTCCTGGCTCCTCCCTTAACTCAGCACACCTGGCTCTCGTAAAGGGAGGAGCCCGCTGCTCAGTCCTGCAGGCTCGTGAGGGTGCTTTGCCACCTCGCCTCACACATGTTTTATTTAGTTTTCCCAATATGTTCAGCAAATAAGCAGTTATTGTGCATAAAAATGTGCAGATGTATGTTCTTTGTAGGGGAAGTGTAAATATTTTAATTACAGCCAGGGCATCCAAACTTTATGCATGTGTAAGATTTTTTACATAAATTGTGCATCATTGATATGTCGGCATCACAAATATAATTGTGTTGTGCAGTTTTGGGATGGTGCTGACTCGTGGCCATGGAGAGTGCACGTTCTTTGGAAATGTGTCTGTTGAAGAAGGTGGGTTTACCATTCCTGACATAACAGATAAGAGTAATTACCAAAAACCAAAAAACTCTTTCCAGTGTTTTATAAGCTGACTAGTTGTCTCCATCAGTGGAGCAGTACAGCCCTCTGATTGGTATTTGAAAAGCCTTCGTACATGTACAAAGATGACAGTTGTTCTTCTCTGCAGGCCTTCATGACCTCCAGCAGCCAGACCTTACCATAGCCGAAGGGTGGTAAGTGCAATCGAGCGAGTAAAACAAATAACGTTTTTGGTGTTTTGACAACTGAATGTTAGCACTAATGAAGCACTATACTTGTTAATTTATCCGTAACTGTGTACGATTTACAGATATCTATATAAATAGATAATCTGTAGAGATAAATATTCTATACTTTTTATTATTATAGTAAGTTATTTAAGTAAAAATAAAGCAATTATCAGGCCTGTCCTCAATTTTGACTGGTATTGCACCTGTTTTTGGTATTGCACTGGTACTGTACACAAGTACACTGGTTCTGAAGCAAATTTCATTTGATCATTTTGATCTTGTAACTTGTGTTGTATATCTTGACCTGCGAAGGGTTTGGATTTTTTTTGGTTGCTGTCAGTTGTGATACAGACGTGTGTTACTCTTTCTGCTAGGACCTATTGTGAAACTGATATTGACCCCCATCATCGTAAACTCACTCAACTCCAGGCTGTAGTTCGGTACCTGACCGGCAAAGAGCCCGATCTGACATGTGAGTTCTATACCCCACTTTAGATGTACCTTGGTTAGCCCTGATTTCTTTAGTCTGATGTACACCAGTGTGTCTGCAGGTGATGAGACTCTGCTGCAGCAAACGCTGTTTGATGCTGTGGTAACTGCTCCTCTGGAGGCCTACTGGACAGCTCTGATGCTGTCTGACACTGGGTGAGAGCTTTTTATAGGTCAGCTGTTGTTTGCCAGGTATCGCTATAGTTTGATCAGATACAGATAGTATTGGTTTTCTATACTAAAGACACATTCCACATCACATTCCACCCATGTGGTGTCATCATTATTCATCAGTACTCAAAGCATTCAGGTGTTTCAATACGTGCTTTCAACAATAGTTTCAAAAACTCTCAAATCATTAGGCAAAAAAACTACTCTTTAGATGGAAAAAGACACTTGAACACGAAGCTTAAGGTGGAAAAACATGTTGTTTTATGTTATTAAACCTTTGCAGATATATTTTCTTGCTAAATTGAAAAGTAACAAACCATTGTAACATATTTCGATCTTGTGTTTTCTCACAAAACTCTCTCTTTCAACCCTTTTCTCCTTCACTCATTCCCCTCAGGGTGGAGGATGGGACTGAGGCGGCCTTCCTGGGGACCCGCTCAGGCCTCATGCGAGTCACCAGATACGCTGGCGCTGAGAAGCGAAAAGGAAAGTGAGTGAGCCTTAAATGTCAAAATGTTCTCTGTCTGTGTAAAATCAACAGTCAGTATCAGTCACTGATCTGTATTTCTCTGCCCGTTATGTTCATGGTATAGACTATAGTTTTGCTTCAGCTCACATTTTTACTGCTTCACCCTCCTCATGGTGTCACTTTATTACTGTAACCCACAGAAAATTCTTAACCAGTGTAGACAAGGAGAACCTTTTCACCGTGGACCACTTCCCCATTTGGTACCGCCTGGCAGCTGAAAACAAACCGGGACAGTTCTTGTTCTATGTACCCGATGATGACGTCAACAAAGGTGATTTTATGATCAGTAACTTGTTGTGGTGGATTCTGATCAGTGTAGATTATACTGCTTTTAAAAATTACTGTTTAATTAAAATTAAACATGTTTTTGATGTACTTAAGACATTTGGATCTAACAGCATAGGCTTAAATGTTTTAAATTTATTTCTTGTACAAGTATGAATAGTAAATTTGATGTCAGCAGTGTTCAGCATATGTAGATCTTCCTCAAAGCTGCTGAAAACACTCGCTTTGCAGTTTCTCAAGAAGCTGCTTGTGAGGGTGCCAAGACTAAGTAAAGCTGCTTCAAAGCAAAGGAGGTGTACTTTGAAAAATGTAAAATGGATGATGGTTTTGATGTGTTTAGAACTTTTTGGTCACAACATAATTCCATATGGGTTATGTCATCATTTTGATGTCTTAAAATTTGAAATATAGTGAAAAATAAGGAAAAAACAAACTTTTGACTGGTTCTATATTTTTCAAAATAAATATAGTGTAAAAGAAAGCTTCAGTAAACTTAATTTAACAGTCTTTCACCTGAGACTTCAGCTTGAGTTAAGCCATAAATAGAAACTTGAAGTGAGGCTCTTAAAGCCTGGAAGTCAGTGTGTTTTAAAGAAGATGACTGGAGTGACCTCTCTCTCACAGGCAGAAACACTGTTGTGGCAGTGACTTCTGTGACTGTGACCAAGGGGAGGAGAACGGCACTGGCTGGAGGTATGGACAGATTTAATTTCTTAGGAAATAAGGCCTCTTGGTGTTTATGGCTAACTGATATGAATACATTGTAATAAAGGCCAAAATACAGCATGTTGGAATAGACATCTTTAATATTAGACATACATCCCTTCATCCTTCTCATATAGAAATATAATGTACATATCATTTTAACATGTGCACATTTAGCAGCTGTAAAACACACAGAATATGGAGGTCTGTATCAACATTTTATAGACCGGAAACTGAAAATAGTTTTCATATTCAGACAGTAATAATCTCTACATGGACAGAGAAACAGATGAAAGACGGAGGGGGATGGTGAACAGTATTTTGGGATAACGGGAAAGAAAATTATCTTTCTGATGTCTAGCACAGTTCTGGGTAAGAGTGGGGTAGAGGTTAAAAGCAGACTTTTGCTTCGAACCCTGTGAAAGCTCTTCTTAGTGTGTATGTATATAAGCTCCTGAAAAGATTATGGAGTTCTCTGGGCTGTGGCTTCATTGCCAGTTTCTTTCTGTGGCAGTGTGAGGTTTAGTGAATCTGACCATTCGACTGTATTTGGTTCTGCTTTTTTTCAGATATTTAATTCCCCAATAAAAAAAATCAAAATTATTAATAGAATATATCCAGTCTAGATGTTCTCTGAAACAGAAGAGTTCATTTATTATCATATATTATCACCAAGAGTCTCTGTGTTAAACTTATGGTGCAGTGAAGTCTGTTAATCTCCTAGCTACCAAAGTAAAGAGCCCATGTTATACATTTTTCTTATATTTTATTTTGACATTCACTTCTAACATTATTGTGGGTTTAAGTATCAAAACCAGTTACAGTAAATTTACACATGACGACTCCAACCTTTCTATAACCCTTACAATTAAACAGGCTTCTCTTGTTACTGTGCCTGTAAGACTGATATATGTTATATAACAGTGTCTGATCTGATTGTCTGCTCTGTTCTGCATAATTTAAAAAGCAATCCAGACAAGATATATGAAACAGACTGTTGAGATCACGCTAAAATCCTCATGATAACTGGAAAAATCAACCTCAGCCATGTCCAGATCATTATATGTAGATTAACTCTGTTCTGATGGACTGGCCTGTATTTTGCCTTATTTAAAAAGCAGTGGGGGCTGAAACGCACAGACTAGGTTCAGACTACATGCTGATGGAGGTCTTAAAAAACAAACTTCAGCCACAATACGTTCATTTTGACGTCTGCAATTACTCATTTGCTTCCTAACAGCCAGGAACAGCACAAAGTGCTCTCTGTAGTGTAAATGCTCCTTATCACTTCAGTCTGAATGAGTGAGTTGCTATAGGCTGAATGTGAGGTCATATGTAAATATGTTCATGAGTGTGACATCAGTGCCTTTTTTCGGCAGCTCGGTTTCCATATACTGTATAGAGTATGAGTGAACAGTATGTTTCAAAATACCAGTGTTTATATAGTACATTAACTTTTTTGTTGAAAAGCAAGGACAATTCTGTTTTCCATTATATGGACCCTTTAAAGTTCATACACAGAATCGATAGCACACAATGCTGGATTGGCCTGTTGTACCAGTAGTGGGTTTATTTATGTCCTGAGTCTCACACGCAGACCTCCGGTGGAAACGCTATCCACTCTGTGCGCTCTGGAGCCTTTTCTCCCTTACTGAGATCTGGCACAGTTTCTTCCTCCCGTGGCTCCGCCTCCCTCTCTTCCATCAGCGGCTGATGCTGGAGCTGCAGGCTCCTGTCCAGTAGCTCCTGCTGATGGTGGGCTGCCAGCATGGCATAGATGCAGCCGTAGGTGGCCGCCACCACCATCATCACACACACCACCCCACACACCACCCCGGCCACCACCACAGTGACGGGCGCTCGCCTGACGCTAATGGGCCTGTGGCGCTGCCTATAGCAGTCTGTTGATGGGTCGGTGGAGACCAGGAAGCCCTCAGCCGTCCGGAAACAGGAGGCAGAAGGGTGCTTGGCGTCTGCGATGGGAAGCTGAGAGCAGTGTCTGAACATCTCCATTGGCACTCGGCGGAGATCTCTACCTTGTAGAAATGCTGGGAGAGAGCACTCAATGGAATCCACATGGCCACCTGCAAAGAAGGAGAGAAAGAGAAAAATTATAATGACACTCATCATAAAAAAGTTAGGCTGAGGCTGCCACCACACAACTCTAAACTGTTCACTGAATCCTGATGTGTTAATTCTACTTGCCAGTTAAAGAGAAGCATGCATTCATGCAAAACATTTCTGAATCTCTACCTATTCCCTCAGTCAGTTAAAACTAAAGAAGCACAATTTTTCAACTGAAGTAGTAATGTGGCTAACAAGTCATGGAAGCATACAGCCTTTATGAAACTGCAGTTTCAACCAATTTTCACTCAGTTCTCCCAATTTAGTTATGCCAAATTCTTAACCAATAGCTAAACCTCCCCTGTCACATGATGCAACCTAGCTGCAAGTGTGAGGGTGTCCTCCAAACTGCCGCTAACAAGACATCACTAGAAAGCTGAACATGCTTGAAGAATGATGCTAACTGCTAACTGCTAACTGGCTATCACCATGTTAATTGATGTGACACACAGAGACACAGAGACAAGAGCAATGTAAAACAAAGTTTAAATAAAATCTGTTATAAACTATTATAAAATACTCTATGCTAAATTAAATTTTTGGTCAAACCATTGCAAACACAAATTTTTATGTCTCTCACCTCTGTACAGCATCCACTCTAACCAGTGTTTAAAAGGCATTATGCTGCAGCTACAGTTCCAGTGGTTTCCCTCCAGCTGAAGGTGCTGTAGAACAGCGAGGGGCTCCAGCACCGACCTCTGCAGGGTCCACAGCTTGTTCCCAGCCAGCGAGAGCCATGCTAGGGCCTCCAGCCCATCCAGGAGCCCTGGGGGCAGGGAGGCCAGGCTGTTGAAGGAAAGATCCAGGTGCTGGAGTTCAGAAAGGCTCTGAAACTGCTTTGGGCTCAGCGCCTGTAACCTATTGTCTCTTAAAGCTAACTCTCGGAGGCTTATGAGGTCAGAGAAGAGCTCCACTGGAAGGCTCACCAGGAGGTTGCTGGAAAGGTCTAGGAGCTCCAGTTTGCTCATTTGAGAGAAAGCGGAGGAGTGGAGGGTGAACAGGTTGTTTCTGGAGAGATCTAATCCCAGCAGGCTGCTGAGGTTCACAAAGGATCCTGCTTCTATCATGGTCACATTGTTTCCAGAGAGGGTGAGTGAAGTGAGGTTAGAGGGAAGCTGGTCCAGAATAGAGTCGAAGGAGGTCAGGAGGTAGAGGCCGCTGCAGTCGGAGTGAGTTCTGTTGCAGGTGCAGATGGATGGGCAAGCTGTCGATGGTCTGGACAAGCTCAGAACAGTCAGCACAGCTGCATGGACGACAGGAAAGAAAACTTGGTTTAAGAAATTTTCATCACCAGCAAAATTCCTGTACATGAAGTGTTTGGTAACTGCTGTGTACCAAAAAAGAGGTGAAGTGTTATTTACCATGAATGATCATCCTGGTCCTTCCAGCCCACCTACATGGCGTCATAATTAATTGAGACTTGTTCCGTCGTCTTGTTGAAGCCATCATGAAGGTTGCACGGATACAAGGAAAAGATTTAAAAGAAAAATCTAAGTTATACAATTTTCCACTTATCCCTCATGTAGAAAGTCAGCCAAGACTTGTTTAGAGTCCAGATTTTGCTGTTTTCTGCCGTTTCTATTAATGGTAGTAGTTTTTGTGAAGAATTTTTATGGAAAGGTTTGGGTGACATCTTGACTTCTAGTGTTTGTTAGCGACATTAACCTCGTAGCTCCAGTTCTAAACTAAAGAAACAAAATTTAGACATCAAACATGGCTTTACTGATCAAATACATCTGGGGTAAGGGGCAAATTATGTAAGTTTCATTTTTGCTGAACTATTCCTTTAAGAAATGAGAGCTAAATGGAAATCAGGGCATGAATTAAAAATGGCAGTCATTTAAGCAATGGTACATTTTCTATGGATGTGAGGCTTTTAGAGAAGATAATGGAGGAGAAAGGAGGTCTGTGGGTGTGCATGTTTGTGTGTGTTTGTGTGTGAATGTGTATGTGTGTGTAAGATAGTATTTTGTCTAAAAGCAGCCTGGGGCTCTTTCTTTATCAAAGCTTTTCAAAGCTATGTCAACCTGCTCTCATGCTATCAGGAGGCTTTTCATAAACAGAAATCATGTTTTAATGTTTTATGTAGCAGCTTGAGCTCACTAATATTCACTAAAATATATTTCTGTTGAGATGTTATAAAATATTTTTGCAAATATGTTTGAGTTACTTCTAGGTTGGGTTGCCTCCCCTGTAGAGTGCTGGTAGTTCTCAGTACCCATGTGGACGTCCTTGTGCATGTCTTAGACTGAAATAGATATATGTGCCTAATGCTCTCATTTTTTCCCCTCGTTTGCACAGTAGACCTTTAGCTCATAATCAGAGAAGCCAGCAGCGGCAGCTTAATCAGGACAGAGACGTTCAAATAATCCATAACAGAATGAGCACATCCTGTAAACCTACAGTCAGTGCTGAGGTTTAGATAAGTTATTTTTAGACTCTGGCATCAGGAATGTAATGCATATATTAAAATTTTTGTAGCCCATCCATAGACATATTTTATAT
>JBBPCZ010000034.1:10277087-10299519 GCA_037974445.1 Brycinus macrolepidotus
AGCTTCTGAAGGAGGTGCAGCACGTGGTCATCGCCAGAGAGGACCTGCTGCTACACGTCAGTGAGATTATTGGAAGATGTAATTTTGAAGTGTAATACTGTAAGTGAAAGCTTATGTACGAGTTTCATTAAAATCACAGCCTTTCTCACAGCAACATCGATCCTTTCCAGTGATTTTTGGAAATAACTTGTGTCCAAACCCTCCCAGCACCTTTTCAAGCATGTAGACCCTTCTGTCTCCATCACTCAGCATGATGCTAGCCAACACAGGCATCTGTTTGCTAGTGCAAAGAATTAGTGCACTTGTTAAGCTGTCCCGCATGTTTCTGAACATGGGACAGCGTCACACTCAGAGGGAGCATGTTTTAGCCTTCCTGTATTGAGGGAGCCCTTGCTTGCGGGTGGTACTTGACAATGATTAAATTGGAGGGAAAACTGAGTAAAGATTTTCAGTGATCGCTTTAGTCTCTGATCATCATTGTGTGGTGTTTGATCTGTAAAGTTGTCTGTCTGCCCATTGTGCTCCAGAAGTGGGGGTGTGAACGGAGCTAGATCAGATTTACTGTGGAGCTCTGCAGAAAAGTCCTTTCCCATCACACTCCCTCTTTACTCCTGTACAGAACACCCAGACTAACTCTAACCCCACCGCAGGCCCCCCTGGGAAAGCCAAGCTGCAGGAGTGTGGATGTGTGCATGTGTGCGTGCAGTGAATAAATGTTCGTATGCGTGTGTGCATGTGTGTTGGGGTGCTTGGTGGGGTGTGTGTGATGATTTGTTCCTGTGTTAAATTCCCGGCTCATTGTTGGGCTGTCTCGAGGCTCCGTGTTGTAATCTGACTCGGCTCCTGTCTGGGAGAACGTGATAGAGGAGACGCCATTAACACAAACACATACACACACACACACACACACACACACACACACACACACACACACTACTCATATTTATTTAACCGATTATGACACAGGTAGCCTTCAAGAGAGCCCACAGTCAAACATTTTTTGTAATCTCTTTGGGGGGAAAACATTCACTGAATGTGTGTCACTCACATTTATGATTACATTACCTTTGAACTTGACACACTGTACTTGTCTAAACAGTAAACAGAAGAAAAATACCTGGACATGTTTTTATATCATACACTGAACATTAAAGCCACTGAGAGGTGAAGTGAATAACCTTAATTATTTCATTAGAATGGCACTTGTCCAAGGGCTGGACATATTAGGCAGCAAGTGAACAGTCAGTTCTTGAAGTTGATGTGTTGGAAGCAGGAAAAATGATCAAGTGTAAGGCTCTGATTGACTTTAACAAGGGCCGAATTGTGATGGCTAGAGAGCATCAGAGCATCTCCAGGTCTTGTGGGGTGTCCAGGTCTTTCCAGTATGCAATTGTTTGTACCCACCAAAGTGGTCTAAAGATGAACAACTGGTGAACAGATGACAGGGTCATGGGCACCCAAGACTCATTAATGCACGTGGGGATCAAGTACTATCCCATTTGCTCCAATCCCACAGCACAAATGCCTGAAAAAGTTCATCCCGGGAAGACAGAAAGAAAAGTTTCAGAACATAGGGTTGCATAGCTGCAGACCAGTTAGACTACAACTCTTGACCCTTGTCCCCTGTCTTCTTTTACATCATGTGGGTGTGCGTGTGTCACTTTCCTGAGGAAGAGGTGGCACCAGGATGCATTATGGGAAGAAGACCAGCCGGTGGAGGCAGTGTGATGCTCTGAGCAATGATCTGCTGGGACACCTTGTGTCTTGTCATTCATGTAGGTGTAGGTGTCATGTACCACCTAGATCAAGTACACTTCTTCATGGCAATGGTATTCCCTAATAGCAGTGTTTTTAGCAGGATAATGTGCCCTGCCACATGGCAAAAATTGTTCAGGAATGTTTAAAGACAAATGACAAAAAGTTCAAGGTGTTGACTTGGATTCCAAAATCCTCAGAAAAAAAAAAAAATAATAATCTTGCATGTACAAAGTTTGGACACCCTTTCAGCCAATACACTATTGTTATTTCTCTTTAAGGCTTATCTGAGTCATTATGCCTTAATCCTGAAATAAACGCTTGCCTTGTCTACACAGCAGGAAGATTATTTCTGATAGATTGATTTTCTAATGCGGTACTAATGGTCTTTGTGAACATCGGGACACTTTAGCTGTGTGTTTCACAGGACTCTGTTAGAACCAGAAGCAGCACTGTGTGGTCACGTCCCTAAACCGTAAGTGTGTTTATTAGAAAGCTGGCCAGTAAATCAACATTTTGAAACCATAGAAGTCACTGTTTTGTAATTAATTACATAAATGACTACATAATTAAATATGTAAATCACATAATAACAAAACTTAATACATAACATGACTTCTAAGGGTTGATAAATTGTTCACACATAAGAAAGCAGGCCCAAACCCCTGTAGTGTTTTTGCCTGTAGAGTTATCAGTAGAGCCCTTACAAGTGAATAAAAACATTAAATAAAATGTTCATTCTTAATTTTAGATTCATGGACCCAGATTAACCCCAAGCCTAGACTAAAATGAATTTTCAATATTAATGACAAAGCAATTCATCTCCAAGAATAAGGCCCATGTTTGCTTGGAACTGTTGTCACACTCTATTTTTTCACCAAACTGTGACCTGTGAGGCTAATATATTACAGGACTGTTTTAATATAAGAGTGTAGGCATGGAGATGATGATAATGATGATGAATGAGACGTCTAGTGGCCATATCATATTAGATTTGCCTCTAATCAGGTAACGTGTCATTCTGAGACATTAGATTTATGACCTGATTTGTGTTTTTTGCTCTTATTACTGCCATTTGTTTTCACTGTTGGGCCCAATTCAGCAGCAGTCTTTAGCTTAATGCTGTGAGGGGCATCGATTTTCTGTTTTTCCACTTTTCATGCGCTCGTTGTTTAGAATGTCTGTGCAGCAAATGCTTAGTTTTCTGAACAGCAGGGATGCTTTGATGATCCTATTTATTATCATTTCATTTACTGAGCTTTTAAGATCCAAAACTTATTGCAGAGCAAGGTAACATGCAAAAAGTCAGGTCTCTCTCAGAACCTGATCCCAGGGCTGTCCTGTGTGAATGCTGGTGGCACTGGGGTTTGCGTCTCAGTTCTTTTTACTTTCCTCTCTGTGGTGTTTAATCTTCAACTAAATGTGAAAGCTCTGCAAAATAGATTAAAGAGGAGACAGGGGGGAAAGGGGCAGGACCAGAGAGACCCAGAGTGTGTCCAGTAATGGCTTGCTCATGTCACACTAGATTAAGTCACATCTATGAAACAACTACTCTCAGGGGTGACGTATTGAGCTGTGTGTGTGTGTTTAGGGGATCCTGCCAGGATTTAACATTTAAAAAACTGCTGAATTTCTAATCTAAATACTCTTTCTAAATACTACAGCAAAACTGTGATTACTGAATGGAAACATTTGAATTTGGACTCAGTCAGCGCTAAAAGAGTTATATTAATAAGTGGACATAAATACAAATTCAACATTAACACTGTAAATACTTAAATGAATACTGTGGCAGCAAAATCACCAGATCATGACTAATGACTATTTTTGATGGGAAAGACTCCCAGGTATTAAATAACAGTATTACTTCCATATGTGCTAGATAAAAAAAAGCTGTTTTACTGCAGGGATCACAGATATAGAAGACATTTCTCAGTTCTTGAATAAGGACTTTATCAATTATTATGAAGGACTTCAGCCACCCCAATGTTCTCTGCTTGCCCAGTGGAGGTTCTCCTCTGGTGGTACAGAGACCTCACGTATGTTTATCCAGCCTTCACACAGCATTCATGAAACTTTCAGACACCTTTCACGCATCCTGCACCCATCCTTCACATACAGTACTAGGCAAAAGTCTTGATCCGCCCCTCATTTCCTCATATTTTGCTTCAAAAGATCCAGACTTTCCTGTATTTTTAATGTAGTCTTGAGAAACAGTTTTCCAGGCTTCAGTCCAGTCCCTGAACCTGACCAGTTTCAGAGGAATGTTTTTGTTTGTTAAGACACACAGTGACCTACATATGAATCATTCAAGCAGAACAAAGACCATCTAACTTAAGGCCTGAACCAGTGAAGATGATTCTAGATGATTACATATATTATGATCAGCATTTAGATGATTTGGCGAATTCTGCCAGATACTCTGATAATTGATTGTAAAATTCTCATATTGGTCTCGCCTGTAGAAAGATACAGCCTAATTGACTCATTTGTCATATTTTGTGCATTGTTTATTGATTTATTTTCAGTATTTTTTTGGTAAAAACATCAATAGGAGGTTCTGCTTTTTTGTTTTTATTTGACATGATTTGAAAAAATACTCAAAATGATCTAAATAATTGGTAGAATACTCAGATACTAAAAGGATTGATAGTGGCATCCCAATTGTCCATTTCTTTGTAATTATTCCTAGTTGTGTAAGGCTGTGCAAGTCACTCTGTGTCCCTCTTTTTTGGCCATTTGACAACTCAGTAGTACTAAAGACCCCTTATTGAACATTGAGCTCAAATATTGTTGAGGTTCTGTACGTTCTGTCCTTTTGCCTGATTGTTTGTTCTCTTCGTCTGCACACAGTGGTCATTTGGGGTGTTGCTATGGCAACTCATGACCCGAAGTGCCCCACCCTACTCAGATTTCAACTCCTTTGACATTGCGATCTTTCTCTTGCAGGACCAAAGACTGCTGCAGCCGGAGTTCTGCCCTGATGCCCTGTGAGTACATACACACACACATGTAAACATGCATGCCGAGGACACACACTCCAAAGGGAGGGGAGCGTGCCTCAGTGCTCTCATTAGCTTTGTAAAATAAAAACAGAGAGCTTTTGTTGAACTCCATTAGATTCAGTGACCTGGCAGTAGCTCATCAGAAGCCTCAGCCAACTCCACTCAGGCCCACATGATTGCTAAAGGAGACGATAACTGACACAGGCCATGGATTAGTACAACATATAATAAGAGAACCTCCAATATGGTCAGATAATCCCAGGACCTCCTTCTCTCTTGGTCTGCGGAATGACCGGACAGACTTTTCTTCCATTCAGGCCGAGTCCTCCCCCTCTTCCAGCTCTGCTCAGAAGATTAGTAGAATGTGTGGATCGTTTATTCTGTAGATGAAGTACTTGGAGAGTCTTTTGTACAGCCGTAACTGGCAACTGATTCAATTTGAGTTGTAGTTTTGTAACAAGAGGGAAAAAAACAAATCAATTTCAATGTATTGATTTATTACAGTGCAGGGCTGCAGAGCATCTGGAACAAACTGGCCGGCCTGCGTTTGTTTCTGCAACAACGCTTTTAAACAACCGTGTTACGAGTCTACACATAGTAAAATATGGTAATGGGAAAATTTTTATAACCTCTGATAATGATTCATTGGTCTTGGGTCTTTGATGAGTCTGTTTCTGGGAATCTTATTGGGATTTAGATTAAAAAAAGATTGGAATGGAAAATGAAACTTCTGTTAATTCGTTTGTTCCATCCAGCCACAAAGTGTTGGCATGCCAAGCTTGAGCGACGGCCCACTTTCCCTGAACTCGTCTCCCGCATCTCAACCATTTTCTCCAGCCTCAGTGGAGAGCACTACATCCTCCTGAACACCACCTACGTCAACATCGATAAAATGACGCCCTACCCCTCTCTCATCTCCTCTCAGAACCAGCTGGACCGGGACTGTTGCACCTGAGTGGGACAGAAAGAGTGGGGCAGAAAGAGCAAGACAGAGAGAGACAGTGTTTGCTCTGAAGGTATGGGGTGGGATATACTTGTTACCACCACGCATACGTGCACACAGTAGCTATGCAAGCAGCATTGTTCACACACTCCTCTGCGTACCTTTTGGATTAACACCTATATTCAGTAGGGGGCAAGTTAGAGCTGAAACATCCTGTGTGTGTAGGAGAATATCTCCTTTTTTTATTACACCTTCTGATTTAGAAGACGATCAAGAATGAATGAGACAATGTTACTGTTTATTGTAAGAAAGCAGCAGAAACAGCAAGAGTTACTTTTGTTGTGGTTTGTTCAGTTTGCTGCTGACAGCACATCACACCATACAGGCCTCTAATACCACTTGCAGGTCCATATACAATTTCGTAGGACATGCACAACCTACCCTTCAAATGAACATGGAATATGCAGGGTATCTGTCTTGCACATGCGTATGTGTAGTTAAAAGCAAACGTAATTCCACCCTAAGACTGAGTGCCAGGGACCATTTGCACTTCTCTGTGGAGGAAAAGCTTCTCAAGGCCACTGCTGAAGACTATAAATTAAAGCTGATTGTCTATCACTGTGGAGTACTTAGGTAAGTCCTGTGGATGGAGCAGTGCTGCTGCTATGAGCCTCTGTTTGAAGCAGGATGGACTCATGCCAGCAGACACGGACTGGCTGTGCTGGACTCCTGAGTCTAAAAGCCATCAGCTCTCACATACTGACAGGAGAGGAGAGGAGAGCACAGGCCAAACCCGCCAAACCCACCAAACCCACCCTCACTGCAAGTGTCCAAGGCCTGTTTCTTTAAACCTAAGTGACTTACTTTCAAACATCCATAACTTATATTAGTTTAATGGGTAATATTGAACAATGCAGATATTTTTAGCTTAAGGTTCTGGAGAACAATAAATAAAACATCATAACATCACTTTGAAACATCTGTTCCATGCCAATTCTCTTTTCTTTGCAATTATATATGGAAGTATTTAACAGGAATATTACAAGAACAGAGTGAAAAGGGAGAATATAGGATGATACACAAAGAATCTACAAACACAGCCTAAAACACAGGTGGTATTTGTACTAATTAGGGAAATGAGAACACCTGGGCAGGGGAGGAGACAGGAACAAGACACAGGTGAGCAGGATGACGAGCAGGTGGGGCTAAAGGCGGGGCCAAGATCAAAACAACAACAGACTCACATGGATGCACAGACACATGGCTAAGGTAAACAAAGGTACGTGGAGTACATAAACAACAACATAGACAAGACAGTGGGAAAAAGGCACAATGAACATGCGAAAACCAAGATACAGGAGGACACACAAGGAGATTGGTACTTATATTTTTATTATATCTCCATGAAATTGAGGTTTTAGTGATATAGCAGAGGTTCAACTCAATTTAATTCAATTTGTTCATGCAGCGCTTTTTACAACTGATGTTGCTTTACAGAATCCAGGTCCGAGACCCTAGCAAGCCAGACATGACAGAGGTGAGGAAAAGCTCCCTAAAGCTGGAGGAAGAAACCTTGGGTGGAATCAAAGTTCAAAAGGGGAGCCCATCCTCCTCTGGTCGACCCGGAGAGAGAGGGAGAATAAAAGAACTGTCTGTGTGGAAGTGACTAATAATAAGACGCCTTAGTGTACAGACTTAATCACTGATAAGCCCTTGGCAGTCTATAGTTAACGAAGAAGGAACAGTTAGAGTGTAGAGGTAGTTTTTGTGTGAGTCTGTGTGGGAAGTAGTTTAATTCTGTAGAAAGTCAATGCGTGTAAGTTAGCATGGAAAACCACAAAGGAATATAAATAGAGTCAATTTCTGCTGTCATTTGTATTTTAGAAAATTAAAATATTTGGTACCATTTAAATCTAAATACACCAGTTTACAATCCTGTTTGAGAGCTACATGGTTACACAACAGTTTATTTCCCCTCACCAGTGCTCTTTATTTTTTGTGCCAGTTTGTTCCTGCCCAGAGGCCTGAATCTTTGTGGTCACTTTTAATAAATATAGCACAGACAATGTCTGTTGGTGGAATAAAAATCCATCATCAGGATGTTTATCCAGAATGAAAATAGACAAAAGAAACACTTCTTAAGTATCTGGATGATGAAATTGTATTTCAGTGTTCTAGTCTCATTCTGTCTGGCCATCTGGGAACTCTGACCATGACCTTTTGTTTACCCTTGTTGCACTTGACATTTGACCCATTGTTGTCTGGATAGGCTTTTCCATTTCCCTCATGATGGAAAGGTTCACCTCCCCCAACAGGAAAGCAAGTGTACCTCTGTGTTATACTTACATGCAATACTTTATATTGCTATTTTTTATTATAGCATTTTCTATTATATGCAATTTCATGCATTTCTATCTTGCGCCACATCTGAATAAGGCATGTTCTCCGCTTTTATGTAGCCGGTATTGTTTTAGAACCTGTGATAAAGGCTCAGTGAGGTAAACCTGTGTTGCTGAATTCAACCTTTGTGTTTTCCACATTGAGTAAGTACTTCTGGAATGTAATATTGACCTGTTTACTCATCTTTACCGCAACCTGCCCTCACAGGCGAAATAAATCTCAGCCCCAACTTCCCCTGTGCCAGTCAACACTTCTTCATAGAGAGGAAATTGGCTTAAGGAACACATCTTGCTGAATAAATCAATGAAACAAGCTTTGGCCTCATTCCATACACATCATTGATTGTGGCTTGTGTAAAGAATAAGCATGTTCATCAGAGCATCAAAAATAACTGCATTGCCACCTAGTGGATGATACTGCCGCATTTAACACACTGTGTGATGTATTTATAACAAATTATGAAGGAATAGATTGATTATGCAATAGGAAAGAGTCTGCATTTAAATAATTCCAGAGAGAAACTTGACTAATGAATTAATGTCAAGCATCATTAAGAACTCTCACTCAACTAATACAATGTGAAAAAATCATGTCAGGTCAAAAAAAAATATGAAGGTGTGAAGGTAACTCTAACAGAGAAGCCAGGTTAGTGACATCCAGGTTCACAGATAAGCCAGGTCAGTGAGATTCCATGAGAATGTTTTAGCAAAGCCCCAGCCACTGGGAAACATCTCCAGATGGATCAGAAAGTGCATCTCATCTCAGACCTTAGCTCCAGTGCTGAGAGCAATACAGAGCCTGCCAGACATTATAAAAACAGCTACAATGGAGTTTTGCTGGAAAGAAACTGAAAGGATATGATCAGTCCACAGGCTCCACCTAAACCTCTGGGCTCTTTGTCCTGTCAGGCCCTGAAAGCAGAGATCTCCTGTCCCACAGCCAAGCCTTCCAGCTGAGCAGCATACCCAGGACTGCACCAACCCACGACCTGAAAACGTAATTACCACTGCACATTCAGCTGATAACACATTATCAAGTCCAAGATTTGATGGTGCAGTTAATATCCTCCAGTGCACGGTAGAACATCAACATATGCCACTGGACAGTTCATGGAAAGTCATCTCTGCAGAGGTGCCCCAATTAAGAATTGACAATGGGCTTTCACACTAATGATAGAGAAGGTAAGAGAGAAGCCAGCAGTAACTTAAAAACAACAGTTACAAAAAGAACAATGACCAAGTAACTGCACTACAGTCGTATCCGTTTTAGATAAATCGGGTCAGATGACCAAAAAAACCTGTTAACAATTCAGCTCATGATGTTTGGAGAAAGAAGGGTTGCATGTCTGATTCACACACACATTGTGTGTACGTGTAAGTATGAACGTGGGAGCAACATGATATGCGGTTACTTCTCTGCAAATGGTACTTGGGCATTACACGCCACTGAAGGAAACATGAATTGACTGATGTACTGGGAGATATTAGAGAAGAATTTAATCTCATCAGCCAATAAACTGAATCTGTGGAGAAGATGGATGATTCAAAAAGACAACAACCCAAACATTCAACAAAAATAACTGGCTTCTAAAAAAAATGTGAACGCGCTTGCATGACCTACCAGGGCACCTGGCTTAAATTGAGGATTTTGAAATTGCAAGTCCATTAGTGGGATTAGTGGAATTGAAGACAGAGGAATGGGTCAAAATTCAACCACAATGCTTTAACAAAAACAATTCTTCTTACAGATGAATGATCTCAGATACTAATGTTATATATTTGTGGTGTTTGAATACTTTTCCTCTATAAGTTTTTATTGTAAGACATATCTTTATTTATGCTTATGGATACATACTCTTTTGTTCATATTAATGTTTAGTCTGAATACTTGTTTCCACTCACTGCGAGCAACTTTATTAGATACACCTACCTTGTATCTGTATAGGTGCACTTTGTAGTTCACAATCACAGACTATAATCCATCTGTTCCTTCATGTCATTTGTTAGCCCCCTTTACCCTGTTCATCAATGGCCAGGACCCCCACAAGGCCACCAGTGAACTGGTATTATAATGTGAGTATAAAGGATTGTTACTCTGCTCATTTTTATGGTTCTGAGTTCTATTCTGAAGTAAAACAATCAAATCCTGTACATCTTGCCATACTGAATACTAGGCTTTTAGATTTTTCAGAATCTCAGTATCCTCCCAAAATATGTCATGTCAAATGCATGAGAATGAAAATGCACTCAGATACATAAATATTGTCCACTAGGTGACAGTCTTGATTTCACATCCTGTCACTGAGGAGGATACAGTTACTCCTTTCACCACAAGCAATTATATGTGCATTATACATGTGTGGCAGGAGGCCAGCGATTTTGGCTGAATGATTCTTGTCTCATGATGTGTTCCTTCACCCAATTTCCTCTGTATGAATAAGTGCTGAGCAATGTAGGGGATGTGGGGGCTGAGATTTCTTCCACTAGTAGGGGCAGGTTGGGGTAATGATGAGTGAACAGGTTGATAATCCTGTCTGAAAGGAAAGCAGAAAAGCTTTGTTTGAGAGCTGCATGGTTATCTCATTTAGGGCACAAAATGTATGCATGTACTGAAGATGACATATGACCGTTATTCTGTGCACTGTTTGTCACATTTAAGGAAGATACAGAAAAACACTAAGAGACAAATATACATTATTGCAGCATAGCTGGAATGCATAGTTTCATGGCTTGTACTCAAACACTGAGATTTTACAGAGAGGTAGGTTAGCTTTCCTATTGGGGGAGGGGAACCTTTCAATCACCATCCAGATGGAAAAGCCTGTCTAGACAACATTGGGTCATATGTCAAGTGCGCCAAGGGTAAAGAAAAGGTCATGGTCAAAGTTCCAAGACGACCACAGAGACAAGACAGGACTAGAACACTGAAGTCATTTGTCATAAGGCACTTACTCCATAAAGGTCTATAAAGAGTTGTTTATTCTTCCATATTCATTCTGCACAGAGAACCTAATGATGGTGCTTTATTCAACTAGGTTACTAGAACACAGAAATATAATTTGTACCATATATTCACCACCACAGGGAGCTATTTTCTTGTCTGGAATAGACTGGTACAATATGACGTGGCAGAAGCAATTTGCTTTAACAAGACCACTGAAGATAAGGAAAACTGAACTGTTGCTTTCATGTCTAAAGTATTTTGAATGGTATCACAGACCAGGCTATATATATATACATGAATCATACAGCAGGTTGGACAAGAGAAACATTATTTACAATCCCTCAGTGGATCTTTATGCAAAACACATTCATTGTCATCTCTGCTACGTCGCTAACAAGCAATCCGATTGACTTCAAATGCCATTTCGTACAAACTTTATAAAAAAAAGCACATAATGCAATACTTCAGAGGCTCCTTTTCCAATAAGATCCTTTTCCTTAAGTCTTATATGCACATCTGTTCAAATATTTGACTTGTACAGAAATCAGCTGAAAGAGAGCACATACAAAAATAAGGACGTCTAACCCAAGGACCATAGAAAGAAACCGTGGTTGGAAGCACATTCATAGAATCATCAAACGTAATTTCACATGTAACACATCCAGTGTTCTGCTCACAGCATCCTGTCTTGCTGCGTTCAGTTCAGTCCGAGACTGGAGACGTGCACAACGGCCCAGAATGCTGTTTGTCACAGATTGAACACACACACACACACACACACTCAGCAGCACATACCACCACAGAGGAGGAGGAATTATATGACAAGTCCTTTATTTTCTCCCATATGCATCAGGAGTCCTGAAACAAGTTCTGCTCCTTGCGTCAGATACTACAGTAGGATATGAGAGGCAACAACTGATCCCAGACAAGAGCTCTGACTCTGAACAGTTTCATCTGTTTGACTCCGCTTGAGTGAAATTTTTCTCAATGCCCTCAAAGTTTTTTTTTTGAACCATGTTTCCACTCAACATAATGAAAAACCCACTTGGTTCAAAGAGTTTAAAAAGAAACAGGTTTTCTTAGCCCCCTCGTCACATGGCCTTGGAAAGTCGCAGTGAGAGTGGGCTTTGGCCCGTGCTCTCCTCTTCTGTCAGTGTGTGAGAGCTGCAGGAGTCCAGCACTGCCAGTCCCTGTCTGTCGGCGTGGGTCCAGCCTGCTTCAAATACAGGCTCATATCAGCAGCCCTGCTCCATCCACAGGACTTAATTCAGTACTCTATCTACAGTGATAAAGACAATCAACTTTCCTTTACAGTGGCCTTGAGAAGCTTTTCCTCCACAGAGAAGTGCAAATGGCCCCTGGCACTCAGGCCAGTGTCTGTCAGTCTTACACAGCAGATTTAGAGCAAACACTGTCTCTCTCTGTCTTGCTCTTTCTGCCCCACTCTTTCTGTCCCACTCAGGTGCAGCAGTCCCGGTCCAGCTGGTTCTGAGAGGAGATGAGAGAGGGGTAGGGCGTCATTTTATCGATGTTGACGTAGGTGGTGTTCAGGAGGATGTAGTGCTCTCCACTGAAGCTGGAGAAAATGGTCGAGATGCGGGAGACGAGTTCGGAGAAAGTGGGCCGCCGCTCGGGTTTGGGATGCCAACACTCGATCATCACGTTGTAGCTGGACGGAAGAAAAGAGTCGACAGAAGTTATATATTTTATTCCAAATTTTTAAACTATAATTTCAATCTCAAAAAAGAATCACAGAAATAGATTCAGAGACCCAGGATTACCCACTCACTATCAAAATGAATGTGCATTATGCCATATTTTTTAATGAGGGTTTCAAAATTACTATGTGTAGTCATACTGGTGTAGAACCAAAGCTGCCCTCCCAGATCACTCCAGAAGCTGAGCAGCTTTATCAGTAGCTAGTGTTGGAAAAAAAAGTCTTTATTTGAAGATGTTTATAAAGATTAGTTAAAAGATAAGTCTATATTAGGACTGGCCTGAATGACTCCAATAATCCTCAAGTATTTGTTATCTTGGTTTTTGTCTTATTTAGTATTGAGAAAAAAATTCTTTTGTTAATCCTTTAGACCCCACCAGAACTTGTGGATTCCTGTCAAAAAATTAACTTGTGATAGAAACTGTGACAGAATTATGGACCACTAAGTTGGTAATGGAATATGAACTTGGCTCTTCCTTCAGTAAAGCATCTAAACTTAAAATCATTGTTCAGATATGTTGTCAAAGAGTTATGTCTTTCACAGCTTGAACTAAACTTGCTTCTGTATTATCCCTGCTATCTATATAAGTAGAAATTCAGCCAGACTAATCTTTCACCTTATCTTACATATTGTTCCAGTCTCTCATCAACTTGGAGATGTCCATAAAAAGTGATGTATAAATCTATTTTAAAACAAATCAAAAATGGAATAATTTAATTAAAAAGTAACTATACCATGGCTTTTGAATATGAAAGTATGGTTAATTATGAAATATAAATATTATTTCTTTGATGGTTGCATTGTGAATGAGTATTTGAGTACTTCTTCGGAAACATCAATGAGTACTTAAATGCTGTTCGGGCCCGTCCTAGTCTATATTTTACCAACAAACCAAAAGGCCTTTATCTAACATTACAACTCAAATTAAATCAGTTTTAACAACAAAAACTCTCCACAGGAAAACAGAACAAACGATCCACACATTCTAACATTCCAGTCCACTAATCTTCTGAGCAGAGCTGCAAGAGGAGGAGGATTCGGGATGACTGGAATAAGTCTGTCAGAACATTCTGCAGCTTCAGAGAGGAGGAGGTGCTGAGCTTATTTGATTCTGTTGTAAAACTGAAGGTTCTAACTATATCTGTTACTTGCAGTGCCACTGCTGCCCGCCCTGGAGGGGAGTCCTCCTGTGTGTGTGTGTGTGTGTGTTAAGGGATTTGACTCAGATCACAAAAGAAAGGGGGGGAGAGTTAAGCTTCAGCAGTCATGCGGTGTTGAGTTGGCTGAGGCTTCTGATGAGCTACTGCCAGGTCACTGAATCTAATGGAGTTCAACAAAAGCTCTCTGTTTTTATGCTCTTGTACAAAGCTAATGAGAGCACTGAGGCACGCTCCCCCCCTCCCTTTGGAGTGTGTGACCTCGGCATGCATGTTTGCGCGTGTGTGTGTACTCACAGGGCATCGGGGCAGAACTCCGGCTGCAGCAGTCTTCGGCCTTGCAAGAGAAAGATCGTGATGTCAAAGGAGTTGACATCCGAGTAGGGCGGGGCACCTCGGGTCATGAGTTCCCACAGCAACACCCCAAATGACCACTGTGTGCAGATAACAGTGACACACAAATGAGGCACAGTGAATCGAGACTGACTTTTATATGTGCACAGATCCCTATGATGGTCCATATATCTTCCATACATTCAGCTTGTGAGAACTTGTAACGCAAGCTTAGCACATAAAGCGGCTTAATCTAGCGAGCCAATTCATTTTGCACAAAAAAAATGTGTACCAAGAGCAGTCACACCCCTTTTTGAGTCAAACCGGGACAGGCAAAAAGGCATGAATCATAGCATACCTTGCAATAGCTGCTGTAATTGACATGTATGTACATGTGTAAGTAAGCAACTAAAGTTATACAGTAGACTGGGCAATAATATGTTCTGTTTGAATAGTTAAGCTAGATAAATCATATTCAATAGGCTTTAGAATTTATGTTTGTTGAGTGAAAACCAGGTGTGGTTTAAAAAATATGACAAGGAACCCTGTGGAGTAGTGACCTTTTTACTGCTGGACTCAGTATATCATTTGGTCATTCATTCATAGATGCACATGCTTATATAATTAATTGACAGACCTATTAAATAATCAGTGTGTAGTATTTAGTTGTATTACTGCTTTTCATTACTTGCTGCTGGTTATGAGCTGCTTTAGATACTCTCAACTAAACTGATCAAGCTGAATTTTCAGTAACACTTCATTTGAAGGCGACTTACATGGGGAGTTCATGCATAGGCTCTGAATGACTTCACACTGAATAACACTGAATACTTATAAACAGTTTATGCCAGTAACTGCCAGGTGACAAGATGTCTTATGAGGTTAATGTTATTGAATTGATGAAGGGGCTTTAAGTTACACAGTAAACATTCCTTCAATTTACTGCATTTAATACATTTTTAAATTTTTTTTTTCATAACACTGTTAGGATGAAACCTTGAAATGAAATGTAATGAAAACTTAAAATGCAAAAACCTAGTTATAAACACCACATATCAAATCTATGTATTTCTACTTTGTTAATGTACAGAAGTAGCTTCTGTTAGGATGTATAATGATCAACTACGTGTGTAATTTTCAACATCTGCAGCCACATGAGTCATCAAAACAATAAACCATACGACATATAATTTTTTACTTTTACTTTTACTGCAGTAATGTTTTACCAAGAGTTTTGTATGTATATGAACATGTATGTTCACAAATATGGGAAAATGTGTATGCAGATGATCTCTTAATGTTGAGGGTACCAAAATCTTAGAACTGATATATGGTGTTCATCATCACGTCAAAATACTGCCATCTCGCGATCACAAGCATAAACTGTTAATAAATAATAAAGTTATTCAGTGCTCATACATGTGTCATGAAATCTCTGTGTAGACAGCCTTCCATAACTAATTCAGTTAAATGACATTTCTTAATATGTTGTCAATTTTCTGCTTATTGGATAAAAACTACAGTTACACACACACTATTTGCCAACCAAATACACCTACTTAGCCCTCTTACAGACATTAAGTCAATGGAAAGCTTAAGAGTAGTGTATAGAATATCTTTAAACATTTGCAAATTACTCAAAAATGTCTAAGTATGGTATATGGGCGAGCCACTCACAACGTCAGACTTGGTGGTAAATTTGTGGGTCTGCAGGCTCTCTAAGGCCATCCATTTAACAGGCAGCTTGACTCCACTCTTGTTGTGCACGCTGTAGTATTCTTTATCATACACGTCTCTGGCCAGGCCGAAGTCAGCCACCTTCACTGTGTAGCTCTCATCCAGCCTAAAGGAGAGAAAACACAATATGTTGTGTGTTATAAAATAAATTGTATACACACATGTAGATAAACACACATGGAACCTATGGTATTTTATCAGCTAAAATATAAAACATACATTTACTGATACTATCATTTAATTACAAACACAAGTCTTTGCACAATCCCTCATGAAAGAAAGTAGGAGCACATGTGAGAGAGTGTGTGTTTTTCACTGTGTTGCTGAAAGTCTTACATGCAGTTCCTGGCTGCGAGGTCTCGGTGCACAAACTTCTTGCTGGCCAGATACTCCATGCCTTTAGCCACCTGCAGGCCGAAACCCATGAGGTCCTTCACTGTGGGGCTCTGCTGGGGGATAACAGTAACCACTATGACTGACGGAACAAATATAAAACAAGGATAAACTCTACAGCTCAAAAACAATGACTGCAAGCACTATTCATCTGTTTTCCAGGTCAGTGCCTGAAAATGCCTGAACTGGCCTAAACAAGGCTAGAAAGGTTAGACTGTGTTTAACTCTTAGAATGCGAGCGGCAGAAGTGCAACAAATGGTAAGCTGTCATCACATGGCAAAACAACTCCTTATATTAAAGTTCTCCTTGTTTTTGTTTATGCTCGAGGTGTTAGGCGTCATGCTGAGCTTTGTTTGGTGTTTCTATGTCACATAGCATCAAAGTTATTGAAAAAACATGTAATAATAATAACCACTATTGGGGTTTTAAAAATGGTGGCATGCAAATGCCCATAAAGAACAAAAATGCCCAAATTTCTTTTATTTTAGGTAGACAAATGGAAAAAAAAAATCTGGGAGGACTTTCAGGATAGTCTCCGCCCACAAGTGGGAGGGGAAAACCCCCAGAGGGAGGGGGTCCGGAGAGCGGCCGAGTGGCGGCGCGCCGAGTGAAAACGCAGCAAACGGCGAACGTGTAGGAGAACAAAAACCAGTTTTAGACTGTGTTACAGCGTTTATATTTGTTGAAATCAGATTTTACTGTTCTAAGGGTTAAAGGTCTCTATGGATACTGTGTGAATGCTACATGAATGCTGCATAAATGTCTCATGGAGGCTGTATGAAGCCTGGTTGAACGTACGTGCGTTTCGTCCCTGATGAAGTTGCGCAGGTCTCCGTGCTTCATGTAAGGAAGCACCACCAGAGGAGAACCTTCACTGGGCAAGCAGATGCCCAGAAGGGAGAGAACGTTGGGGTGGCTGAAGTCCTTCATGATAATTCCCTCCTTTAAGAACTGAGAAACCTCCTCTATATCTGTGATGCCTGACAGACAAAAAAACAGAACATTTTCAGACATGTTCACATTTTCTGAGCATATTGAAGCATTATCATTGTATGATACCAGATCAACACAATATGTACATTTTCCATTTTCTTAAATTAAAAATGAATCACTTTCTTAAGATTCTCAAGTTAAATCCTGTGTTTTAATATGACAAATCCTCCAGAATCTTCTAAACTTAAAATACATCTGTGTACAATAATGCACCCTGGCAACAATCATCTGAAAATTCACAAAATATCATCAGGCCTCTCTCACACCCAAAGCTCAATACGTCACCCCAAAGAGTAGCTGTTTCAGAGATGAGACTTAATCTAGTGTGACATGAGCAAGCCATTACTGGATGCACTCTGGGTCTCTCTGGTCCTGCCCTTTCCCCCCCATCTCCTCTTTAATCTATTTTGTAGAGCTTTCACATTTGGGGAAGATTAAACAGCTGTTTAGTCTTTCATTGGGAGCAGAAAACACCAGAGAGTAGAAAGTATAAAGAAAAAAACAGAGCCACCAGAGAACACATCTTAATAGGTGTAAGACTGTTGTGGGATCTGTTTTGTGGTCAGCATGCTATAATAAATTCTGAACACCAGTGAGACTTGAGCACCTGCTACTTGTACTCAAAAACACACACAAAAAGCAGTTTACTAAAAGAATGTTGGCATGCAATGGGGCAAATCAGAAAATCAATGCCTCTCCCAATATTAAGCCCTGGACATCTGTACACAGAATAAACAGTAACTGCCTTATGCAAGAGAGATCAGCTCAGGCTTAGGACTGTTGAAATGGGCCCAACGGTGAAAACAAATGGGAGTAATAAGAGTGAAACACACAGATCAGGTCATAAATCTAATGACACGTTACCTGATTAGAGGCAAATCTAATATGATACAACCACTAGACGTCTCATTCATCATCATTATCATCATCTCCATGCCTACACTCTTATATTAAAACAGCCCTGTAATATATTAGCCTCACAGGTCACAGTTTGGTGAAAAAAGAAAAAAGAGTGAGAGTGCTGGGAGACAGTTCCCAGCAGAGAAACATGTAGTTAAAAAAGTCATCAATGCATGACCATATTTATAATTTTGGTTATTTTAAATCTCTTCTACGATTACACTTTCTTTTCAAGTCCCAACCAGTCTTGCCCTTCCTTATCTACACTCCACAGACCATGATAATGTAAAGGATCTTTCAGTGAAGCAGATAACAGCTGAGTTATATCTGAAACAGAAAACACACTCCTTTCAAGTGCTTTACTGTCCAAGATAAAACTACAGGCAAAAAAAAATCTACAGATGGTCTGGGCATGCTTCTTTCTCATATGCAGTTTTAAACATGTTGAGCCCACATTACCCAATAAAACAAGCTCTAATCACACAATCAGTGCCGTTTAATCTGATTTTTCCACCTTATCATTATCGTTCTGTGGATCACTGGTTGCTAGCTGGTAACTACTTTATTGCAGAACCGGTTTTTCTCTTTATTCTACAAAACTGATGAAAAAAAAATGCTAGAACACTCAAGGTCATATGTTAACACTCATTTTTGTTTGTACTGACGAGTGTGTTTTTATATCAATAATGCAATTTAAAAGAACAATTGCAATTTTAAGTTTTATTTAATAAAAAAGCATTATTCAACATGGTCTTAAGAAGTTTTAAGTGGAGAAACAACATAATAAAGACTGTGAATTGGCACTCTGGAAGGCTACAATCAAAATGATGTGCTGATCTTCTTGGAGAGGAAAAAAGCCTAAAGCATAAGTTAAGAAAGCAATTACATATATATATAAATATATAATTGGACATGAATAAATTTAAACATGTGTGTATATATATATATATATATATACACACACACACACACACATGTTTAAATTTATTCATGTCCAATTCCACTCACTAGCTATGACCCCAATCACACTGGGAGGCTGAAGGGCAGCATGTGCTTCCTCCGAAACACATGAAGCACCACTGCATCATTTTGAAGCAACTTAACTGAACAGTTTAACGCACTTGGAAAAGAACCGTTATTTCTGTTAGTTCAGGCAACAGGTGCCCATGCTGGGAAGCATCATGCCGAGTGATGATGGGGGAGAGGGAGAGCCACAATACCCACCCAGAGAGAGCAAAGCCAAAATTGCTCTCTCAGACTCCCGGCCACAGACTGCTGTAGGGGATCCCAATAACAGGGCCAGCGCTTAAGACAGTTGTACCACAGTTGCAATATTGAATAAGTTCAATATTTTTCCCTAATTGTTCAGCCCTAACCAATAGGCACACGCACACACACACATACACACTTACGGTTAAGGGACTTGACTGCGCAGTGCTGCTTCTGGCCATCTGGTTCTAGCAGAGTCCCATGAAACACACAGCCAAAGTGTCCTGGTGTTCACAAAGAAAGGAAAGAGATACCGTTAGTACATCAGTCTATCAAAGCTCCTAATTTTTCCAGCTGTGTTCACAGGGCAGGCTTTTATTTTGTCAAGTTTTCACCCGAACAATAAAGAATCCCCAAGGCTGCCCTACAGTAAATGACAGCAGTGTGGACAGCTCAACAATGCAGTATAAGTGTTACTGTTTCCTCCACCCCCTGTCTCCCCCATATCTCATTCTTTCTCTCTGGGATTCTCTCACCCACTAAGAGGACATTTCCCCACACTGGACTTTCACCATACAAAATTCTGTGATGATGATGACGGCGTGTGGTAACGAACAAGTTCAGACATATGAGCGGATTTACTGTGTGCTGATCACTGATAGGCTGAAACTTGTCAGTCATGGAGTCCTCCAGTACTCATGCACTGCGAATCTGAGTGTATGAGCAGATAAGGCAGCTGTGTTCAAGAAAACACTTTAAGCGATAGTTGGACCAAAGTCCAAATTTCACTTTCGCTCCAACGGGAGCCGAGATACTCACCATATACATAAAAAAAAAAAAAAAAAAAAAAATATATATATATATATATATATATATACTGTCCATCCTGCAAACTGTGTGCCTAATTTGTCTCAAACCACATTAAGTTGTAACAGAGTGACGTGCACAGACCTTCCAGAGGGGCAGTGGCTCTACCAAAAAGCAAACTTCATGCTGAACAGTTAAATCTGGGCTAAGTGAGAAATCCGTGCACATCTGAGTTGCATGATTTGCTACTGCAAACAGCTGTTTTTACGGTCTGCAGTACCCTAATGCTAATTCTTTACTATTATTAATGTACTGTTTTTTAATATTTTCACTCCGAACGCCACTATTTCAGTTTCTCTTTTCCAGCATCTACTGATGAAGCTGACTGACCTGATTTAAATCTCCGAATCACTAATAATTACACGAAATGCTTGCATGTGAAGTCTCCACCATCAGACACAGCTGTAACTGAAAAGTGAGTAAAGGTGAGGCTGTGGCGTTTTTGGGGGTGACATGTATGTGTGTGTTAAAATAATGGTGTGGAGAGGAGGGTAATCTCCCCTCTGAGCTGCTATCACGTCCTCCCAGATGGCAGCCGAGTCAGATTACGGCAGGGAGCCTCGAGACAGCCCAACAATGAGCCGGGAATTTAACACGGGAACAAATCACCACACACACCCCACCAAGCACCCCAACACACATGCACACACACACACACACACACACACACACACACACATATGAGCGTTTATTCACCACACGCACACATGCACACATCCACACTCCTGCAGCTTGGCTTTCCCAGGGGGGCCTGCGGTGGGGTTAGAGGGGGTTTGGGTGTTCTGTGCAGGAGTAAAGAGGGAGCTTGATGGGAAAGGTCTTTTCTGCAGAGCTCCACAGTAAATCTGATCTTCACACCCCCACTTCTGCAGCACAATGGGCAGACGGACAATTTGCAGAGCAGACACCCGACAATGTCGCGCAGATCAGAGACAATTTTAAACGCCTTCAGATTACTTAAAAACTTTCTCTTAAATGATGGTTTTCATAAAAAAAAAAAAAACAGGTCAGATGTTACATCTGTGCATCTAGATTAGTGTTGTCAAAATTAACGTTTTAATAAAGCAGTAAAAGGGGGCATTTGGCTGATGCTCTTATCCAGAGCCTCTTACAATCATTAGTTACAGGGACAGTTCCCCTGGAGCAACTGAGGGTTAAGTGTCTTGCTCAAGGACACAGTGGTAGAAAGTGGGGGTTCGAACCTCCGACGTTGTGGTCATCGTGTTCACAGGCAAGTGTTTTACCCACTGGGCTACTACCACCCTATCATACTACTACCAGTAATATGATAAATTATTAACTCTCATTTTAATGCAGTTGATGCATTTCCTAGTTTGGCCCTTCAAGAAATTCACAGTAGTGCAGACTCAAGCCCAGCCGCTTATGAGCTGTTGCTATGAATCTGCCCCTTCATTCAAATACAGCTTTTAAAGGGTGAGTTGTGACTTTCTTAATAAAAGGTATTTCCAGTTACTGCTATGGTGATTCTGTTAATCATCGGAGTATATCAAGTCCGAGGGATCATTTACAAGCAAAACACTCTGCTGATGCCAACGATATTAGCTTTAGTGTCCCTCAGAAGACTATAAGTGTGGAGGAACCAGAACCATTGACTACATATACACCGATCAGCAACATCAGATGAATAACACTCATATAGCTATAATTAAAATCACAGCTTTTAAAATGAAAGATCTTTTCTTAGAGTCAAATTTGAGCAAACAAGACGTGTGATAAATAATGATTAATCATGCACAAAGTAATAATTATTTCAGTCATTTGACATCCTTAGCCTATTTCACAGTAGTTATAGTTAATATAGGATGTCTGGGTGGTCCAGTCATTGTACAGTATGGTAATGTCTCTTTTGAGAGAGCATGCCTTGTGAGTTTTATGCACAGTTAAAAATAAAGACATTTTGAGTGTTTACACTCAAGTCAACTGGCTGGCCAATGAAATCCTATCAAAATTAAAAGATGCTTTCCTGTGTGTGGTCTCACCTCTTCCAATAATCTCACTGACGTGTAGCAGCAGGTCCTCTCTGGCGATGACCACGTGCTGCACCTCCTTCAGAAGCT
>JBBPCZ010000034.1:10309059-10321332 GCA_037974445.1 Brycinus macrolepidotus
CAAGCTTAATGTGAACATTGTGCTTTCTCTCTGTGTTTATGAGGCCTGGAGGAAAAAGCACATCCTGAACTCTTTGACGAGATTATTTTCAAACATATGTGGTGATGCTCTCTGCTCCAAAACAATCAGAATGCAAAGTTTCAGTCTGGCTCTCTGGAGAAAGTGTGGCTATTAGATTTGCACTGATTTAGGGCTGTACAAGATGTATTTTATGAGCTATGATCATAATATTTCAAGAGGCTGCAGTGTGCAAATGAACTCTTCAATAAATCAGAAAGTCTGTGTGTTGTGAGCCCCCTGATATCAGACATTTCAGGACAATTTCTGTGGGTGTTTTGATGACTCAACGGATTCATATGACCCAACCATGGGATATAGTTCTGTTTAGAATAATGCAAGTCTTTAATCTTGTCATATAAAGATATTTTTAGTATATTGAAGGGATATCGAAATTGCAGTATGATTCTTTATGCAGGCATATGCAAATGTCTGGGTGCTCCTGTCCAAATGAAATGTTTAGTTGAGTTTCAAAGTGACCATAAGTACAAATCCTCTGCAAAATGACTGTTTGTTGAAATGACTCACTATTTGGGGGGAGTGTGGTGGGTTTGGGTGAAACATAAAACATATATTTTAAAATCATATTTTATGTTATTTTTTCTGAAAACAGCAAATACATTTGCAGAAAATTTCCATATTTAAGTTCCCAGTTGAGGATCTATTGATTAAATTTTTTAAAATGTAACTATTTTTCAATTTTCAGAATCAGCAACACATGTAATTTTAATGGATGTAGTTAAACTTTTGCATTTGTCCACATTGTTATGCTTCACCGTAAAAACCTTCAAGGCATTCACATGTTTATAGCCAGAATAGGCAAAAAAAGCTGCGCCTTGTTTTAGTTACTTTCTGTCAACAGTCCTCTCTAGCTCCTGATTAAGAACACAAACCAAAGGCAAACACACACTGCTGACCCTGTTCAATTACATGAAAAACCACACATTCAATTCACAATCCTTTTGGAAATGAAATCTGAGTCAAAATTGTTCAACCATACATGCTAATGTTGCTAACAACTGGTAGTCACTAGTTAGCATGATGTCATTTTAATAATGCTAATTGGTAACTATTGGCTTTCATTAATTTGGTAACAACATTACCATTATTGACTGAACTATTCCTATAAGGGACACCCGATGAAATGAGTAGGTATGAGTACTAAATAGCAGAACCTCTTACTAATTAAGGAACACTGGGGGGGAACAACTGAAATATTTCTAAAGCTGCTCACTTCTATCTCTCTGCAGTTCACTGATGACACACGAGTTACTTTAATCATATGGAACGGATTAAGCATCTCACAGCACATTGAGAACAGCTGCTGACCAAAGATAATGAAACAGAAACTTCTCAGGATGAGACAGAGAGGAAAAAATATTCTCATGTGGAGTTAAATCCTCAAGAAACTTTAGAGAAACCATGGATGAGAAGAATGTCCTTCTGGGCTTCATGAAGTCAAAGAAAAAGAAGCAAGATCTTCTGTTTAGAGTTCTTTTGGATGATGGCAGTCGTTAGCAGCAGGCAAATGGCCGTAAATGCCCTTAATATGCTGGTGGGAAAGCAGAGATGTTTAACCGAGATTGTCTGAGCCCAGGATTTACATTGCAGTAGCAGAAATGCAAGCAAGCACTTTTTTCCAAATGATTTTGTTAAGGTCTGAAATCCAACCTAGCTTTTAGTTTAGTCGTCCTAATTTTTGTCTATGGGGGTCTTCCCTTTTGTGAACACAAAACTGATGCTTCGCAAAGAGCTCCTCTTTACCCGAGAGCCCAGTCATCAACCAGAACGGAGCTCTACCGTACAAGAAAAGAAATCTGAACCCCCAAACCACGTTTCTGTTTCTGCCATCATTCAGCAAAGCAGCACAACGGATGACAGGACCACTCAGTCTATGTGAGAGATTTGGTGCAAGTCACTTTCAAGATAGGAAAAACTGTTCTTCCATACAGCTTTCCAATAAAAGCACAAAAATAATACAACACTTGTTCTTTATAGTCCAGGGATGGGAGTATTGGACCCCACATTGCTTATGGTAATGAATTAACAATGCAACAGCTGTGCCCCCCTCCCCACTAAATCTTAAAGCAAGGATAGTGTGGCTTCCTCACTGCAAAAAATGTAATCTTAACCAGACAGAAAATCTTTATTTTATTTTAAGAATATCTGACTTGACTATTTAAGATAAATGGTCTTGTTTTTAGATTATGTTCAAATGATGTTCTGCATGGAATCACAACTTGCTGTCTATTGACTGCCTGTTAAATAAGGAATGAAAGTATCTGACATCCATTTCACTCAGATGAAACACAAAAATTAAGTTTCCTTATGTCTCAGCTCTCTTTACAGAACCTTTACTGACTCAACATGTTTCAACAGGCACCTCCAAAGTATACAAATTTCCACCGGAAACACATTTATGGAATTAAACAGTGTATTAACAGGCCATGTTCCTTCTCCAAGATCACACAAATGAGAGCAAGGGACTGTTTGTCTGCAGTTGGTTAGACCACCAGAATTAAACTGAAGGGATTTCTACTTTCATGAATATAAGTAAATATGCAAAATGCAAAATGTTGCAATATGTTGCGAAATATGCAATATGCTATAATTACAAAAAACAATTACATAAGTTGTGTTTGAAGTACTTTGGTGCTGAATTTTGGGGACTGCAAAGAAACACTGAGAAACTGCTGAGAAATCAGGTGAATAAACAGGTTGGCTTCCAAACTTGCAGACAGAGGTGATGACTATACGGATCATTAAGTGTGGCTTTTCCATTTCCCCTTCACATCTGCAGCTCCATCACTTTCATTTCCTTCATTCTGAGAGTTTTCCCCCTACAATGGGGTTAATGACAATAACACGTGTGACACAGTCTGTGAGGTTTCTGATGACGTGTGCGTACAGTTTAATACAGACTGACCACTTAAATCTCTTTATCCTTGGTGAAGAGTGGGCGGCTGAGGACCATCTGACTCTGCATGAGACAGACAGCAGATTCTATCACTGTGCTGCCTCCACTGTTGCTTAAAAGCAAAGAGGAAGAGTCAAAGCAAAGAAGAGGACCCTCCCCATAGAGAAACAGCAAAAATACAGGAAAAATATGTAATATTACAGACTATTGAAGCAGCAAGTGCTTGTAATTATTAAGCCATTATTTTATAACTTATTTAATTACTTAGAAACTTCTAAAGATTCAAAGATTCAAAGATTTAGTGTCATATGTACAGAGTACAGTGTACAGGGTACAATGAAATTCTTACTTGAAAGCTTCTTCACAGCCTAGACAATTAACATAGGTATAGACATATAACACGTGCCACATTAACATTAACAGTGCAACAAGTCAAATACAAGTACAACCATATAACAGTTAGCAGCAGAGTGTTGTTGAGGCAACACTACACAAAATGTCTGTGCAAAGTGACAGTGTGGGAGGGGTCAGTGCAAGAATAAGTAAAAGTGTCAGTGCAGGAGTTCCATATGTTATTGCAGACTAGTGTGTATTGAAGAGTCTGATAGCAGAGGGGTAGAAACTGTTTCTGAACCTCTCAGTACGCACTCGGATCATCCTGAGACGCTTTCCTGAGGGCAGGTAGGAAAAAAGTGTAAAAGCAGGGTGAGTAGAGTCCTTCATGATGCGGTTTGTCTTTCTGAGACAGCGCGTGGTGTAAATGTCCGTGAGTGAAAGGAGTGGTGTCCTGATGATTCTCTGGGCAGTTTTAACCACCCTCTCCAGAGCCCTTCTGTCCTGAGCTGTGCAGCTGCCGTACCAGGATGTGGTGCACCCTGTGAGCATGGACTCCACAGCACACCTGTAGAAGCTGGTGAGGACTGTGGAGGACACCTGAGCTTTCCTCAGACACCTGAGAAAGTGGAGACGTTGATGGGCTTTTTTAACGACAGCTGCTGTGTGCTCAGTCCACTTGAAGCTGTCGGTCATGGTGACTCCAAGGAATTTAAAGCTGCTGACCCTCTCAACAGCATCTCCACCGATGTAAATGGGTGCATGAGCTGCTTCCTGTTTCCTGTAGTCGATGACCAGCTCCTTAGTTTTGCTGACGTTGAGAGACAGGTTATTATCCTGACACCAGTCTGTCAGGAGCCTCACCTCTTCTCTGTAGGCCGTCTCATCGTTGTCGGTGATCAGGCCCACAATAGTGGTGTCGTCAGCAAACTTTATGATGGTGTTGGAGCTGTGTCTCGCCACACAGTCATGAGTGAACAGGGATTACAGCAGCGGGCTCAGTACACTGCCCTGTGGAGTGCCGGTGTTGAGGATCAGGGTGGAGGAGATGTTTCTGCCGATGCAAACGTGATGGGGTCTGTTTGTGAGAAAATCCAGGATCCAGTTGCACAGGGTGGCACTGAGTCTTAGATCCAGCAGTTTATGGATCAGTTTGGATGGGATGACCATGTTAAAAGCAGAGCTGTAATCCACAAACAGTAGTCTGGCATAGCATTTTTTGTTCTCCAGGTGGGAACTATGAAACTAATATGTAAGTTATGAAGTGTGGATCCATTTAGGGTTCCTTAAGGTTTAAGGGGTTAAAAACTACACTGTGAGTGTTGTGCAGGACACACCTGGCGAAGCAGTGTGGGGGCTGGACACTGTGGGTGAGGCTACAGGTGCTTTACATGTTACTCCATCGATATCAAGGTTCGAGAATCAAAGTTACCTCATTGTCATCAGCAGCTGTGAACACATACATAGTGTAATGAGATGTTTCTCCACGGACCAAGGTGCAACATACACCAGCATTCGACATTCAAGTGCAGGTTACAACAGGGACAATACAAACAATTGAATAAATAGACACCACAACAGTGTACAATAGTGTAATGTAACAGTATACTGTGAACAGGACATAAACCTTCCAGAATGACTAGTTTTGCATGGTAAGTATGATAATAGCACAGGAGGCAGTTAGCAACACTGAACAAAGTACAAAGAATGACAGAAACAATGCAATATGTAGACAGTACAGCAGTGGAACAATAGTGTGAATGGGGTGTAAATCTGAGACAGTATAGTAAAGGGACTATGCTGCAGTGTAACAGTAGTGTGAATGGGGTGTAGATCTGAGACAATACAATGTAAAGGAAGGATGTAAACCTTCCAGAATGAATAATATCGCACATGATATTGCACAAGAGGGAGTTAGCTGCATTGAACCACATTAAGTGAGTGTAAATTATACCTTATCAAATCAAATAACAGGACATTGTGGCATGGTGGCTGAAACACCAGGGGCAGAAAATACACAGCATGAAAAAGTGTTGTATTTAATCAAATTCTGCTCCTTTTGTCTTCCAAATATACCTTTGGTGATTGTAGGCAAAGAGCATCATTTTAGAACAATTGTTTCCTAAATGTCTCTGACTTGGTGCTGTTTTGCATATTTTAGATTTTTGTAAAGTCACAGCTAAGGTTTACTTTGAAAAGTCTTCCTGCAATCAGTATGCTGATATATAGGCTTTTCCTTTGCCAGCACAAGAACAGTCCTATCTGAGAGTTTTCTTGGTCCTCCAGATCTTACTTTGACTTCCACAGTTGCCCTAAACTGCTATTTCTTAATGACATGTTGGACAGTGGTAATTGTGCACTGGAAGTGCTCTGACATCTTTTTATAACTTTCCACTACTTTGTAGACATCAAGTGGCTTCATTTTCACATCTTCATCAAGCGGCTTAGAAGAGCCCATCTTTTTGAGTGTTTGAAGAGTCAGAGAATTCACCACTCCAAATTCCTAAAGCCATTGAACCATCTAACGAGTTGATTAAGTACTGAGACTTTTGCACACGACACAATGTTATTTATTTTATGTATTTTTTTAATTAATCATATATAAAGTGAACATGCATTAACATTTGCAGAAAAAAATAGATTATGTTTACTTCTTTTCACTTCAAAAATCACCAAATGTGTCATTCTGCCAGGGGTACCCAAACTTTTGCATAACTGGATCATATCTCATTGCCAAAACATATTTACATGCTTCTAACTCACCACTGAACCTTACAGGTGGCACTTATTTACTACTTTACTATTGTTCTATGCCTTCTTTTAAATATCTGCACCTCCATTGCTTGTTTAATCTTTTTATTGATTTTCTGTGTGTTCTTTTATTTCTTTTATTTCTTTCATTCTTTTAATTTTTTGCATCCTACTATTTTTATGCTTAATATTTTTATTCTATTCCTGTAAAGCACAGTGAATCACCTTTGTGTATGATAATGGGCTATATAAATAAACTTGACTTCACTTCACTTCCAGTTGTAACCCCTGATGGTCAAAGTGGTTCCACCAGATCTGGGTCCAAACTCAGGGAAGATTTCTTTAATAACAGTGTTCTGCAGGGGTAAAACGAAACATGAACAAGTTACTGCATCAACATGAAAAAGGTCTGATTGCTACCAAAATGTTACCAAAATGACTGCGTAGGAAACCTACTGTTCTGTGTAAATTCAGTCAGTTGAAAGTCAGTCAGTTAGTGCTGATTTTGGTGTCAAAGTACTTTGTGAGGACTCTCACCACAAGAAAGTCTCACCACAACACCCTCCTCACTGGGATTCCCCAAAAGTCCATTAGACAGTTCCAGCTCATTCAAAATGCTGCTGCCAGAGTTCTTACCAAAACCAAAAAAGATCACATCACTCCAGTTCTCAGGTCCTTACAGTGGCTCCCAGTTTGGTACAGAATTGATTTCAAAGCATTGCTCATTGTGCACAAGTCACTCAATGGTTTGAGTCCTAAATACATCTCTGATATGTTTGAAGTATGTAATCCTGGTGGGTCTCTTAGATCTGCAGGAGCTGCTCGGCTAGTGATGAAAAGATCTGAAACTAAACCTGGTGAAATGGTGTTCATCCACTATGCTGCTCGCTGCTGGAACAAACTGCCCATCAGTATCAGATGTGTACCAATTTTAAAAAGCTGCTAAAAACTGCACTATTCTCCTCCGCCTTCTTTTAAACATTTGCACGTCTATTGCACTTTCAGTTTTCTTTTATTGATTTTCTTTTTAAAAAAAGAATTCTTCTTTGAAATAATTCTTTTCATTCTTTCATTATTTCATTCTATGTATTCTATTTTGTTTTATTTTGTATTATATTCCTGTAAAGCACATTGAATGACCTTATGTGTATGATAATGTACTATATATATAAACTTGAACTTGAGCTTGAACTTGAAATATGAAACCCTTGATCTGTCCCTGCTCTTTTCCACTGCATACTTTGACCCGGCGGTCAGAATTGGACACGTTCACATGATCCAGGCCACAAACCAACCTAAACACAAATTCAAAAACATCTCCCACATTTCAGACAATAAACAAGCTGGAGTTTGTACGCTTATGGAGTAAGCAGGCTATTAGCCCAGCAAATTGCAAGCTAATTTATCAATAATGATCACACTACTATGCACAAACAACAGAGGAGCTATTCTCTTGGGAAAAATCCTCCACATCTCTCAACAATGGCTTGGCTGTGGAGAGCTGTATCCTGTATGGCTGCAGAGTTTAGCATGTTTGTGTTAAGTTAGTTGAGTACGGAAGGGAAAACTGCACAATGCAGCACTTTTTGGGACAATTTGGCACCATGTGCCCTTACAACTGGACCGCTATGCTGAGAATGTAAATTGCCATCCTTCGGGAGAGCAGTTTAATACTGTTTGTTGGGCAACACTTTGAATCTCTGAGAGGACAGAGTTAACAAAGGAAAAATACATGATTATGTTAGGTTACTCATAGAATTCATTTTAACCTCCTGAAGGGCCTGTAAAATAGCTGATGAGTTGAGCAGGTCACTTGGGAGCAGGGAAACCACAAAAAACATCCAGTGCAGGTTTAAGTAAGGACCAGAACTGGAAAATATTATGCTAGAATACATGACTGTGTTTAAAGGTGATGAAATCATTACTCTTCCATCAAGTTACATTTAAAATCAACCATGCTTCTCCATATTTAAAAATGGATTATGCAGTAAAAGTGCATTGTTTATAGTGTTCAGCTATGATTTCTATGTTTGGGGAAAGTCACACATCAGTCAATAGCCCATCGAGAAGACAGTAGCTCAGCTGACAAAAGTCCTTTGGACAAACCTAAATAAAAATACTAGAAAGAAAAGGCTGAATCTGTAATCTGACTTTACAATGGGAAAAGGCACAAAAACAGAGGAAGTGGTGCAGGAAAATCAGGTGTTTTTTAAACACTTTCAGTTAACTGGAAAAACACTCAGGTCAACAAAGAGAGAGATGAAACCATAAAAAAAACACCCAATCTTCAATAAACCCATCAATCAACCGAGTGATTCTGCTCATTTCTATTTCATTTACAGACATCCAAACATCAGACTTGGCAAATTACTAGTTCAAATAGATGATGATAGAAATCTGGAAAATTTCAGTTTTCATGGAGCTGAAGTGCTCAAAGCAAAGACAACACAAAAACCTGTGAGCCTTTTACACCAGTTCGAGCAGTTTGCAGCTGCCTGTCTTCCACAGAGGTGTAAATTTGCTTTGGGGTCTCAAAAGACATGTTGCTGAGAGACTTTCTGTAACAGTGGCAGCAGATACAGCGGTTCGACGGAGGCATGAATCTCGAACATGTGCTGAAAGAATGTTTACCATCACTGAAAGAATAACACTGTTTAAACACTTAAGATCAGATCTACAGGTGTAAGAAGACACAGCACAGGATATGTCACGATGTGGCTAGAATTTGTGGGCATTTTCTATGTTATCGTTTCCCAAACTCTCACTTCTTGGCTGGAGCAGAATTACACCCCAACGTTTTGACCTAAATAACTTAAATCACAAAAATCGCTACATTTCTGTCACAAAAAATTTTGTCTTGAACTTTCTGTCGACTTTCTGTTATTTCACAGTGCCATTTAAACCCCTAAGAATGTAAAGTGAGTTGACACGACAAAGCACAAGTTGCTGAATAAGCTGTATATTGTGAGCACATATTGTCATTGCATACTGGATTCAATTCAGACCAATCAAAATTATTTGCACCCTTATTATGTCTACACTAAATAATAATTAATACATGTGCCAAATATTTATGTATAAATTGATGAAGTGCTAAAATTTACAGCCAGAAATTAAAGCTGTAACACTGAGAATATTGCCAATAAGTTTTTGGCAGATGTATGAATGAGAGAGAGAGAGAGAGAGATACAGAGAGAGAGAAAGAGAGATTCGTTTTTGACTTATGACCCTTTTTTGGCAGCAGCTATACTGAGGTTTTATATTTAGACTCAGCGACGCATTAATGGAACATACAGACTTTCAGGTCGTGTGAAACCCAGGTGTGAAACTTCATACACTAATGTTAAGTTCCGTATCTCATACAAAATCCTCCTCCTCACCTACAAATCAATGTCCTTGCTCCCCACCACTTCAGTGCTGCTGCCCCCACTCTCTAGAAATCGCTCCCTCTGAGATCCGCAAGGCCCCGTCTCTGGACATCTTAAAAAAGCACTTTAAGTTTCATCTATTCTCTAAGGCCTTTGGTCTTTGGCTTGCTATTTTATGTAAAGTGATCTTGGGTTCCTATATACACCTAAGTTATTATTATTATTATTATTATTATTATTATTATTATTATTATTATTATCAATGCTAAACTAAGTTCATGCTTTCAACAAGAATGGCAGTAAATACAGAATACATCAGTAATTAAAGAATTATTAAAAACTGTATGATATTAAACTGGGTGAAATTAGCGCTGCTGTCACAATTAAGCCAAAGTTTTTTGCTGCAGATTGTGACGTTAGTGTAGCGTTTCAGTGGGCCAGTGGTGGGAAAGATCTACAGACAGAAGAAAGAGAATTTTTGTCCATACTGAATTTTTTCTATCTACTATAGTGTCCTACAGTGTAATTTTGTGTTTCACAGGCTACCTTTCCCTGCTACAGAGGTTGCTAGTGATTATGTTGTGCTTTGGTGGTCAGGCAGTTACAAAAGCAGGGATACTCTATTTAAAAGCAAAGCTAATTAGTACTTTGTTTTTGTCCTTTTTAAAGTATTTTTGATTCTTGTGATGAATGTAGTCTTACACATGGGCATCACCAACACTGCTTTGCTGTCATGCTGTTTGTAAGTCAATGTGAAGCCTCTACATTATATAAATATGATTTATGAAAAGTGAAGACATCTTGCAAAAAAATTAAATTGCCATTTATGTGCTCCATAGCTACATAAATACTTTATGACATTTGGAACCAATTACAAACTTTACACCAGAGATCTCTGAAACTACAACGACTAAAGCGACCAAAATCAATGACGAATTTTATTTGTGGTCTCTTCCCTTAAAGCACTTATTCTATTAGCTTGATGCTATTGTCTACTTTGTAACCATGGCGATAAGGTTTGTGGTTGGGCAGGGCGGTTACCTCGGAGATGAGAATGGGGCAGGAGTCTTGGCTCCAGAGGGAGGCCTCACACTGAGCTGATCGAGTGCAGAGGTTTCTGTTCCGGCACCATCCGCAGCCCATGAAGGACGGAGCCAAGAGACACGAGCTGCAGTTCCACAGCTGCTCACAGCCCGGCCCGATCACAGGCACTTTAGACACCTGCCAGAGAGAATTAGTGTTATTTTATGTACTTTGTATGTAACTGGATAGTAACACAGTTTTGTGCTACTCTGAATTCCAAAACTCTGGTTTTGAAATAAAACAAAGGAAATTCAATTCAGTGGTATTTACTGTCATATTGGGCCAACGATGTAGGAAACCCAGTTCTTTTCGTAAATAGCCCTCTTTCTCATGGAATCCATAATTGTTTGTATAAAAATTCTCTTAAATAAAATCACGTTTTTAGTTCTTGCTTACAAATCAACAACAGCCTGAAATCTGTAATCCACATACGTCACCAAATGCTGGGTATCTTTCTTTGCGATGCTCTGCTTGTAATGGTAGGTGACTCTATTTAGTATATACTGCACAATCTCTGTCCTGCTGCTGCTATTATTTGCACAGTTATTATTATTCATTGCTGTCTACCCCCATTCTGCGTTTTTGCAACGACTCTGCAGCTAGAATACAGTATCTGTCATAATATTGTATTCATTCAAACATCGACTGCGCTAAATGTCTTCTTCTGATATTTTTTTTTGTTTGTTTCTTGCACTCTCTCTCCTGCTATCTTTACGCCTATGTAGTCTTGTGGTGTTTCTGTTTTTGTTCTTGTGTTGATCCATAGTCCCGGAGGAACGTTGTTTCGTTTCACTGTGCACTGTGTAAATGGCTGAAATGATGATAAACCTACCCCACTCACTTGACATCATACAGTCTTAAACTTTGATGCAGCATGCAATACAGTATTGTCTTTTTGTATCGTGACAAGCTTGTGGATCAATCAGGATACTATAAAGCACAGCTTTTGTTTCAAAAGTTGGGCTTATACAGTCTCGAAAGCTCTATGAAACTGAAAATGGAAACATTTACATAATATAAGGCACATTTTCTGGCACTCTTTCTTTCCTGTCGTGCTATACTAACTCATACCAATACAATACAGTTTTGCATCATATTACCATGACAAGCTTGTGGCTAGATCAAGATACTATAAAGCACAGCTTTTGTTTCAAATATTGTGCTTTTACAATTTTTAGTGTTCTAAGAAACTGAAAATGGAAACATTAACATAACATAAGGCACATTTTCAGGCACTCTTTCCTTCATGCCGTGCTATACTAACTCATACCATACTGTACTAAATCATTTCACCATGCCAAATGTTACACTGACAAATTACAAGGGAAAGAGTCTAACTCCCTTAGAAATGCTAAAATATTAACACCTTTTTTCCTGTAACCAGCAGGACAGAGACGTCTGGTCGCATGGGGACACAGCAGGGCCACCTCTGAGGACACGGGCAGAGGAAGTCCACATGCAGCTCTGTGTTGCCAAAACGGGAAACTACCACCTGCAGAGGATGCCAAAAAACAAAATGAATGAACTCTCACATCCAACACCCTTTTTGTGGATGTTGGAATTAAGTATACACTATAAGGACAAAAGTACTGGGACACCTGACCATTACACCTACAGCTTTGCAGCTATAACAGCTTTCACTCTTCTTGGAAGGCTTTTCACAAGATTTTGTAGTGTTTCTGCGGGACTTTCATTCTGTAGAGCATTTATGAGGTCAGGCACTGATGTTGGACGAGAAGGCCTGGCTCGCAATCTCTGTTCCAG
>JBBPCZ010000034.1:10329325-10341531 GCA_037974445.1 Brycinus macrolepidotus
TCAGCAGTGTGAGGTAATCAGAGAAGCCGGCAATAAAGTCGGATTAGAGACCGGCACCACGCGGGGGGAGGAGGGGTAGGGGGTGTACCACTGAGGCTGTCTCGGGGTCTACATAAGATCTACATGAAAAACATGAAAAAACCTACAGCACACTTTCAGAGTAACACCAACATCACTGTCTGAAATATTCCCTCAATATTCTTACAGTAATCCAAACAAATAAGCCTGTAAATCAATAACTTGATTTTAAAAAAGTGATAAATATTAATGTTCTCAATGAATTGGCTTTGTGATTTCTTTGCAATTTGAATGATAACTATGGTCTCTGCAGGTCATTACAAAACTGTGTTCAGTTTATACATATATTCATTTATACACACACACACACACATACATACACACCGTGCACCAGCCTGCACATATGTCTGTAGTTACAAATTTCATATGAAATAAAACTAAATGTCTTTTTATAAACTGTGTATATTGTGTGTATATTGTTACTTGATTCGTTATCAAAATAATCACCAGATCACCTGATTACTAATGTCATAGATAGTCACAGCCCTAATCCCTAAATTGATCTACTTCCACCTCACCCTTTGGCCTTGCTTTTACATTCTTTAATCGTTTTTCCTTTTTTTCATTTGTTCCTACTGATCCTCGCTCTGTGTTCTTTCAGGCTCTTCGCTCTCCCTCCAACTCTCCCCCACTTGACTCCATTCAACACTCAAGTGATCCGTCAGTACAGGGCTTTGTTCCTTGCTAAAGTTTCCTGCTGACTAACGCGGCCCGGTCCAGTTAAACTGCTCAGCATGCTCCATAATCACAGAACTCAACTGTGCACCTACATTATACTGTGCACCAAGGCTTTATGTCATTCAGATTTCCTTTAGCAGTGGATATTGCGGAGAGCAATAAGTGTAAGTTTGAGACAGAACTTCAGACTGAGCTAACGGATCTGAAAGCTGACAAAGAGCAATAACACCAGGAACTCAGAAGCAACAGGATACTGTAGAAATAAAAAAAAATGTCTCAGCATTAAAAAACCACTACCCCCACAGAAAGGGCTGGTGTTTAAGCTACATAACGTGGACAGTTTACATCCCTATGTTATGAGCGTAGGATGTAATTTTATGTATGTAATTTTGCTAAATTCAGGTCTTCACAGCAAAAGAGGGCAAATAACTGCATTAAAACAGTAATAAATTTTAATAAGAGTGAAAATTATTCTAGAAATTTTCCATCAGAAGGAGCTGGTGGACAAATCATTGGTGACTGAAATCAGTGGTGAATATCATGTAAATAATCTCTAATTTGTAAAAAAAAAAAAAAAAAAAAACTTTCCAAAACGTTCTTAAAAATATGCACAATTTAACTGTTGAACTGTTTTCCTAAAGAAATGGATGCAAATTGTTTTAGTTTGGTGGCATGACCCGCCTGAGTGATGCTGGAGTTGTCCTTTTGACTGAAAAAAAAAAACACCGGTCAAGTGATGCAGAGTGTTTCCAATATATTTACTATGGCATGCCTGATCCTGTGACATCCAGTCGTTTTAGAGAAACGGACAAATGAAAATAGAGGATAATTTAGTGTCACAGCCACTCTATAAAGCCAGTCCCTCATCATTTACTGCTGCAGTGTGTATCTGTTTGAGGCATTAGGAGAAAATGCCCATTCATTACAACGGACAAGATCCGCCACTGTTAAAGCATTCCTCATTTCCGCAGCTGTGGTACAACACACAGCCAGGACGGGAGGGAGGGTGGGACGGATGTGATTGAGGGGCAAAAAGCATGACTTTTAAACTAAAGTAGCATTACAACCTTTTAAAAGATCAAATCCAGCACTGAAAACTAGAAAATACTGAAAAAAAGGACTTTCAAATGTTTGGCTTACAGTGGGCCAGAATAATCAATTCCACTCTTGACTGTGAACACTTGGCAGACTGTGTTTCTCTCTGATGATCTCACGGTTCTTCATGTCTGATGGTGCAAACTGTCCCTTTGAATGAACAAACCAGACACACACACAGCAGATTCTTCACTGCTGGTAAGCATCCTGTTCTCAATTTTGATCTAATGCAATTATATATTTTTGTGAGGGTCTGACCTTTTTACAAAGAGACAAAAAAGCTGACTCCAGCCTTTACTATTAAAGAAGATCATAACTGCTATTTGTCAAGATTCTTCAGTTCTTCAGAGACAATAGAGCTCAGCCTTCTACTGTATTCCAAGCAACCTCCCCTAATTTAAGAACTAAGAAGTACAGCTATCAAAACCAAACAAGGGCATTTAAAGCAGACTTCACAATGAGTCCATTGTTTTTGCAGCAAGGTGTAAAAAAGACACTTAACACGTTTTAAAAGGCTTCTTATCAGTGGCAGGTAGATGGAGGTGCTGGCAGCCCTCCTCTCTGTGACTAAAGCAGCAGAGTGTGGCAGGAGCGTGTTGGTACTCATGCCAGAGTGCAGACTGAAGCCAGATAGCGTTCAGGTCAACAAAAACAAACCTCAGCTGTAGGCGATGACAAATAAAGCCTAAAGAACAAGAGTTACTGTAGCAGCTTGCATCTTCAAAGGCCTGTTGAAACACGTCTCAAGCATGACTTACGGGGACAATTAATTAATGTCTTCACTTGTTTTAACAGATAAGTAATTTGCTGTAAGTGTTCTTCAACAAATGCCTTAAGCTGGTAGTTCACTGAGAAGTTATGTTGGTAAACATATCAGTAGAGATGGGCAATATGGAAAAAAATATGATGTCACGACACTTATGATGAAACGTATCGCAACACTGTGATACAATCAAAATGTGTAAGTAGTGCTGCCTTTAGGAACCGGGTACACTGTTTATTCAACATATAGCTGCACTGCACAAAATCCTATTAAAAAAGGACTAACTGTGCATGTAATAAAACATGCAATTTGTCCGTGTTCTTAAAGTATTCACATATTGAAAACTGCAACAAAATCTATCACAATAATGATAAAATACCACGACATTGCCCACCTCTACCTACCAGTACTGAGTGAAATGAACAGAAAATGTTCAGTCTCACCACAGATAGAGAAACATTTATAGAGATAAACAAGTAAATAAATAAACCTCACTCTCTGACTGAAACAGTCTAGTTTTCATCCACATAAAGATGAGTCACACAGCTTTCAAATTCCACTCATAGTTCTCATACAAGAAGAAGCACAGCAAACAGGTGGTATCCTTTACTTTTTATGATATACCCTCTAACCATCAGCCAGCTATTATACTAAGTGCATAAATCCACGCAACAAATGGGAAACAAACACAGTTGTAATGTGTAATAGCACAGAACGGCCAAGAAACAATGGATCATTGTGCATAGTTTTCACACATGTAAAACCACTGGAAACTGGCATCTCATGCTATCATCTTTTTTTTTTCACACTTCAGAAGTCTTTGGGGATCACGTTCAGAATAAGGCATTATAAAAACACATCTGTTTGTTTTCTGCCTTTGAAAGTAAGGGCACGGATCCAGATTCGCCACGGGCCGGAGCAAGTGCTTCATTCTCAGCACAACAGTAAGAGTCGCTGTTCTCACTTTGCTTCAGTTTGTGTGATCTGATAAGCAGGGCATGGACAGAATCAGACTTAAGTGATATTAAATGTGGAAAGTGCTAATATGCATGATATCACAATGCACTGATGCCACATTACATCTCTCCTCCATTCCATTAGTTGTTTAAGGGGGGTCTTTTCATGCTTCACTTCAGGTCCACAGCTTAGGCTGGCAGGTAAAGCCTGCTTTTCTTTCACAGGGTGATTTAACTAGCTGTGTTCGCTGAGGGATAAGTCCTGTAAGAGCTGAGTGACACTCTGAGTAAGCAGCCAGCAATGGCTCAGATAAGCCCTTATTTGCCATTTGCATTGTATGTGAGCTCAGGAGGTGATAAAAGTGAATAGTCACCGACCAGTGCGAGCCCCTCCATTACTTAAGCACACATTCACTCACACAGGATCCAACAGGCCCATTGTGTGGGTAAAAACGTCACACTGAAGCACAACAGGAGCCACTACAGCAATGTTGTGGAGAATGGAAAAACAGGGAAGAGAGATTTATTTTAGTGAAAGATTTGTGTTTCTTTAGCATTTAACCATTTCCTGCTAACATTTAAAGGTGGTCAAATGAACAGCCCAGCATTTTAAAACCTGTATCATGCAGATAGACACCACAGACATGTGATTGGAGCAACACTGAAAAGATAAACTAATGGGCAGGTTCATTTTCTCCCTAAATTAGTCATGTCCATTCTTCCTACTAAGTAAAGTGTCCATTTGTCAAACATGAATACACCACAGCACAAAAATCTTCTCTGCATTTAAGACATTCACCAAGTGAAGCAGCAGGCAGCCAGGAACACAGCGCCCGGGGAGCAGTGTGTGGGGACGGTACCTTGCTCAAGGGTACCTCAGTGGTGCCACTAGCAGTCCTGGGATTCGAACCCACAACTTTCTGATTGCAGGGGCAACTCTCTAACCACCAGCTGCCCCAGTTTAGGGGGATGTGCTTCCTTTAAGACATATGAAACTGCCAATTTTGCCCACATCTGGGGCTCGGACTTGCTCCAAGTTTAAAATTTTATTTTAGGTATTTTGAGTATTTCATTAACTTCTCCTTAAACACAAAGGCACTACCTGGCACCATTTTGTCATGATCTGATACCAGGCAGTGAGCCCAGCATTGTTCAGTGTTCCTGTGATGTTGTGTGCGGGTTGATTGACCTGTTCAGGGTCATGCGCTGCTTCAGTGGGTTTTGTGATTGAGACACAGGCAGGGGGCCGAGTCACCCTGACTTATGCTAGTGGTGTGTGTGTGTGTGTGTGTGTGTGTGTGTGTGTGTTCATACTTGCATTAAGTAGAGGATGCACAACAGAGAGTTTTGGCAAAACGCACCCCTCCCCAAATCCAAGAAAGCAGGAAATTACTACAGGTGGCAAAAACGAGGAAGTGAGAGGAATAGCGAACGCTACAGATTAACAAACATGCCTGTGGGCCAGTGACTCATCAAGCTCACCGAAGAAACCTTTCTTTCATCTGACATTTTACACATGTACCTGAACTGCGCCTCCAGAGCACAGACAGGAATCCAGCGCTGGAAGGCGATGCAAAAACACCTGCATGGAAATCCAGGAGAAGGTGAGAGTCTCTCCGATGTAAATAAACAGAACATTTGCTACCCTGTACGGTAACAGTATGCCAAAGGAGGGCAAAATAAGTTCCAACTTTCAGTATATGACTGAAATATAAGAAGAGATTATATGACTGTGAGGGGGGGAGGCTCTTGAGAACTTGGCTCGGAGTTCTGGGCAGCTTCTGAGCTGGAACCCCCCCTTTTTGATGAATGCTGAGAGGAGGAGACGGGGTGGTGGTGGAGTGTGAAGACTATGTTATGGAAAATGTAAGGTAAAAACAGACATTTATTAGATTTATAAGTTTATAGACTGGAGGAGAGAAGCTTCAGTCATGGTCCTCCTTTCAAACTTCGGTTATTTAATAAACGCACATATAAATTACACAGAGCAGTGAAGCGCAGCCCACTCGCACTCCTTCAGACGACAGATTGCAAGCGTCCGCAGCGTTTATTAGTTAGTTTTGTGTGCTTATGTTTTTTATGGGACCTCTTATAGCACCACACACACAGACACACACACTCACATGCACAATTGTTTTTATGGGGAACGTATTTGCCCCATATGCATTACACTAACATAAAAAAATGAAAAAATTAAAGAACACTTGTTCTTTCAATTTTAAGAAATCAAACATGTTTGAGGACCTTTTGGTTGACTTTTGCATTTTCACCCAAAGAGAATATCAAAACATTCAATTTGTAAGAAGGCAAAACAAGCACGAGCAACCTGAGGAGAGTAAAACAGGGCCATAAGATTAAGCGCACGCCGCCCCACAGGTGCTGTCTGGCTGAAAAGGGAGCGTCCCACACCTGGGCTCCAGCTGCCCACTCTCCTCCTGCTCCTGTTATGGTCCAGAGTCACGCAGGGGCGTCTGCCAGGGCAGAGCTGCCAACACCACAGGGCCTGACGCTGTGAGAAAACATGCAGCTGCATACATCCACCTGCTTTCCCGCTCAAAGCTGTTGGACCGTGCTGCGTGTGTGTGTGTGTGTGTGTGTGTATGAGTATGTGTGTGTGTGTGTGTGAGTGTGTGTGAGTGTGTGTGTGTGTGTGTGTGTGTGTGTGTGTGTGTGCATGCGAGAGAGATAGCCCAAGTATTTGACAACTGTAATTCAAGATGACTTACCTAACTCCACCATATAATTGCAATGCGGCCCTCTTTACACTATAGCACGTGCATCTGAGCTCACTCACTCTAACTCAACCATGTGTGCATCTTATCAGAGATTCGCTGAGAGGAAAAAGAGGCAGGCAGGACACGACAGGTATGTTTTCTGCACAGATAGCGGGAAACCTCCCACAGCCCTGACCTACGAATGATCCTCGGTTTCGCCACTTTGTGCAAACATGACCAAGCAGCACACATCCACACAGGCTGCAGCTTGTTGGCATTCATACGTGATGGTCACAATGTACAGCAAATTATTCCCTGTCCTTAATTAATCCTCAAACAAAAAAAGGCTAAGCAGCATAAAATGAATTGTTGCACATTCCAAAAAATGGAGTGTGGTAACAGTACCTCCAACATCTCTATTAAAATCACTATTAAAATATGACACAGGAAATACATTTTTTTTCACAAAGCAACTTCAGATCGATATTCTTGAAGCATTGTTTCGTTACGCTTTTAAACTCGCTGTCTAAAATCATGCTCACTTAGCCATAAGTGCTGTTACAATTAAAACGGCCGTCGATCAAAACTCCCTCCGTTGGAATCATATTATGCAGCGTAATCAATCAGGCTTCAGATTTAATTTAAAAGCAATCAGCATTTGCCAGCTGTTTCACTAATCAATCCTAATTAGATGATAATTTTGACTTAAAATGTAGCTGTTTGTTATTTTTAGTCCCAAGTGCAGCCCCCTCCCAACCCACTGTTAAGTCAAGACCCCAAGCTTGTTGGTGAGGTTCCAGTTTTTTAAATAGCCACAGCATGCCTCAATTACCAAGCAGATAGGACTTGTATATATGTACATATGTCTGTCCATGTTAATAACGGATATTGCTGAGCAAAGGCAGGCTGAGGGATCAATACTTTTAAAAGGCCTTTCTTCTCATTAATGGTTAGAAGTCTCTTACGGATGCTGGAAATTTATTTACAGTGCTATCCAAAGGACTCTGCATCCATGGAACTGGAATGGAAGCTCCCCAGAAATCCGTAAAAATTAACTGCCACCACAAAACTCTTTAAAAAGCTGGCAGTGGTTCTTCACGTCCCCTTCTAGAATAAAGGTTATGTACCTTTGAAAAGGTCCTTTATGGATCCATAACTGATCCCTCTGTAAAACCATACCATAAAAATGTTAATTCAGTTAATTAAAATGCTCTCATGGAGAAGTGTTAGCATGGAGCTAAAATATACTTTAAAATATAACAGCATTTCATATACTCAAGAACAATAATGTAAAAAGTAACGTGCTAGTATGTTTTGTTAAAAGAACCTCTTTTCCCACAACCCACAATAAAAGTGTAGACTCTTTTGCATCAAATAGGGATCCAGAAACGGCCTTGTGTATTTTGCTCTGATAAGGAGTGATAAGTAAGAGAGCCCGTGTAACATATGCTACTGGACATGACGTGGTTATAAATCCAACTGATGGCACCAAGAACCTGTCTACCCCATAAAAACAAGGTTTTACTGAAAGGCTGGAACTGAAGCTTCTTGAAACACAACAGTGAAAGATATGAGTGTACCTATTTTTTTTTTGTCTTAGATTCCATGTCTTAATGTCTTGATACTTCAAAGCATTAACACTCTCACAATAGTAAACGTTCCTATAAAAACTACCCTCAGAGTAGAGCTCTCATCTAGTGACATTAAAAGCTATTTTGGCCTCAGAACATCCATATAATGAAAACTGATAGAAGCTGTGCTGATACTGAGCGGATGACAATGTTTGGAGCAGGGGATACGCAGAACAATAATATTTGAGGTGGCCGAGTAGGTTTTCTGACGTGATAAATTGAAAGCACTTTGTAAGTTTGGACAGATGAAGTGCGAGGGCACTGAAAAACAGACGAGAGAGCAGAAGGCCGTGGTACAGTTAGTGGAAAAAGGAAACAACTTCACTCTGGGGCCATATGAACTGTTAAAACTGTCACACACAAAGGACACCTGTTGGGGTGTTTGAGGTCCTGGCTTGCACAGAGATTCAGATAAGATAGTTGCGACAGATTTACAGGTCTGAACAATGGTCATTCTGAATCAGGATGGTTCAAAGAGCTTGAGTCCTGCACACCTCAGTCTGGTGATTATTGAAAAGAAGTTTCTACCTGCCCATGTTGTTTTTAACCACTCCTATAATCTATCCAACCAACATTAAGTTAAAATATGAATGATGGGGCAGCTGGTAGTCTGGTGGTTAGGGAGTTGCCCCTGCGATCGGAGAGTTGTTGGTTCGATTCCCAGGGCTGCCAGTGGGACCACTGAGGTACCCTTGAGCAAGATACTGTCCCCACACACTGCTCCCCATGCACCATTGTTGGCTTCCCACTGCTTCACCAAATGGGTTAAATGCAGAGGACAAAGGTTTCACTTAAAAAAAAGAATAATAATTTACTGTTTTTATCGCTGCATTTATAATAATAATGATTATCTCAAACCTGCAGTGTTAGGAGGCAGTGATAAGTGCTCTGATGGGAAACGGGTTAAGACCCTAAGCCGATGAGGGGCCTGGCAAGACTCTCGTCTCCATCAGGCCTGATTTTCCACCAGGCTGCCTGAGCCATGTTTTTCTGTCAACAATCATCAAAGTTCACAGAGCTTTAGCTACGCATGCAGTCCCATTACGAGGCCCAGGCTGAATATCTCTGCATGCTCATTAAAAGCCATTAACATTTGTGGTTCACCATGCAGATCATGGTCAAATATGTCCATAGTAGTTAACTCACGTAACTCTTTCTGCAATGTTAAGCAATAGCCCGAGCTCCTCGGTCGTTAAATTCATGTCATTATTGATTGCCGTGATTTACTGATTGATCCAATCCATGCTGATGGATGAGAGAAAGACAGGCAGCACAGTGATTTATCGCTATGGGAGAGGAAGAGGATGAAGCAAAGGAGCAGTGACAGTTTCACAGATCAGCTTCTTGCGGAATATTAGGGATGTAATGATGCAGTGTGGTAAATTTTTTTGACATCAAAATTACTTTGTATGACTTTGCTGACATCTTAACAATTTAGTCATGCAGAAAATTAGCAAAATCTTGACCTCAGAATAGAAAATCATTGAACATTAAAAAAGTATATATACACTGACATCCACCGAAAAAACTAAAACTTGTTGCTGTTTGTTACACGACATACATTGTTTGTTAATCGTTATTGCAATACTGATAACAGTCATAGAAGACTGTTACTTGCAAATGAGTCCTCTAACTAATCCCAGTGTTTTTACCGTGCCAGTCTGTGGGCATTTATCAAAATATTCAAGTAATGCAACAAAAATAAATTACTTGGATAAACTAATGCAAAAGCAGCTGCAACATGAAGCAATATCTCTTCAATAGCAACATTTCTACTTGACTGTAGAGTCAGATATACATCACTAACATTTAAGCTAATCTTCAGTAAACACAGAATTAATTCAACACTATTGGTTTGGTTTTAGACCATAACCATCTTGATCTCATTATGTATTTCACTTCAAGTACTATTCACAGCAATGTTAGTTTTATCAACTTGGTAATCACACAGATCTTACCTGATTGTAAGGCTTCAGTTCGGCGCCAGATAAGTGGTACAGCGGCTTAGTGTGGCCTTGCTGCATGAAGTCCCTGAAGAATTTGTTTATTTCGGGGATAGAGATCACACACACTGTAGAGCTGGCCAGGGGTTCAGGAGAGTCCGGTTTGCTGCGTGCAAAGGCAGCAAAAAGAACGTCGTCATTTTCCTTCAGGCCCATCTCCTTGGACAGGTCCCTGCCAGCTTTGGCTACATGAGCCGCCTGAAGGACATTGAAGACCATCTGGGTGGAGCGCTTTCTCCTTCCCTTCTCTGAGTAGATACATTCAAAGGGCATCTCCGCGTAGTGCAGAAGCTCCAGGTCGAAGGAGCACATCCTCACAATTCGAGTGTGGAAGGCTTTGGAGCTGCTGCTTTCTCGCTGCACTGTGAGAAAGTAAACATATGGGCCACTCTGGAAGGAATAGACATAATTCAGGGGGTAATTTCCACGCAGTCCAGGCGCCAAGTCCATGTAGGACTGCTTAGAGACAAACTCAAAGCGGTCCTGGGTCTCCCACATCTTCCTCACTGAGATTGTGTGGTGAAGACGTGGAGAGGCACCTGGAGAGGGGTCGAGAGGCTCTGAATTGGCAACAAAGAACCTAACAACACCACCAACCTCTACATTAACTATCTGGGTTCCTGCAGGGCCGGCAATATATTCACTGCTGTCTCCATTTTGCAAGCCCATGCAGCTCACATCAACGTCTAGTTGACCATCTTCCAGTACGTGATGGGTACAGACACCATTTCCCACAGTGCCACAGCTGAAGAGCTCTGGGTCATAGTAGTCCTCCACCACCAGAGCCAAGTTGGTGTTGTTAGCATTGGCTGGTTTGTCTCTGCAGCCTTTACAAGTGCTGCATCCTGGACCCTCATGGACAGGCCCAGTTTTATACTCAAACATCTTCTTGAGGTCTCCGGATAAAGCATACAGATTGTTGGTAGCACCTACGTAGACACTTCCATTGTAAACTAGTAGCTTCTGGACAGGTGTGTCGGACACGAAGTGGGGGAGGCTGTATGTCACAGAGAGATTGAGTTTTGAAATTTCTTTTGGTTCCTTACACTGGCCATCGATGCCCAACCACAACGTCTGTAGAAAGATGAGAATCCAAACGGCGCCAGGGAGGATCGCTCCCATTTTGTTTTTCTAGAAACCGAAAACAGAAACAAACATAGCACATTAAAAAGTAATCAGAATGTGCAATACAAAATCATGCATGATTCATAAGCACCTCAGACAAAGACAATGCATAACCAAAGCTAGGCTACAAGTCACATCTTATATACTGGTGTGTACAGAAGCCCATTAGAAAATTAGGGCAGGCACACAAAATCTTCTGGGGCTGGTGATGGAGATAAACGGTCCTGGTTAAATGACACGGGTAAATACCTCCCTAGACCATGATGGCAATGAGATCACTAGATGCTATTCCAAGCTGTGGGGTTTTATAACAAAAAAAAAACTGACCAGCAACTTACCACAAAATACGTAGGCAACCACTGTTAACAAAAAGGGTGAAATTCAAATGTCTAAACAGCATTTCTGTGGTTCTGTAACACTGGATATGAATCACTACAGCGGCGGCTTCCTCTCAAAGCACAGCAGTGACAAGTCTAAGTTTAGACAGCGTCCTCAAGGGAGTGGTTGATAAACTCAATTAAGGCGGGTAGGCTGCAGACGCTGGAGAAGTGATTTATTGTTGGTGTGCTTAAACGCTTTTCATTTAGGAGGTTGCTTTGAAGGAGAGAGAGAGAGAGAGAGAGAGAGAGAGAGAGAGAGAGAGAGAGAGAAAGAGAGCGAGCGAGAGAGAGAGAGAGAGAGACAGCATCAGATCAGATGCTGATACTCCCACCTGAGTGTCCTTATCTGAGGTATGTAGACCTGAAGAAGCAGAAAGCCATTTCACTTTAACTGCATTTGTGTGATTTAGCATTCACCATACGGTTCATTTGCCCTTTACTTCAGCTTTATTTGTGCCATTTGCCTTTTCAAACTGACCAACATACAATATATGCCCTAGAGAGTTTTTAAAATTGGTTTCTATTACATACAAAAGCAAGCTACACTATCTGGACAAAAGTATTGGGATGCCTGACCATTACACCGACAGAGACTTTAATGACACTCCATTCAGATACATAGACTTTAATATGGAGTTGGTCCCCCACTTTGCAGCTATAACAACTTTCACTTTTCTTGGAAGGCTTTCCACAAGATTTTGGAGTTTTTCTTTGGGAATTTGTGCCCATTCATTCTGTAGAGCATTTATGAAGTCAGGCACTGATGTTGGACGAGAAGGCCTG
>JBBPCZ010000034.1:10371345-10381576 GCA_037974445.1 Brycinus macrolepidotus
GCTCACACTTCATGCGAACCGCGCCCGAGTCCAACTGAACCGTGCTCTGGCACACCTCTTCCAACCGGGCCAGGGCCAGCTAAACGAACCGCGCCCGGGCACGGTTCAGAGCACTCACACTAGTCAAACGAACTGCGCTTTGGTGGTCAAACGCACTCGGGCACGGTTCAAACTGCCTAGTGTGAGTACACCCTTACAGAGTGTGGTGGTGGCAGTCTAGTGGGTAGGATACTTGCCTTTGGACCAAGAGGTCATGGGTTTCAATTCTAACTTCAGCACAACACCACTGGGTTCCTGAGCAAGACCCTTAACCCCAAGTTGCTCCAGGGAGACTATCCGCTGTAGTTAGGGAATGGAAGTCACTTTGGATAAAAAGTCTGCTAAGTAATGTAAAGGTGCCCAGCACTGAGGGCCAGAACCCAGCAGGGATGAATGAGGTGCAAATGGGGCAACACATACCAGCACAGCCTACAGCCACTGTGCACTCCAGCACAACACACAAACGCAAAATCGTGAAGCGTTCCTTATTTTTGGGCTTAGTGGTTAGGGAGTTGCCCCTGCAATGAGAAGGTTGTTGGTTCAAAACCCAGGACTGCTAGTGGCACCACTGAGGTACCCTTAAGCAAGGTACCGCCCCACACACTGCTCCCCGGGCGCCCCCCCTTGGTGGCAGCCTACTGCTTCACTTGGTGAATGGGTTAAATACAGAGAAAGAATTTCACACTGTTCACACTGTGTGCTGTGGTGTGGTGTGTTCATGCGTGAGTATTAGAGACCACTTTACTTTAAACCCCTGTGGCTCACTGTGTACCAGGAGGTGCTCATGTACAGTAACCTTAGCAAAGACTTGGGCACAGTACAGAAAAACAAGACCCTTTTAAAGGCCCTACAAATGGTTTTATCTATGGTATGAGGATAAACAGACTCTTGGTTCTAAATGTAGCTGTACTTTATGGTCTTTTTTCCATTATTATATGACATATTTGGTTAATTGTGATAAACTGATGGCTCTTGGGTTTGGTTATGCTGTATAATTTAAAATCAACAGCTCTGCACATCAGTTCACTTTGAATTGGCTGAAGTTAAGGAGGGCTTCATTTTAATGAGAGGAGATTTCAGCCTGGTCTTCGTCCATTTTTTTCCTACTCCTTTTTCTTCTTCCTCCTCCTTGTTCTACTTGCTTCTTCTACTCTTTCTCTTGCATCTTCTTAATTTTCTTCTTTTTTCTTCTCCTTTTTCTCCCCCATCATCTTCGTGTCTTCCTTCTTTTTCATCTCCTCTTTCTTCTGTATTCATCTTCTTCTTCCTTCTCTTCTTCCATGTCATTTGTCTTCATGTTCTTCCTTCATCTTCTTCATTTTCTGTTTCTTAACCTTCTTCTTCTTCTTCTCCTCTTCCTCCTCCTTCTTCTTCTTCTCCTTTTTCTCCTCAATTTATTCATGTCTTCTTTCTTTTTCTTCTCCTCTTTCTCTGCTGTCTTCTTCGTCCTTCTCTTCCTCCTCAAGTTCTTCTTCTTCTTCTTCTTATCCTCCTCCTCCTCCTCCTCCCCAGCTCTATGTAAAGAACAGCTCTCTCAGGGTTCAGAGATCATTAGATGGGAGTGTCAGTGTAATAATGGCCGATCCCTCTGTCCACACTGTTTCTGTAACACAGCGGCGCTCATGGAAAAAACCTGCACAAATAACTAAACCCTCCGCCACTGGACCACACACTTTCTCTGTTATAACATGAATGTGAGCTGCAGTGAATGAGCGAGTGTGGGTGGGTAGATTGGCTCGGGGAGTTCAAAGGAAGCTCTCTTCACGAGAGCAGCGTAATGAGACCGCCGCTTACCCCTTATTCCGCGGTTCATTGGGGATGTAATGAAGACGTGAAAACAGATGTTGGAATCACCGCACGCACACCCTCACCCCCCACCACCACCGTTACCTCACTGCCTGCACACAAACAATAGGTGGCAAACAAGATGCTCTCTGAACAAAGGGAGGGGCGTGGCTTGCTTGGAAAGATAACTTTTCCAGTGGTGGCTCTTCAAGAATGTGGCCTTCGTGAGACAGAGACTTCTTTTGTCTTTGAACACCTCAGAGATTGCCTTTAATATCTGAGCATAAAAGAAAAATCATTGTTCAGTTTGTTGTTGCAGGCTTAAAAGTAGTTAGTAACCATTCCTCACTCTAAAATGGTACACTAATGGTAACTTCCCTGGTGTCCGTCATCCAAAGATTAATCACACTACTGAATATAATCCTGGTAAGTCTCTTAGATCTGCAGGAGATGGTCAGCTAGTGGTGAAACGAGCTGAAACTAAACCTGGTGAAATGGTGTTTATCCACTATGCAGTCCATCCAACCAAGCTGCTAAAAACTGCACTATTCTCCTCCGCCTTCTTTTAAATATCTGCACTTCCATCACACACTTTCAATCTTTTATTGCATTCTTCCTACTGTTTTATGCTTTCTGATTTATTACATTTTTTTTATTCTATTCCTGTAAAGCGCACTGAATGACCTTTGTGTGTGATAATGGGTATACAAATGAACTTGACTTGACTTGAGCTTAAAAACATCCTCAGTTCCCTGCAAAGCACTTTGCAATAAGCAGTGACACTGAAAGAATAAATGATGAATTTGTTAGAATACCATCAGTGGTATACCACACAGAGCCTTGATGTCCAATTATGGGTCCCCAGCTAAATAGATTCAAATAGTATATCAAAATATGTTTTCAGGAATCTGTCTGGCCAGTGACAAGTCAGACAGCTATAAATTACATATCATTACTGTGATCCAAATAGATAGTTTAAAGTAAACATTTGGGCTAATGTAAGAAGCTAGTGGGTGGAGTAGTTTTTTTTCTTTGAGGTCCATTTATAATGTTCGTGTGATTATAGGCATCACAAACAGTTGTAATTAAATTTTACATGACAATATTTTTACATTTTTTACTTGATCCTTTAAAAATAAAACGGCTGCTTTAGCCACTGTTCCTTTAAGACCAATATATGCAAATGACCTCTGTTCTGATTGGCTGCTCTGAACAGCGTCTCCTTTGGAAAGCAATGCAGGCTAAAGCATTTCTTATAAATTCCTTGTAATAGCCTACAGGAGCAAAACTACTGTAGGCTGAATAGATGGATATGTAAATTAGCTGTTTTTTGTGACATCACAACATTCCATTTTCAATGGGCTGTCGGTACATTTTGAAACATTAACACTGTTTGCATACCACATCATCCTCTTTTACCTCAAAAAAGCAAGGAAAATTGGTTTTCAGTAATATGGGTTCATTTGCCTTTTTTATTTAAAAGGGACCATTCATTTTTTTCACCATAGCCTGTAAGATCCTAGGCATGTCTACAACAAATATGAGCGATTACAATTTCCAAAACATAAAGTCTATGAAATGTATAACATCTTTGGTATTCCTGCTATCTTTTGAGGGGTGTGCATGGTGGATAGGTCCTTCGCATGTGGAATATTTTTTCACAAGTAAGAAACTACTGACAGCTGACAGGATAAATGGGCATGGACAGCTCTGAAGAGAACTGGACTGAAGGCAGAATCTTATTATGTGCAATAGTCTTACCATGTGCAATATCGCTCCTTACACTATATGGACAAAAGTATTGGGACGTCTTACTATTACACCAACGGGGACTTCAGTGGCATTTCATTCAAATGCATAGCACAGTTTTTGTGCTTATATTAATTCCAGTGGATGTTTGGAACCCTTTAGCTGTGGAATCAGCAGAGTGGTGGTGACTTCTATGGACCATGGACCTTAGCAGTCGTTGACCCCGCTCTGTGACTTTACGTGGTCTTCTGCTTCATGGCTGAGTTGCTGTTGTTCCTAAAAACTTCCACTTGCCAATAATACCACCTATTGTTAACCGTGGAATATTCAGCAGGGATGAAATCACATAAACCGTCTTATTGCAAAAGTGACATCCTATCACAGTACCACGCTTGAAGTCACTGAGCTCTTCAGAACAACACATTTTGTTTCACAAACGTTTGTAAATGGAGACTGCATGGCTAGGCACTTAATTTTATACACCTGTGGCAATGGGTATATTTGAAACACCTGAATTCAATAATTCAAAGGTGTGTTTTTGTCCAAACCGTGTATGTCAAAATTACCTATCTACTACTGATCTCTATTACATGCCATAACATACTCTGTATAGAGAACAACTCCGAACCACTATTAGTGTTAACTAGTGAAATACTTTGCAGTAATTTGTTTTATCGATAGTATTACCTCTCCCTCTTGTACTGACCCAAACATTTTGACTAAATATCATGGTGTATTTTGTACAGAATATTTTTCAGAGTATTTTTTTTATTTGACTTTATTTTTTTACTTTATATTTGATATTGTTCTTGTCTGTGCAGTCATAACATGAGCAGTTTCCTTCAGGATCAATAAAGTTTTCTGATTCTGATTCTGATTCTAGACACTGCCTCTATTGGAGAGACAACACACAAGGGGTGTGGCCCAGGCTTTAGTGTGTAACAAGAGTCTGTGCAAAAACTTTGAGTGTTTGAGTCTGAATGACAGGTGGCATGGGTACCAGTTAGTCTGTACTGGTCTGGATTTGTCCTATGCTTCATTCAAGCATATTAGATGTTCCACATTGTGGTGCATTTTGAATGTGCATTGTAATTTTTGCAATTTTGTGGCACCCTTTATTTTATTTTTTTTGTGTTATTTTCTACATGCATATTTGCACTGAAGGAGTTGCTTTTAATCTCATTGTACATGTGTATAGTGACAATAAAAGGCATTCGATTCTATTCTATATTGTTATCGCTCAGATACGCAGGTGCAGAAAGTAGTGTTATCTGCTAATGTGAAGCTGATACTTAACGCTTTGCGGAAAAACCACATACAGCTGTGAGTTGACAAGAAAGAACACGCCCCAGGCTTCATTCCTATTAAGGTTAAAAATACACTGAAAGTGCTTCAGTGAAATAAGATGAGTCATAAAACTCACTGTGAAATCTTTGCCTTATCTGGCCCTTTGTATGTAGGTTTTTTTCCATACTTCCGAGACACATTGTTGATATATTTGATGTTACTGATATTGTTGAACTGGCCCGCCATGAAGTACCGAAAGCAAATTTCACCGGTGATGACTCTACTTCTAACTTTTACATCTATTTGCTTAGCATCATGTTTTTGGTCCCTTTCCAGGCTGCCCAAATGGGGTTTACAGTGATATCAAAGAGGCACATGGAGTAGTAAGAGGTCGACTGCATTTTTTTCCCCCTTTGGCCTATTTTTAGAGTTGTTCTTCAATTAAGTTCGTTGTTGAACCCAGAGAGCAAGAAAAGAAGCTCCACAGGGAGTTTCAACTGTGGAATTATAAACAGTCAGTGCACGAAGGCTTTTTTTCCTCCCTAGTGATGGCAACACTATGTTCATATCAACTCCAGAGTCTGTCCAGCTTGATTATGTGTTTTGCTCAAAACCATGTAAGGAGATTTTGGCTTACTAGATAGAAATCCTCAGCGCTCCCTCGGCAAGAACGTCATTTCGGCCATGGGGCCCTGAACCCCATGTAACTAAATGTGATCCTGAGACAGAGTACAAAGAATGTTTAGCAGCATTTGTGACAATGTAATTGCTTGATTTGAACATGCAGCAAAGATGGGCTGGGCATTTCCTAGGTCATGTGAACTGCACTGTCATTGGCAGGCACCCTGCCCCTGTCCGGCTACAGCCACCGTACTGCAGAGAGAGAGAGAGAGAGAGAGAGAGAGAGAGAGAGAGAGAGAGAGAGAGAGAAAACAGAGAGGGGTCAAACAAAGTATTGCTATAGCAATCCATTTGTTTAAAACATGGCACTGAGTGATGAGTGATGAACCTTTTTGCCTATGAGAGCACAGGAATTGTATCAGCCTTTACTCACAGGCAGACTAATGGATGAGAACTCAACACAACTTTAGAGTTCTGGGAAAAGAGAGAGAGAGAGAGAGAGAGGGAGAGAAAGAGAGATCATTCCTCAGATTGCTTGAGAAGAAACCAATTCCTCAGGTATTTACTAGACTGTGAGTATACGACTTTGCAGTACAGTACAGAAGCTGACTGCTTCAGGGAAGGAGCATCATCTTCTGCAGGTTTTGTATGCCTTTAGCATTGTATTATATCACTATATCACTATACCACTATATCACTGTACGCTTGCTGAATTGTGACATGTTCACTCATGTTAACAATACAATGCAGTACGGTTCTAGCAGTTTATGAAGGATCTTAGGGGCCTCAGTGCAAATGCCCTAAAGGAAAGTTACCTTGTTGTTGGATGGATTGATGTGCTTTGTGAAATTTTCCACATCCTGCATTTTTTCTTGTGTTTTGTATTTTTTCCCCGAGGCTCATGTACCAAAAAGACACATTCAGACCACTTGCTGTGTTCTGATTGGCTGCTGTCCATTGTGCCTTATTCAGGCAGAAACGCTCTTTATAACTTCATCGCAAAAGAGCAAAGCTTAACTCCTGTAGGCTGACCTGGTGGAAATATGTAAAAGTTCTGGTTCCAGTAACACCCCAAAAACAAGGAATTCAAACTGTATTTGCAGTTTAGTTTCTATGTATGGACTGTTGAAACTGTTTGCATGATACATCAAACTTTTTTTATTTAAAAAAGAACATTTTGTTAATATTCTGTTTACAAATATATTAATTGCATTATACGTCTTGCTGTTTTTTTGCAAACTGAATTTATTGTAAATAAATGTTTCTGCAAACATAGAATCCGAATCTCGACATGTTTGACAGAGTAACCCATGTTTAGAATCATGTGATTGTGTTTGTCTACACTAGCCATCACACTATGAGCAGGTCTGAGCTCCTATACTGTCCAAGTCTTAAAGCATGACATAGCATATCATCACTATGCGAGAGCTGTTAATTAGGGAGAACGACACTTCCTCCCTTCTAATGATCACTTCCCATCACCTTGGTCATCTAGGACAGTGCTATGGATCTCCTCCAGTGCCACCTGCATGTTTAGAATTTACTTTTCTTAACCTAAGCTAAGCTTTCTTTGGCCCAAGCTAAAGGAATGTATGAGTAATAACAGTGCACTCCTCTTGCATTTCTGTCACAATGATGGAGCATTAAACCAACATCAGTCCCAGAGTTCATGATCCCCCTCTCTCTCTCACCATCCATCTCCACTATGTGAGTAGACAGGCCTCGCCAACTGCTCACTCAGGAAGTTATGCGCGGTAGATAACAGCAGGAGTGGGAGGTGGGGTCAGCATGCCCAGCCAAACTCTCGAAGCTGGAGCCCGAGCGAGGTCACTAATTAATAAAGGCCGGGAAATGGTTTTGTTGTCCTTGCACAGCTGAACATGAAATTAAGGCTTTATCTGCCGTCTCCAGGCTCTCAGGCCCAGGGACGGACTTGTGGAAGTGGACCCTTCTCCACACCCTAAAAAAATAAAAATATGCTGAGCCCAAACCTCCAAACAACAGCGCTGGATAATCACCTTCCCACCTTCAGGACCACTGGAGTCTTGTTACAGTCCATGAGGGCATTTTCCCCAATAAAATAATGACATAAAGTAACATAATGAAAAAAATGTATTTTGTAAGTTTTAAGACTCATTTATGTTTACATGTTTACATTTATTATACATTTATGTTTAAAGAAAGTAAAGAAAGTCATGGCCACTCAGCCTTTTCACAACTCTGATAGCCAAGAGGATCTGACTGGTGAAGTAATTGTAGCTAAATACCTACCGTGTTGTTTTACTGTGTTCTTTTCATTTTGTCATTTTAGCATAACAAGTATGACAAGGTGTTTCCCCACCTTTCACCCTATGACGGAATCAGAATCAGAATCAGAAAACGTTATTGATCCCGGAGGGAACTGCTTATGCACAGTCACACAGCGACACAAAGACAGGAACAATATAAGACGTAATATCACGTCAAAACAAAACTCTCCAGAAAATACTCTGAAAATGCTCTGTACTAAATATACTATGCTATATATGCTATAATATGCTATATACACAAAACGCTGTGGACTGCTGGGATAGGTACCAGCACCCACCCCCCGAGGCTGGTTAGGAGGAGTGGCTCACATAATGAATGAAAAGAACTTAATTTTTCAAAACGCATCACTACAGTAGCAGTACTCTTTCTTAAGTGGGCTGTTTCAGTGCTCTTTCCACGCCTGCCAAAGCAACAGTAAACTAGGCCTATATCAGTGATACAGCTGATCAGAGACGAATAAGACATCCTCCACCTTTCAGCACCTCATTCACTTCACACTCTTTCTTCTTCTTCCTCCCCAGCCCTCCCACTCATACTGTACACTGTGCTCTTCTGCTCCACTGCATGTTCTGGCCTTGAAGCGTGGCTTGTCCACACAAAAGAAGGTGTCTCAAGGGCCTGGTGGCTATATAAAGTCCTGTGCCTTAGAACTCCCTCGGTCCTTTGCCCTATAGTCTTCCCACAGCCGCGCTGCCAAGCCGACACACATTTTCCTGGCTGCGGTTCAGGAAACTGCTGCTCCAAGCCGAAGGATGGAAACTTCGGGGCTGCCTTTGCCTGGATACAATAAAACACACACAAACACAAGTGCAGGGGTGATTCAGAGCGAGGCAGACAGCGTCTCCTTTATCACACGAGGCTCGCCCTCTGGATACCACCCTTATCAATCCCCCATAACCATTAGCACCAGTCACGGGGTATTAGAAACACACACCTTGAACCCAGCCTTCGAGGCTCCAGTTTGTAATGCAATACAGCTAAAATGCCCCATTTACGTGCTTTTTTCAAGCCAAAAGTCAGCATAGTGAAGGAAAACGACTACCCCCCCTCTTTTTTTGTTCCTCGTTTGGGGCAAGTGAGTCATTCTTGCCTTGAAAAAGAGATTCCTTCTTCCACTAATGGCCTGCAGTCGCTCAGGAGTTTCTCCTCGCTGTTTACTGAGGACGAGAAGAGAATGGCAGGAACTCACACAGACACAGCGACCATAAACTAGGATAGAGGAAGCTTCATACAGCTTTGTGGCAATGCACTGGGCCGGAGTGAAGCGCAGGAGGACAAGCAGAAACATCCCACTGTGTCAATAAACATTTCCAAGTGAGGGGAAGGGTGTAGATCTGACAATTGAATCGTGCCCTGTGAGTTTTACCCAGTGTTTGAATGTCAGGATCCATTAAAACACAATGCGTTTTTGATTCGGACTTCAGGAAGGGTTACAGTTTGTTCTGTTGTTAGAAGCTCTTTCATGAGCACTTCTGGCTAGAAGGCACAAGCCTTCCTGGGATTTGATCTTGTAGAAATGTCCAAACATCTTTCAAGAATGCAATAAACATTTCCTTATTAACATTCCCGCTGAGCTGGAAAACTCCATTTATGACTATACAGTCTGACAATTCTCTACAGTAGCTAAGAGGGAGACTAGTAGAGACTTGTGGAGAGAGAAAAAAAAAGAGAGAGAGAGAGAGAATACGGGAACCTGAAATGAGGAGCACCCTCTGTCATCACCACAACCTCCTCAGCCCAACACTCCCTCCTTCTCCAAACACACAGCTCCGTCTTTGAGTTGCCATGACAGCGCCAAATCCATTACGTCATCCTGGGGTGACCCACTCCTTCCTGCTGGGGTTTTCATGCAGGATGCTCAAGCTGTGATGAATGTGAGCTCTGACCTAAAGGGAGATCCTCTCTGATGTTCCACTGTACTGTACACTTTAAGGGCAGACTGGAGTCGCCCACCTTGTGCACTCTTGAAAATCAAATTTCCTAATTTTTCTTGGCTTAGACATGTAGTGTATATACACAGCGTTTACATTATAAAAGGTCTTTAAACTTTTAAAAAGTTTACAAATATAGTTCCTACAAGAACAATGCACTTGAAGAACAGATGGTTCTTCAGTGGCAATTCTCTGAAGAACCACTTTTGGCACCTTTATATTAAAGAAACAGTTACAGACTCTATCCCATCAGTTACTGTACAATTTGCAAGCCACCCTCTACACCATTTATTGTTGATCAGTTTCTGACCACAGGACTGCTGTTGACCAGATGTTATGTGAGTGGTGGACTATTCTCATCACAAAATTGAGTTCATGCCAGTTAATAAAAGCAAAATGGGGCATACAGTTGAACGTGCTGTTTATAACCAACTTAACATATTTCTTTCTCAAAACAGGCTCCAGGATCCTCACCAGTCCGGGTTCAAGGCTGGGCACTCTACTGAAAC
>JBBPCZ010000034.1:10401952-10415446 GCA_037974445.1 Brycinus macrolepidotus
TGAGTACATATTTTGCAGGATATTTGTACTTTTACTTAAGTACTAAGCTTCAGTACTTCCTCCACCACTGGTGATGGCCTTTGTATTGTTACCCCTTTCTGAATGATCCAGTGCTCAGTCCCTGTTTTTGCCCTGTGTGTTTACTGCTTGATTTCCTGTTTTCAGAATTAAAACCAGATTCCTAAACTCATGCAGATGCATTCGTGTTACATCACCCATGACACTCATGTGACACTGTGTCACTAAAGACATTCAAATGATGATTCGCCATTGGAATTTCAGTTTAGTCTAAGACCGAATCCACGCCCTGGAAAACACCTGATGACAGAAATCAGTCATATAACTTATAGTTATAAGTCACATAACTATAAGTTTTTACCATTAGGAGCTGCTAGTGTGCACTCTGTTAAACAAAGCTGTGAGTAATGAACCATTTTTGACTCATTTGGATTCAAAGCTTCACTTGTTCAGAAAGCTTCATTGCCCCGTCACTACTAATTATAGAGGGGGAGAAAGAGAAGAAAAAACTAAAATGCTGACTTGAGACTTTGAGGGGAATTGAGAGAACTAGGCAGACAAACACTGGGGCTGTGTGTTACCTCATGACTGAGTGAAAGGTGAGAGGAGAATACATATTGAAAAAAAGGAATGGATTTATTGAGACAGGTTGCAAAGTGCAGCACTCAGCACCACCAGTCTACTAATCACTGGCCTGCTTTGTTATGCTTGAATGATTCATAGATGCGTCACGGTATGACTTAACAAGCAAAAAACGGGTAGCTGTTCAGGTTTAGGGGCTGCACTCAAAATGAGAGCCAAAAACTTTGAAAGTCCTTCAGGAAGCCTGGAGAACTATTTCTCAAGACTATATTACAAAACTACAAGAAAGTCTGGCTCTTTGGAAGAAGAATATGAAGAAATAAGGGATGGCTCAAGACTTTTGCACAGTACTATATATAAATAAACTGGCCATTACATTATTTCTTTTCATTTGCTGTCCATCATTTTACTCACTTTAATCTTAATCACTCTTTAATCTTTAATCTTAATTACACTTAATCTTAAGACTCACTTTAATCTTTATTAATTGATAATTCATATTGATTCACTTTAATTAAATATATCTGACTGTGCCTTGTTAAAGGACGGGGATGGTGCTGTCTTTACAATGATGTTCTCTGTGATCAGATTTTGATTTGTGATATTAGTGGACTATAAAGTGCAAGTCATTGAGATGATAGGTCAAGTCAGGGAATGCAGCAGCTGTATTCTTATTCCACCAGTTTTGCCAGTAGTCTTGTTCCAGTTATAGATACAGTCGCTGTCCCCATTTATCAAATGCCCCAGACTATAGAAAAATGACCTAGGATCAGTTGTTGCTTTTTTAAAATCCTGAAAAGTACAGTCACACAGATAAGAAGGATCTGACCCTTACTCAAACATTATGGTAAACATGACTCAAGGTGTGGGAAGTGAAGCAGCAGTCTCATGTGGTAGACTCAAGGTCTCATAGGCCCTGTGCTCAGTTATAAAAGGCCGCCGTCACTTTGAATGGTTCGACTCTGGGAAGCAAAGATGAGGGGACTTTTGGTTTTGCTAGCTCTGTCTGTGGCTGTTTTTGCCAAAGAGGACTTCGTGGGGTGAGCTGTCACACACTTCAGTCATTTCATTTCCAGCCAGTTCATTTAATAAGCTCAAAAACCCATAAAGGTTTTCTTGATATTTCAAGATTTCATTACGGTTATAACGACTCAGGATTTTGATACGGTGGTTGAAGAACTAAGGCTGAAGAGCTAAGATAACTCATATAAAAAGTGAAAATGCCCCTTTAAAATGCATTGATTGGTTGATTGATTAATAGTTTGATTGACAATGCCTGTGACTGATGAAACTGATGTTCTGACAGACACCAGGTCCTTCGAATCTCTGCAAAAAATGGGGCAGAGATTGTTCTGCTGAAGGAACTCTCAGAGCTGGAGCACCTGCAGGTAATCCTGAGTTCAGAGGAACAGAACACAGTTCATCAAACAAGATGGGCTGTGAAATGTTTTATGGACCACCTGGAACGAGATGGCATTTAATCCCTCAAATATTGAGAAGGTTTAGTTTAACTTTGTATGACAGTTTCACCAAAGGTTCGTTTTTTGACATGAAGAAACTGCAAATATCAAAGCACATTTGAACAAATGTAGGACTGAATGCTACTGAAATAATAACTGGACCTTCTACTATGGACACACCGAACTTGACTTCCTTATAAATAACAAAGATCATAATGTCCTCTTGTGTTAACAGCTGGACTTCTGGACGGAGCCCATTGATGAGTCTCTGCCTGTAGATGTCCGTGTTCCGTTCCACAGTCTGCAGCCTGTCAGGGCCTTCCTGGGGTACAATGAGATCCACTATGATGTCATGATCAAGGATCTTCAGGTAAATGCTATTACATGGCTTTCATTTGGAAATTGATCTACAAGAAAGGGTTGCGTGTAGTTTAGCATTGTCAGTGCTATTTGCTTTATTTGACAATCACCTCCTTGTACACCAGGAACTTCTGGATGGGGAACAGCAGGAGATGATGAGGTCTCGAGTTGTTCTGCCCAGAAGCACTGATGACTTCAACTATGCCGCCTACCACACCCTGAGTGAGGTTAGAACTACAATATTTTGGTGTCTTGACTTTGGTTACACAAAGATGTGTTTTTAACCACAAGTTTAGTTCAGCTATTGTTCTGAAATATGTTAAGCTCATGACAGTAATGCAAGTGAGAGGAGTAAGAGTCCTAAAAATGTCCAGGATTACTCATGCAAGGCACTTTATATAACTCATAATCTTTGTCTGATTTTTATTGCTCTGATTTTCACACCTTGGCAGCAGTTGCTTGATGTGTTGACTTACCTTAAATCATATTGCATTTAAATAAGCACTATGTAAGAGTACAGACGTCAACATGTGTAGGGTAACATACATTTATGGTCAAAGGCTAAACGGTTTACTCTAATTTTTAGATCAACAGTTTCATTGACACGCTGGTGCAGGAGAACCCTAATTTAGTTAGCAAAATTGTGATCGGACAAAGCTACGAGGGCCGTCCTCTGAATGTTCTGAAGGTAAGGTTTTCATAAAGATGTGGAACCAAACATTTAGCTAATTGTTTGTTGAATTCTTGTTGCTAATCTACCTTTGATTTGCTCTCACATGTAGTTTAGCACTGGTGCTAACCGTCCTGGTATCTGGATCGACACTGGCATCCACTCCAGAGAATGGGTCACCCAGGCCAGCGGAACCTGGTTTGCCAAAAAGGTTCACTTTAATAATGATAAAAACTTGTTCTACAACATCCTGAGGAGAACCGAAACCTATTTCTGTGTATGCATACAACATTTAGCGTTAGCATAAATATAACTGCGTTTCCTTGCACAGATTGTGACTGACTACGGACGTGACGCTGCTCTTACAGCCATCCTTGACAAGTTTGACATTTTCCTGGAGATTGTCACCAACCCTGATGGATTCCAGTACACCCACTCCTCTGTGAGCCCTCAAACTGTTCAGAAACCACATAAACCCACCCCAACAACCTATATAATTATAATACCCAATTATCAAATGAGTGAAGCATGATTTTTCTCAATGTGGACAGAACCGCATGTGGCGCAAGACCAGGAAGCCTAACTCTGGATCCACTTGTGTTGGAGTTGACCCCAACAGAAACTGGGATGCTGGCTTTGGAGGTACAGGATACACACATACATAGAACACTGACTCCAACAGATATCCACCAAAAAGGTCACAACAAAAAAAAAGCATCTTTTATCTCCAGGTTCTGGTTCCAGTAATAGCCCTTGCTCTGAGACCTACCGTGGACCTTATGCTCACTCAGAGCCTGAGGTCAAGGCCATTGTGGACTTTGTTAAGTCTCATGGCAACCTCAAGGCCTTTGTGTCCATCCACAGCTACTCTCAGATGTTGCTGTACCCTTACGGCTACACCAGTACTCCCTGCAAGGACCAGGCAGAGCTGGTGAGACCAGACAAAAACTGTTCTTCTCCATGCATTAAACTTTGTAGCTCAGGGCTTCCAGTGCTTTGTGTTACATGAAAATTGTTTCTATAACGTTTTTGCAGCACGAACTCGCCAAAAAGGCCATCACTGATCTGAGCAGTCTGTATGGCACTAGCTACAAATATGGCAGCATCATCACCACCATTTGTAAGTAGCACAAAACTAGAGCTTAATTAAGCTGTTCTGAGGGTTCTTATAAAATGGGGTTATGAGGAGAAACAAAACGAAAAATGTAACCATGACTACTCTTCTCCTAAAGTGATACCACAGTAAACTTTACTGAGGTTTTCTGGTTTAAAGACTAGGAAAACTCCCTACTGCATTTTTGGTGGACATAGGAAGGCAGATAGCTAACATTACAGCTAGGAAGCCCAATTTCATATTGCGATCCTAAGTAACTTTCAGTTCATCATTACAATTGAGAGAATGGCTTACTCAAAATCTAAGATCCTGTTATCAAACCAGTAGGGATGAGGTGTATATAATGCATCTCTACAGAACACTGCATAACATGACAAATAATATATTGAACTATGGTTGTGAGTTGGAATGTCCAACTGAAGGCCAACAAGTTTAATACAGTTCAGTAATTCCTGGAAATAGAGAAAACCCACTTTTGAGCTTAACAGACACGGATCTGATTTATCTGGGTTCCAGGCGTGGACAAAGGAGCTCACACTTTACATTAAATACTTATGTGCAAATATCAACATATACAATCCATGTGTATCATGTTTTATCAACTGTAAGCTGCAAAGGGAAGCATTTCCAGAATAAAAGTCCCTGGCAATAAACCCCTGAAGGTCAGGGATGATTTTATTTTGGAAGCACAGCACATTTCGTCATTTCTCCTTGTAATCAAGTTGTCCATTATATTTCTAAGATCAAGCCAGTGGTGGCACTATCGACTGGACCTATGACCAGGGCATCAAGTACTCCTACACTTTTGAGCTGAGAGACACTGGTCGCTATGGTTTCATCCTGCCTGCCAGCCAGATCGTCCCCACCGCTCAGGAGACGTGGCTTGCGCTCATGGCCATCATGGAGCACACCAAGAACAACGCCTACTAAACCAGCATTTGGGTTAACAGATGAGTCACTTAATAAGAAAACAAAAACAACTTCTTAATGTAATCCAGCAACCCCATTTAACTAATCAGACTTAAACACAATGCGTTTGGGCCCACATGAGAACCATCATATCTTGTAAAAAGGAAAAAATAAAGACAACACTGCTCAAACTGTCTTGCTGTCTGTTTTATGTTGAGATAAAGTTAATACAAGACACTTGTTGTATGATGATGGGAAGGATGAACTGGTCATCGGATGATTTTTGCTCCGAGTGATCAGGATGTTGCAAGGGTGAGTCTGATGCAGTGATGTCTGCACTGGTTTAACACTCTCTGTTAAGGTGAGCTCCAAAGATAGCAGACCATAGCAGTATGCTAAAAGCACCCAATCCTTATGTTCTTTTACTGGCATACTTAGACTCTACGATTCTCTTGGATCCAAGAAGTTACCCATAAAAGACCTGAAGGGCGTAAGAAGGTTCAAGGTATCATTAGCAATGGAAAGCTTTTTTCCTTGCGAGAGGTGTTGTTTATATTTGTCACATGTAATATGCAGATGCAAGACATTTCCTGACGGGCTCTTTTGAGGGGTTTTTCAGTCAGGGTAACTTATGTTACATTCACAGACAATGTTGACAAGTGCACCATCGCCCCTATTTTGAGGTTTGCTTTTGGCAGGCATCAAATTAGTTTAGGAATTCACCATGCAAAGTTTCTATATAGAAATCCTATACAACCCATCCTATACAGGGAGCAAACTTAAAATGGATGGCATTTTTCAGCAATTTTAGTGCACAATTTAAAATGTGAAAACAAAATGTGCCATAACTTTTGCACAAGGCATTTTGTTTTATCCTCTTCAAAAGGGAAAGGCCTCATCCACAAGGACATCTGAATCAGGCGTTTTTCTGGCGTTCGTGGCGTCAGGTGAGTGAACGCCGACCGTTTTTCTGCTCATTGGAGTTTGTGTGGCGTCAAATAAACGTTGCACGCAATGTTTTCTTGCTGTCAATTTCTGCCGAAATCCTGACGAACGCAAACATGGCGTTCAGTTGACCTTCTGGAGGACCGAATATGTCCCCTGATTCTTGTCCCATGAATATGTCTCATGAATACTCAACATCATTGCAGTCACCAGCCTTTCCTGCACCCTCTTCACACAGCAGATCCACATTCTACCCACCTCCACCTTCGCAGTCATTATACCCTGGCACTAACTTTTCTTCTCATGCCGTTAAAAGCCTCACATACAGCTCTTCCACCATCTCCTCTGAACCATTGGCTCCTACAGTTAATGCTGTTAATCCAGCAGCACCTGAGCTTGTCTATCATGCCTTATAACGCTGACAATAATGTTGACTACAGCTGGGTCCATGTTTCAGTGCAGAACTATTCACACAGACGACCCACATGTAAACAATTTGGACGGAATAATTACTCCCCCCACAGATAAATACACAAAACTACAAATTTGGCTGCAGGCTGGCGTTAAACATCGTCAAACGAACGCCAATATAGAAGTCAATCAAATGCAGCTACAAAACGCAAAAAACGCGTATGGCGTTCAGTGTGTTCATTTATCCAAGAATCGAATGTCCGTGTGGACGAGGCCTAACTGTGCAATAAAATGTGCAGATGTTGCTTCTGTAGAAGGTGTGTGCTGATTTTCACTTAGAAAATCAACAAAACGTCATTTGACACCGAAATGTTTGCAATGCTTGGATGTGAACACAAAAGAAAACTGTTATGTAGCAAAGGTGAGCTGGAGACAAATAATTCCACTTACTTGACCTTAAATATTCTATTGAGAAAACATCATACAGGGATATGGAATGTTCAGGATTTTCACCTGCACATGATTAAACTGACTTACTGTAGAAAATATTTCTTTATTTAAATATACAAACAATAAACCAGGTAGTTTTCGTTCGCTTCATTGGTCATTCAAGCAAGGTTTGTAAAAGATGGACTGTCTATCATCTTACACACACCCATACACACACGCGCGCACACACACCCACTCTCTCTCTCTCTCTCTCTCTCTCTCTCACACACACACACACACACACACACACACACAAATAACTGGTCCAGCAAGCACATTACTTAACACAGGCTTTCAGTGCACTTTCTTAAATGAATTACAGTAAATGCACTTTGAGTTACTTCATCTCTGTTTTAAACAACTATATCAGGCACAGCAATACTGAGTGACTTCTTGGGTGCTACCTTCGATTGATTCTACTGTGACTGTGCTCAGTCTCTGGCATACCTTTCTGTAACAGATGAACTGGAGTCAGCTCTATGTTCCATCCTACTCTAGTGGAAGGCCATTCTGCTGTTTATGAGGTATCAGTTTGTTAGTCTCTCTGGAAATTTACATGGACAAGACTGGCAAATATTGGGATTAAAAACTGTAACATGCTCTTAATTTGCATACAACATTATAGCCTGTTAAAATGAGTAACATTTGGGTGGAGATGTAGGCCTAGTAGTAGGGTGTAGAAAATCACATAAAGCACCGTAAAGTCATTTCAAAGCAGAATACCATACAAGCACAATCAGAAAGTAATTTACCTAAATACGAATCATTATTTCTTAGGATTCAAGCAGGCTGAATGAAAATGGATTGGTTTATAACTCTCACTAAAAAGACATCTCATTTTATATGGTTAATGTTATAGGGATGAAGTAGAATTCTACTCCCGAGTTTAAATAAGCCTCAGTCAGAATGAGAACAGACTCACACAATCACCTACATTTAAGCTGAAAGTGTCTTGTGATGTTTAAGACAGAACTGACCATGTAAAAATCACAAATTCAAAGTTTCAATAGTTGATCTGGAGTCAGTGAAAATATCTAGAGAGAGTCACAAGGGTAGCAAGTCTACAGAGACAGCTGCACAGGTAGGGGCATGAACATGTAAAAGCCCAGTGCCCATCACTAATCTTTACAGGAATCATGTGGTACCAGAATATATGGGTTTATTTGGGCTGCAGTGATGAAGATGAAGATGATAAAGGCAGAGGCTATTTCCAGGGCCGGCTGCTCTGTGACCTGGCACTCGCCGAGCCCTGGCGACTACTCCGAGCGCTGGACACTTTCGAGTGGGCACTGCTGGTGGACATTCTGCTGCTCAGACGACCTGAAAGAAGACCAGGCACACATACAGCATGCCGAAGCGGTGTTTAATCAAAACTAAGTTGATAATTCACAGCTGTGTCAACTAGGTACTCAGTATTGAATATGCAATATTCAAGTGCGCCACTGAACGCCACAGAAAATCCTTCCTTCCCACCACCGCCAGACTCTCCCTCTGTCACACATCCACACAATAATCTGTGCAATAACCTGATGCTACTTTGTTGTGCAATTTCTTACTGGGTTTAAATCACTATCATTATGTGCATTATTATCTTTATTATTATTATTATGTGCAATAGTCTACCATGTGCATATCGTGCAATTGTCTTATTCGGGTGCTAAAACATTATCATTATGTGCAATATCTTATTACGTGCAATAATCTTTCCACGTGAATATCGCTACTCATGTCGATATTACTTACATACTACTGATCTCTACTATGTGCAATAACAGACTTCTAACCACCATTTGTGTTACTAGTAATTCACTTAACTGTAAGTTACTTATCTGTAATTTTTACACCCAGCATTTGTGTATATAGCATAGTGTATTTTCAGTTTTTTTCTACAGATTTTTATTGGATTTCTTTAGACTTTATATTGTTCTTGTCTCTGTGTCTCTGTGCAGTTGTAACATAAGCAATTTCCTCTGGGATCAATAAAGTTTCCTGATTCTCATTCAGTATTATTCATGTAAATCAAATAACCCAACACTGAATTTGCCATTTTGTCACCATCTGCTGGTGCATAGATTGCAGTGCCTAAAACAATATAAACACTAAAATGCCTGTCTCTTCATTGCCTCAGTGTAAACTGTGTCACTTACTGCTAGTCTGACTGGGTATGAGTACTTCCTCCAGATAATGCTCGATCTTGCCTAGGTCTTCCGAGGTGAAACGCCATTTCTGTTCTGCTGCTTGCGGCATCTGGTGGGGTGTTGAATACTTCCGCCCCAAAGACCCCGCTGGAGATGTCAGACAGGAGATGGGAAAAGATCCTGTTGTCATTCCCTCTGGAAACTTTTGCGCTATCACCTTCAAACCTTGTGATATACAGAGAAGAAATTCCTATGAAATTAGTGGAAATATGTACATATTCTGTCCTACAAACATAAGCAACTGCTATAGGGACTCGCCTCCAGAGAGCATGAAGAGGTTTTCAAAGCCCCTCTCACACATGGTGGTGGCCGCCTGGCTGGCAATCCTCTCATCTTCGTCATACAGAATGATGATCTTTCCCGAGGCATTTTTCTGCGAAATGGTTCAAGACTTCTCCCACAGATACTTGTATTTATTACTTTCATTTAAATTCCATTAATGCCTTAGTTTAGACAATACAGACGCTAAAGGATACATAGTCAAGCACTTCCTTGGTATAGGGATTCATTGTTCTTGATAGGGTCGCAATGGGGTAACTGTGCGCTGTAAACAGAGAAAAAGCTTAAAATTAAAATCAAAGTGTAAAATAAGACCATCCACAAAACCAGGCACATGCAAAGGGGGCTTCAGCCTCAGACTGTGGAGTCTGAATTCCTGCTTGATCAGTAAAATTTGTACTTTTGACTGCCTTGGTACTTTTGACTGATATGCTGTGTAAATTAAATAAAGTTTAATCTTGCCTAACCCTACCCCTCAAAATGTATATACATAGTATACATACATCATATATATATATATATATATATATATATACACATACATACATATTCATCATGTCTTGTTTTATCACGTCTTTGATCTTTTTTCCTCTATTTACACAGAAAATAACTATTTAAAAATACATTGCAACTAAGTAGGACTCATATCCATAACAATTTTGGTCTAATCAGAATCTACAAATGATGCTATAATTCCTCTTTGCAATATAACTCAGTTCAATACTAGTCTGTGTGACTTCCATGCTTTATTTCAATATTTATAACCTGCTTTTTATTTCTTACCACTGATGATGTGGCACTGATCGTACTGGTCTCTGTCTCGGACGTCCAGCAGCAGGTAAGGGCACTCTGGGTAAGGGCGCTCTGCAGCGCTGGGAGTGGACACTGGAGTCAGGCTGACTGTCTTCTGCCCATTCTTATCCAGATCCATTTCTCCAACACCACTGATCACACTGGTCACGAACACACAGTCTCAGATTCACTGATCTGGGGGCAGCTGTCTGCTCCAGCAGAATGTAAGTAATATAACCCCAATGAGTCATTAACCCCAATGAGACTCAGAGAGGGGAGTCTAGTTGCACTCCTCTGCCCTGCTCAGGTCTAATTGATCTCAGGGCCCTGAGAAAGGGACCTATCTGATGTGGGCTCTTTGTGGATGTACAATAGAGGGGGTGTTTGGGGAGGACCAGCTGCTTAGATATACAGGGACATGCTGGCTAGCTGGATTAAAGGAATAAGGTTACAGGCACAGATGTGTGTGTGTGTGTGTGTGTGTGTGTGTGTGTGTGTGTGTGTGTGTGTGTGTGTGTGAGAGGGAGAGAGAGTTGTAATGAGAATAAAGGGTCGAGGCTACCTTTGAAGTGTGGACCTGGGAGAAACCCCAGTGTCGCCTGACTCGTTGCTGTCAATAAATTTCACAGGTTGAGGTGTAAGCTGAGGTGAGCCATTGGTCTGATCTGAAAGACGGTCTGTTTCTGCCAGCTCAGAAACATCATCTGGGAAAGAAAATAAAAGATCAAAATAAGAAGAGATGAAAAAAAAAACTGCAAAACACTGCAGCTGGATTTAAAGGGCCCACTTTAAACAGGCTGTTTTGTTAATGTGCCTTTAATAGACTTGGGAGTAATTAGTGCATTCTGAAACTTCACATACTACTTCAAACACACTCTTATTTCAAAATTGCAAAGTAAATATTTTTTTTTCATGATATGGGCCCTTTAACAGAGGTGCCATTTCTGTAACAGTGAGTACCAGGACTGGGGTGATTATCAGCAGAAAAAAAAACCGTTGAATCCGATCCAGTCCTGAGTAGTGTGAGGAGGCTCATCTTCAGTGAAAACAGCTACTTTTAAAGCTAACATCTTTTTAAAGAAACAGTATCAAACTGGTATAGGTCAATACTGAAGATTTAGTAACTGTATCCATATCAGAAAAAGACAAGTTATATTGTGCCATCTTTAAAGTTTAAAAGCAGTTCCATCAAACATTAACTCCAGTAAATGCTTTATGAAAATGAAAGCAAAAAGAAAATATAACATAAGAAATCCAGACAATCTCATGTGAAGTTACCTTCAAGTCTAAGATTATCATCCATTATGCTCTCGTTCAGGTCTGACACTGAAGCAACTTGTATTACCTGACAAAAGACAAAGTCACAGCAGATAATTCACCAAATATCCACAAAAACAATAGCTACTGAAATAAAAACTACAATAACCATATGACTTACCAGCTGAGCAAACGTAGTCACTTTGAGCCTCTTAAAAAGTTCATCTTTCCTATATCTGTAATCTGAGAGCACATACAATCATATTTACATAAGAAACAATTAAAACGTTTCACCACTAAAAATCGTTTACTCAAAACGCACTTCAGTGAAGGCAAAAGGTTGTGATTTCATTTCAAGTGCACGTACTAAGGCAAAATCCCACTTACCTGGGTCCTGTGCATCACCATTTCTGACCTCATCCTTATCAGCCAATAAATCACACAGATTCAGCTCTCTGATATCTGTCCCCATACTGTCTCAAATAAGATTCTGTAACTTTCTCTAGCTCAGGACAGCTCCCATTTAAGAACTGAAGTAAACACTGACTGCTTCTCCTTTTAACGCTGGCAAGAGTTCCAAAGGCCGACCTCACCGTTTATCCTGCTAAAGAGCAAAGACGAACACTGCCGCACAAGGTTACACTGCCCAAAGCCCTGACAGAGGAATTACTGTAGTCTAAAGTACAATCAGCCCCCTCTGCTCATTCAGTCAAACCAGGGAATCGGTGTTGCCTATCCCTGAGAAATCTGAGTGAAACTGTAACAAGATGGCTTTTGAAGACAAAGTGGCCATTCTCTTAGAAAAAGCCAGGTTATATCAGACCAGAAAATATCAGCAGAGCAGAGAATCTTCTATTTAAAATGCCTACAAGACAAAAATTGACCTGTACAAAAAAATACCTATAATGATGACCTCAGTGCTTACTTCACTAATCAGAGATAAATTATATATAACTTGAATTTTAATTAGTGATCTCATGGCCCCAACAGACTAGAAGTATGTGAATAGCTTCTACAGTTACTTTTACTAAAGCAAAGCCTTGGTGCTGCAGAAGCAAACAATGAAAAACTGATCTATCTCAAATCCAACTTACTTTTCTTTATCTCCTCCAGCCTTTCCATATACTTCGTCATGCTGCAACCTACAAAACGCACAGTATTAGTCCTTTGTGACATCTTTACTACACTGGATCCGTGGTTCCCAATCTTGGTCCTGAAGGCCCCCAGTGCTGCACATTTTAGTGTTTTCCCTGCTCTTATACAGTTGGATCAGGCATGTTGGAAGCATGAAAAGCTCTAAAATGTGCAGAGAATGAGGGCCTCCCAGACCACAGTTGGGAAACAGCACACAAGATATTAGATGCCAGATGAAATTCCCTTGCTCTTCCTCATTGCATGCTCTATTGAATGAGTGAATAGAAGAATGTTACCTGTGTCAAGCCTTGATTTCACATGTTGGTATTTGGGATTTTGTGGAATTCTCTTTTTCAGGTACTGGAAAAAAAAAAGAACACGTGTAAAGCGTCCACAAAATAGTTCTCTGCATTTAATCCATTCAGCCAGGAACACAGAGCCCAGGGAGCAGTGTGTGGGGGACAGTACCTTGCTCAAGGGTACTTCAGTGGTGCCACTAGCAGTCCTGGGATTCAAACCCACGACCTTCTGATCGCAGGGGTAACTCCCTAACCACTGGGCCATCCATGTGACTGGATGGACTAGTCAGCCTGGCAAGCAGCACCATCAGAGCTCCTAGCAGGCTAGAACCGTCCTGTTTACAGGATTATCATCTACTTTCAGGATCATCATCTACTGCTCCCAATTAGGGGTCGCCACAGAGGATCAACCGTCTCCATCTCCTTCTGTTCTCTGCATCTTCCTCTCTCACACCAACTGCCTGCATGTCCTCCCTCACCACATCCATTAACCTCCTACCAGGCCTTCCTCTTCTCCTCTTCCCTGCAGCTCCATCCTCAGCATCCTTCTCCCAACACACTCAGAGTCTCTCCTCAG
>JBBPCZ010000034.1:10415498-10426575 GCA_037974445.1 Brycinus macrolepidotus
TTCTCCCAACACACTCAGAGTCTCTCCTCAGCATCCTTCTCCCAACACACTCAGAGTCTCTCCTCAGCACATGTCCAGACCAACACACTCAGAGTCTCTCCTCAGCACATGTCCAGACCAACACAGTCTCACCTCTCTGACTTTTCCTTCAAAAGGTCCAACTCCAGCTGTCCCTCTAATAAACTTATTCCTGATCCTGTCCATCCTTGTCACTCCCGATGCAGATCTTTTTCAACGTTTTCAAAACATTTTCAACTCTGCCACTTCCAGCTCTGCTTCCTGTCTTTTCGTCAGTGCCACTGTCTCCAAACCGTCAAACCAAACAACAGTCTGCTTGCGACAGGGAAACAAACAAAAAAAAACCCAAACAACACAGCTGGTCTCACTACCGTCTTCTACACCTTCCTTTTCACTCTTGTTGGTACTTGCCTCTCACAGATCACTCCTGCCACTCTTCTCTACCCATTCTACCCTGCCTGCACTCTCTTCTTCACCTCTTTTTCACACTTCCCATTACTCTGGACTGTCGACCCCAAATATCTGAACTCCTCCATCTTCACCAGCTCTACTCCCTGCATCCTCACCATTCCACTGTCCTCCCTCTCATCACAATGTCATCTGCAAATGATGTTTCCAGGATCAACAACACAAACTGTACCATAGCTGACTTGTAAGTGAGGGGACAGAGTTCGGAGACAGGGACAGAGTTCTATCGCCTCAGAACTAGCAAAAGTGATGTAGTTACACAAGGAATAAACCATTAAAATCCCACAAGAGACGTTTGTGCTGGAAACGCAGCAACAGAGCCCTGGTGTCAAATTACTTCAGAACATTACAGCTGTAAGACATTATTCTTAGATAGCCAGGTCAGCCTGAAGCTGAAACTGGCCTCTTATTCGAATTTTCCAGTGCACCTTAAATAAAAGTGCAGCACTGTTTAAACAGTGCAGCTCCATTTAAGGTGGAATAGAGAAATGGTAGCATCGCCCTTTTCGCTTATTTTCAAACCCTATATCTTCGACACCAAGCTGTTTTAACCAACATATTCTGAACACGATGAAACACTGACCTCCGCGTCTCCAATACTCCTTTTTGAAGACATTTTCAGTGCGTGCAGCACCGCTAACGCTGTAGCCCCCTGAATCAAAACTCAGAGCCTTGCCAGTTTCAACAAGGCCGTTTCTGAGTGGGCCGTTGGCTCGCCTGTCCAATCAGAGGGCCTGTTCTTACGACGTGCAAGGTCGACTTCAACCGACTCTGTGGTTGCTTAGCAACAGTGGCTCGATGCTTCATGCAGAGCTGGCGTTACTTAGCAACGTGCTAACTGTGTATTTTTTTTTTTTATCAGATTAATAAATAATTAGCAACTTTTCGCGTTGAAGTAAATGAAAGTAAATGAATATGAGGTCCGAGAACCTTTTTATTATTGTGTGACAGTTCTTGTTGCCGTGGTTTTGCTACAAACTTTCTAAATTAAGTTAGCAAGCAAGCTAAGTCCTTAGCTAAATTGGCAGAGTTGTTTTTGCCGTGCAAAATATAGTCTCAGTTTTAAACTGCGGTGCCCTCGCAGGTTATTCGAGAAGTATTTGTTTATAACGAAGCCTGTTGCTTTTGTAGGTTAGTTAAAATAATGTTCGAAAGAGTAAAACAAAACAATCGACCTCTCGACGCTCCACTAGTTCAGACTTGCTGTGGAAAAGGCGCCTAGGTTGACAGAAGGGAAGGAGCCTGGCGAGTTAAGATGAAGTTTATTTTAGCTTGTTTAACAAGGACAGAAGGTTTGAGAGACGTTTCAAGACCTGCAGCTAAAGTCAATGGCATCTGTGTTGGTAAGTGGGTACCAGCTTAAACGGTCTAGCCTGCAAACTGCTTTAAACACTGATAGCTGACTTGGTAGCTAACTTGGTGGCAGTGTATATAAACACTGCGGACAAAAGTATTGGGACACACCTCTTAATAATTGAATTCAGGTGTCTCTTTACTTCCAGTGAAGGGCTTAATCTTAATGTTTCAGCATGCCAAGACATTTTGGACAACACCATGCTTCCAACTCTGTGGACACAGTTTGGGGAAGAACCTTCTCTGTTCCAGTATGATTGTGCCCCAGTGCACAAAGTAAGGTCCATAAAGACATGTTTGGATGAGTTTGGTGTGGAAGAACTTGACTGGCCTGCACAGATCCCTGACCTCAACCCCATCCAACACCTTTGGGATGAACTCGAACGGAGATTACGAGCCAGGCCTTCATCAGTGCCTGACCTCATAAATGCTCTACAGAATGAATGGGCACACATTCCCACAGAAGCTCCAAAATCTTGTGGAAAGCTTTCCAAGAAGAGTGGAAACTGTTATAGCTGAAAAGGGGGTACAAACTCCATATTAAAGTCTATGTATTTGAATGCAATGTCATTAAAGTCCCTGTTGGTGTAATGGTCAGTCGTCCCAATACTTTTGTCCATATAGTTTTACTAATTTAACTGTCTTGTTCTGTTAGTGAAAGTAGTGCTAAGAAACGAGGTTGAAAAAAGAGAACCGGTCGATGAGAGTTGAAGAGTAAAGCTCTTTAATTGTCAAGTGTGATTGTCAAGAGTACCAGAAGAGATGCAAGATTTAAGATGTATATTATTTGTCACATACACAGTTACACATGTACAACGTGCAGTGAAATGTAACCCTCGATTGCTCCTGAGACAATAAGTGCAATAACTAGAAAGTAGAAAATAAAAGAAATTATATTATATTATTAAGTATATGCAGACGGTAGACTAAATGTATCTATGAATATTTACAATGGAAAAAGAGGTGTGCAGATGTGCAGACTGACATTTTGCAAATGCAAATTGTCATGAAAAACAGATGCAGATCACATTATGGTATAAGAAGTGCTACTGAGAGCGAGGAAATGTGAGGCAGATCCTGATTGAGGGGCCTTATGACCTGAAGATAAAAGCTCCTATTGAGTCTCTCTGAAGCAGTGATCGAACAAAAGAAGAAAAATTAATATAAGACACTTAAGATTTCGGGCTCTAGTTAAGCTGGTACCAAGATAGCTGTGTGTGTATTTATTCAGTCTCTTTTAGTCAATACAGAAACCCTCAAATGCATGTTAAAAACAGTGTAAACCTGGTGTTTTCTTAAAATTAAATAACTGAACATATTAAAATTTAGAGTATTACATTACTTGCCATATTGCAGTGTTGAGAAGTGATCCTTTTGATCACTTTTGATCCTTTGTGCAGCTCCACTCCACACACAAAAAGTCCTTTTTTTCTCTTTTCAGGAGGACCCCACCCTTGAAAGGTGTTTTAAAGGCCACAAAGATGCTGTCACATGTGCAGATTTCAGTCCCAGCAATAAGCAGTTGGGTATGTAGGATCTTTTCTCAATGTCCTGTTAAAGTATATCTGCACTCAACTCCTTTTAACTATACTGAACCTTTCATTCCAGCCACTGGATCCAATGACAAGACTCTAATGATCTGGAACCTCAACCCAAAAGCCAGAGCTTTCAGATTTGTGGGTCATAAAGATGTCATAACTGGCGTCCACTTCTCCCCGTCTGGTGACTTGGTAGCTTCTGCATCCAGGGACAAGACTGTTCGACTCTGGGTGCCAAACATGTGAGCAATCACATATAAGATTTTAAATGTGTTTGTTTGTAATGGCTTTAACTTGCTTTAGTATTACAAGCGTGCCTAAATTGCCCCTCTTGCCGTATGTCAGCAAAGGGGAGTCCACTGTGTTCAAGGCACACACAGCCTCAGTACGCAGTGTGAACTTCTCCAGCGATGGCCAGAGGTTGGTCACTGCCTCAGATGACAAGTCCTTGAAGGTGTGGAGTGTCCATCGGCAGAAATTCATCTACTCCCTAAACCAGCACACCAACTGGGTGCGCTGCGCAAGGTGTGCAGTTCTTTTTTCTCTCACTTAACTGTGCCCTCAACTTTTGAAAAGTATATTAGTTTTCTGATTAGTGTTTCGACAGACCGGCTGTGGGCAGTTTTGTGAAAACCATAGGCAAAGTCTGAAGATATGCTTTATTTTTATTTTTATTTTTTTATCACAGTCAGTGTTTGTGTCTCAGGTTTTCACCAGATGGGCGACTGGTGGTGTCATGTGGGGACGATAGGACGGTTCGTCTGTGGGACACGTCCACCCGCCAGTGCATCAACACTTTCGCTGGCTACGGCGGGTGAGATTTTCTTTTTCTCTGTTGTGTCTGTAGCTGTAGACCTGGCAAGGATGACTTTATTAGTGTTTATTGTTTAAATTGCAGCTGTACTTCATTTCTACTTGCTTCTACACCTGTACCAAAATGTCATATCATAATGTCATATCATAATGACACATTATGGTAAAAGGTCACTTTGATGGAACACTTTTTTGATTCATGTGTTTCAAATAGGCAGCTGACTTTTCCTTTAGGAATTTACAAGCCAGTTTGGCTCATGAAAGAGCACATGAAATAATGTTATTTATATTGCAAATTTGGCTAATAGAAAGTAGTAGAAATGTGTTTCATGTGTTCATTCGGCCTATACAGTGTGAACTTCGGGTTAAAAAAAAACAACCAAAAAAAAATCAGTTTGTCTGTAAAGAAATTTAGAATCATCTGCGCATACAGAAAATATACATTTATATGAGGGGTAGCTTCCTTCAGCTCAGATATGGGCTAAAATTCAAGCGTGTCCTGGCTTTTAAGGACCTGAAGCAGTCATTTATTCATTTCCACCCATATGCATTATGCTAACTTGATCTACTTTTCTGTGTTTCTAAAATGCAGCTATGCGGCTTCTGATTGGTTCCAAGAAAGGAGAGGGCATTCTTACCTTCTCATCTTTCTGTTCTGGATATAGAGTTAAATTAAGGGTTTTATTGTAAAGCTGTACAGGGCATTGCTCTGAGCTGTATCTATGCCCTTCTCTGCCTCCACTGTAGTTCTCAAGCCCTGCAGTCTTCTAACCAGGTTTTTTACCCCTTTCCATGCTCGTACATGAGGCACTATGCTTTTTAATTAGGTTTTTGTCTACCCATGCCCCAATACTCTGGAACAGTCTCCTGTTTTATTTCCATAAAGCCATCTACCACAATAGATATCAGAATCAGAAGACTTTAATGATCCCGGAGGAAATTGCTTATGCCACCACTGCACACAGAGACAAAGACAAGAACAAAATAAAATAAAACAATTTAGAAGTGAAGTTTAAAAACCGTATTCTTTCAGTTGTTTGTATCCTTTGGATTCTGCCGTCTGTTCTGTTTTTTGTTCTCCTGTCAGTTCCTCCTGTCCTTTCCTTCTGCTCTTTATTTGATTTGTTTGTGTTTTTCTGCACATTGTTTTCCTTGGTTTTGAAGGCAGCGTTTGTTCAGTCATCAGTGTTGTATCTTTTAATTACTTCCTTTTCACTTATTAAAGTTCACGTTTGAGATTATATTATAGTATAGCCGATACTTGTTGCCTTTTAAACGTGCTATATGAACAAAAGTGACTTGATTTGGCATTACTTAATGCACCCACCTCTTTTTCCTTCATAGGCCGGCAACGTATGTGGACTTCAATGCCAGCGGTACTTGCATTGCATCTTCAGGGGCAGACAACACACTGAAAATATGGGATATCCGCACAAACAAGCTTATTCAGCATTATCAAGGTAAGTCATATTCTCTGCTATTCATTCATTTAAAACTACTCTTAACTCGAGAACCATGTTATTCACCTACCTCACTTTCTGTCTCTCAGTCCACAGTGCAGCAATCAACTGCTTTTCCTTCCACCTGTCTGGAAACTACCTGATCAGCGGTTCCAGCGACAGCACAGTGAAGATCATGGACTTGCTGGAGGGAAGACTGATCTACACACTTCACGGTCACAAGGTGAAATGCTTAAAAGTTCATTTTATTTCTTTATTTAAGTCACACTTCATGTAGTGTAAAATATGTCATCTTATCTTATCATGCAAAACAAAGCAGAATCCTCAGTTTTTTTCTGCTCCCAGGGTCCAGTTCTGGCAGTGGCGTTCTCTCGAGAAGGAGATCTCTTTGCCTCTGGTGGAGCCGATTCTCAGGTACACAGTAGTATAATAGGAGTTATTGTTTTCCCTGGAGTCTAATTGCTGATCCCAAGTGTCCGTATAGGTTCTGATGTGGAAGACCAACTTTGACGCACTGAACTACAGGGAAGTGTTAAGCAGACACAGTAAGCGGGTAACCCCTGATCCTCCTCCTCATCTGATGGACATCTACCCTAGATCCCCTCACCTTCACCACGTCCAGAATGGAACTGTTGAGGTTAGTACTCGCACACAGACATGCTACAGCTCCCATACTTCACCCGGCAACAGATATCTTCAATATAAATCTGCAGTCACTGGTTTGTTACAGTGAATATGTTTAGATTTAGATAATTGGTTCAACACGCTTACATGCACTTCAGTAATGTGACAATGAGAAAATTCCAGGTCTACATGAGCCAATCAATAATCAGATTTCTGCACCTCTACCGTTGCTTAGCAACTCACTAAAAACTCACCAAAGAAGAGCAAGACATGAATTTATCCTGCAGTTTTCTTTGTAACACTGGTGAAAGCAACCCCTGGCAAAAATGATGAAATCACCACATTAGATGATGTTCACCCAGCTTTTTTATTTTGTAGCAAATAAAGAAAGCATAGACACAAAATGGTTTTTGTTTGGTGGTGGAATATTCTGGATTTATGAAACATACTTCATTTAAATAAAATTGCATTATTTTAATTATGGTGTATTTTTTCCAGTTCAAGTAGAGATGGAGGGAATCATCAAAAAATAGTACTTTGGTGCTCCTCCTCTGTTGTTTTAGAAATGCAAATTACAAGATAAATCCATTTTCTATTCCATATTTGTTTTCCATATAATGTGATTTAATTTGTGTTTCACAAAGCCAGAATATATAGCTATCAAACATTGTTTTGTGTCATATCTGAGTTGTTTATTTGCTACAAAATAAAAAAGTTGGGTGAACATCCTCTGAATGTGGTGATTCCATGATTTTTGGCAGAAGTTGTAATGGGGTGTAATAATACTTAAGAAAATTGGGATATTTCAGTGCAGAAATATCACATTGTGATGCATTAAGAACAGACATTCTGTTAATTTTGCCGACTGATGCAGCTGCATTGTTTGAAAACCATATTTTGCAAACAAGCAGAAATCCACTCCAGCACATCTATGTCCTGCATCACACTTTTCCTGCCTTCCAGCTCTAGTCATCGTTTTTCTTCGATCAGATGTTATTTGGAATATCATTAATATTGAATCGCAAACCCAGTATTGTGAATCAAATTGTGGGCTGATGTTCATTTGGGAGTTTTTATTTAAACTACACATGTTGTGGTAATGTGTCACCATTTTGTTGTTATAGTGTTGAAATGACTGTTATCTGTTTCGTGGACAGCTCTTCTTAAGGGCGGGTAGTAGCCTAGTGGGTAAAACACTTGCCTGTGAACCTGATGGCCACAAAGTTGCAGGTTCAAAACCCCCACTTTCTACCATTTTGTCCTTGAGCAAGACACTTAACCCTCAGTTGCTCCAGGCGGACTGTCCCTGTAACTAATGATTGTAAGTTGCTCTGAATGAGGGTGTCTGCCAAATGCCCCCTTTACCTTTACCATTGGTTCTTCTTCGGTTTGCATGCGTAGATTTAGAAATAAGGAAAGGTCAGATTAAGGCTTAAAAAATCCACAGTGCATCCGATCTCCTGAAATCCAATCACAGCTTTAATCCGATCTTAGAAGTCAGAGCATGGTGGTTGCATGATCAGTCTGATACCTGCCAAAGAAGTGTATATTGTTAATTAAATATTTGTATTTGTTAATAAATTAAAAAAAAGTTAAATGCCTCATTGTTGATGTGCATGTAAATTCCTAGTTATTCACCCTGAACAGATGAAGCCATCATTAAATCTTCAAATAAGAAAGATAAACCTCTACAGACCAGCATACTTTATAGAACTAAGAAGAATCAGAGTCGTCATTATATTTACATAATTAGTGAATTGGACTGATCAATGTATTTAAACCCTGTAAAGTGAGTACAAGACTATTATTAACCTTCTTGTTTGTGTTTCCTCAGATTAATCCTGTTGTTACTGACATCCAGTCAGCTGATCCTCATGTGGTGGAGGTAGGAGAGGCTCCTTTTTCGGTAAGATTTAACCTTTTGAAGCTGTAGCTCCTTCAGAATCAGTGCAAAATACACATATAAGCACGGAATGTAGAGAATGGTGGCAATGTTTTGAAACAAAACCGAAAAAAACATTTCTATCTCTAGTTAATCATATTATTCCCAGACAATTGCTTACAATTGTCATTATACAGATGCTTGGTTTAGGCTGATATTTCAGACTGAATTGTTTCATTTATTGTACTCCAGGAAAGCAGTTGATGCTGGGCTACTGTGTCAAAATGTCTCTATTTTACTCTTTTTACTACAAAAAATGAAAATGTACTGTATGCTGCAGTTCTCCCATGGTGTGCAAAGTTGCAGCAAGGCTGGCCACCAGGGGGCAATGCAGGATTGATGATGTAGTGTTATGGGAGGGCTTCAGTCATGGAAGTTGTGCTTCCACCTGGTGGTCCACTAATGAGCAGTGCATCAGTGATGCTTGTTCATTCTTGATGAATGATGAAAAGGACTTCATAGTTTAGCTACTGGATTATATTTTATTGCAGGCCTCACTGAGCTTTTTTCTTGTATTTCTCTGGATTTCTGGTGCATTATTACTGTTTCTGTCAATATCTGCTGCTACCAAGCAACTGAGGACACTCCAATGTGCAAGTGTATATCTATATATATATATCCACAGTGTTCATACAGATATATATCTATTATATACACATATACATAATGTGTACATACATACATACATATACTTATAGGTTTATATATAAATATTTCTTCATATACACACATACAAACTTCTATATTTATATTTTTGTATTATTTGAATAGTGTACTTTTTATGTTATACTGTTGTGTTGTATAGCTTTTATTCTATTGTTTTGCTGCTCTTACCTTTGTACTGTCCACTTGCTGCCGTAACAATGCAAATTTCCCACCTGTATAGGGTCATCTTATCTTATTTGTTAAGATGTTATAGTCTGTATTCTGCCTTGCATTAATATGGATAAGCAGACAGTTATCAGAGGCCTTAGAGGAGGCGTGTTTAATTGCTCCATCAGTTTCATAGTGTAAAGAGCACTCTCCTGATTTTAGCGTGCAAAGGGTGCACTGCACTTGTGTGGATAATAATGTGGTAGCTCATGCGTGATCTGCTCAGTGCACACCACACAGGGCCTTTTTTCATACAAAGCCCTGTCCCTTGCATTTTATCTTTGTGTCAGGACTGAACGATACAGTGTTTAAATAACTAGAGTGAGTCATTGGCTGGAAGGGGACCACAGCATTAGAATGAGTATTTTACATTCGTCGTTTTATTGTGATGTTTAGTCATCGATAGAGTCCGTTTTTATGGATTCACAGCAGATATGACTGCCGAGAGCTTAAAATAGCAGGCATGAGTAACCATGTTTTTGGTTTGACTTTTTTCCTTTTCTTCATTTGGTATGTAAATATCAAGATGCCTCCGGCAGAAATGCACACTGCCCTAAAAATTAAAATACCAGAAAATGCCTGTGATTTTTGACATTATCATTTGAGTGTATATTTGAGTGTATATTTTAGTATGAAATTATTATCTTAATAGTTTGGTGTGGAAGAGGGTGTTATTTATATTTGCAACTTTGACAAATAAAAAGCACTAGCAATGTGCTGGTATGTGTCTATTTAGTGCACATAATGTAATAATATATTTATAAATATATTTTTATTTTTTCAGGTTATTTCATTTCTATAAAATTATCTAAAAAATGTCCAGAAAAATCATACATGAGCCAGTTTGGCTGTAAAGAAATCAGACTTAAAAAGTAAAATGAAAAAACTCCTTTAGGTAATACTATATTGTGATGGATTGATATATTATATTCCTATATTATAGTCGCAGTCTGCTTGGTGATATATTCAGCTGCACTAACAAACTTGTGACCAGATTTAAGAGGGGTCCATTACTATTATTTATGTTTGTTATTATTATTTGTTTATGTTATGTTGGTCTGGATCATGTGAATCCCTTGATTCACCCAAACTCTAGAAACTGGTTTGAAATCAGTCAGTCAGAATGCTCAAAGCACATGATAAGAAGCTCCTACAATGTTTTAGAGGGCTCATTTGTGTTTTGCAACCTTCTGTTCGGTCAATATTGCAAAGTTCGAAGATATGATAATGATTAAGAACGACTGTGCAGTTCTGCTGTTTCTTTATCAGCGGATGTTCCTCTTTTTCTGCGCTCTTCTTTGTCTCTCTCACTCTCTTGCTTTCTACTGCTCTCACAGATTCTCTGCCTAGGTGCCCTGTGTGGTAGTTGAAGCATGAAAGCAGCCCAGTGGTACACACACACACGCGTGCGCAGACACACGCACACACAGACACACGTGCCTTTAGCTGGGTTCTAAAATGACCTCACTTTGCCACTGGAGCTGATGCCTAATAATAGACATGCTGTGACTTCAGCTGTGCTCTCTCTCCTTCTCTTACCCTCTCTCTCTCTCTTTTTCCTTTCTCGCACGCTCTGCATTTCCATTTCCTCTGTCATTCACTAAATTGCATACAGGACATAAAATCTCTAACCGGCACCATGCATGCTGCTAAGTGGGTTCAATCTGGTTCAGGGTGCCCTCCTGTTCCGGGGCTGTCAGGCCGTATTTACGGAAAGGAAAGATGTCCTTCCCTGCACATCCCGTGGTCCCCCAGGTCAGAGTTTCCTCACTATGCAGCCCTGCGTTGCGTGCGTGGGAGGCCAGAGAGGAGGAAGCAGGCGGCGCGGCAAAGTCTGACCCGGGGCACCTTTTTGTGTGACACTTCCTGCCATCGCTTCCCCTTCACTGACTCTCTCAGGACTCTACTTTCAGTTCCTGTGTGTGTGTGTGTGTGTGTGTGTGTGTGTGTGTGTGTGTGTGTGTGTGTGTGTGTGTGTGTGTGTGTGT
>JBBPCZ010000034.1:10427824-10457204 GCA_037974445.1 Brycinus macrolepidotus
GTGTGTGTGTGTGTGTGTGTGTGTGTGTGTGTGTGTGTGTGTGTGTGTGTGTGTGTGTGTGTGTGTGTGTGAGAATGAGAGAGATGATGCTGTCTTTGCTTGATGTCCTCCTCAGTGTCGTTCCCTGGTGCATTAGCCCTTAAGCGCTCCCGTGCATTCGCGGCATTAGCAGGCCCCATCGCTTCTGAATGGGCGCTCGCAGCACGTCAGCTCTGAGCTCAGCACACTCAGCCCATTGATGAGAACACATCCACTCCGCTTCAAAGAACCTTCATATCTTCACTGCATCCTGTTTTAAAGCAACAGCTCTGCAACACTTACCCCCAAGTGTAGTCGTTCAGGCAGTACACATTTGGTGTCTGAAGTGTGTTTTACACCACATCTAGGAGGCTAATGTAGCTAAAGAGTAGTAGAAGTTGCCTGAAATGTTCACTTCAGTGTGATTTTTATGAACCACCTGCGCGAAGATGAAGCAAAATGAATTTGTTTACAGAGTGTTTTGCCCCAGAAATAGTCGAATGTTTTGGCTCTTCAACTTTAGGTTTAACTTTACTGACAAACAGTAATATACGGGACTGGTCTGAAAATGAGAGCCTTTGAATGTCATTCAGGAAGCCTGGAGAACTGTTCCTCAAGACTACATTAAAAATACAAGAAAGTCTGGATCTTTGTAAGCAAAATATGAAGAAATGCATCCCCATCTTAAATAAGGTGGCGCAAACTTGTTAATGTGGTTTAGGACACAGTATGACTTACTGTAGGCTTCAAACGTGAACACAACTTCACTTGACAATGAACTACTTTTTTGCCATACTATTCCTTTAATGTAAAATACTCATGGTTTTAAAAGATGAAATGAAAACTTATTAGTAATTTTAGTTCAGTGTTATTGATTTTTCACAATTGCTTATTGTCCTAGCCCTGCTGCCAATGCAATCTATGGGCCTAAATCATTCTTCTGAATCTAAACCAGACTCCATTACATGGGTCATTACACAGTATGGCATCTGGCCATCGGTAAAAATGCACAAAGGTGTATTGCAATACTGAGTGCTGTAGTAACAGCCATCCTGAAGCCTGAATGTCTGAATTGTCTGTACTTTTGTCCGACATCTTGATGTGGTTTGGGACAAGCATAATGACTTTGCCATGCTTGCTCAGTGCTAATTGGTGGGGTACAAACTTCCTTAACATGTTAGCTGCATTAACCTTGTAGCTCCAGTGTACAAAAGCAAACTCTCGACACCAAACAAGTCTTCACTTAACTGTATAATTAAAAATAGCAGTAATGGTCATGTGTAAGCAGTTTTCTGAGCAAATTTTGGCTTTGGTTGTGTACTTTGAGTATGTGTAAAAAAATAAAAATAAAAAAAATTACACGGCTTCAACACAGCATATATAAGGAGCCTTTTTTTCTGGCAAGTGATGTCCATCTACTAATATATCAGTATAACGATGATCTGCCTGAGAAGTGTCTGTGTGTGTGTGTATGTGGGTGTTTGTGCGTTACCTCGTATCATGTTCCTAGAGGCAATGAAGTGGGGCTGACGGGCAGGAAACGAGCACAAAGTCCCTTCCTGTGGCGTAAAGAGCAGGGGATTGGGTGGCCGCGAGGTGTGGATACCAGCTTTAAGTGCTGCCACCGGCTCCAGTGACAAGACATGACGGAAGGAAGTGGCTAAAGATAGAGCAGCCCAGGGGAAGGCTCACTTTCCACAGGGAGAGCACGGAGAAAGATAGCCTTACAGGAGAAGGAGTTGCAGAGCCTAACTCATTCCTCCAAACGGCCAGAAATGGACACTTATTGATTTGACATAAATTGTGGGGGAGGATGCTCATGAAAGAAAATGGATCCAGATGTTGTGTTCATGTAGTTACATGGTATTAGTGGTGTCTTTGTTGATTATATTAGTAAATTACTGATTATGTTGACGATTACTCAAGGAATCTGAGGTTTTAAAAGGGCAAGAAATTCAGTTAGACTTAACCGAACAATAACAAACCAGAAATAACCCTTTATTGGTAATGTTTCAGTGAAGCCTTTAAAAAAAACGTGTTTGTGTGTGTGTATGTGTGTATCTATGTGTGTGTGTGTGTATATATATATATGTGTGTATAATGAACATATATGAGCAGATATACTGTTTATCTGCTTCTACCTCTTTTCTTACAATCACTAGCCCAGATTTTTGGTTGTCTTTAATATGGAATGTCTCTTTTGGCAGCCCCAATAGGTATTGAGCAGTGGTCATGACTGTGTGCACAGGTACTGAATAATCGTGACAGCACTGAATGACATGCATCTGACCTGCAGGGGTGGGTTAAACATTTAGATGTTGATCAGATACATATACAGTCATATGCAAATTTTGTGTGCCCTGGTCAAATGATATGTTCTGTTGATTTTGTAAGTGTGAGTGAGCACACGTCCTCTGTAGAGCACTCACTTCACCTTTTAATGCGTTACAACTAAATGTTGTTATGCATTTTAATGCGTTTACAACTATAATATTTATTTATCTGTGGTCATTCTTTCTCACTTAAAGAGCTGTGTTCGCTTTTTACAGGAAAAAAAAACAATGAGGACAAGACAGTGATCCAGTAAACGATGATCATAACGAGCCGACGTCTGCTTAAATTTTTGAATGAGTTTTTTTTGCTGTGAAACTCACTGGCGTGTTGTTTTTGTTTGTACTGTACACATTACAGCTTGTGTGTGCGGTCCTGTGTGATTATTAGGAAGTAGTAGGTGTTTCAGTGTGGGGAAATGTGTTGAGAATGTGTTATGGTTATATAATGGCAGTTCGCAGCTATATTTCCGTTGTGTTATCGCAGGCTCACTGGTGTTGAGTGCTTTTGTTATGACAGTGGGTGGGATCTGAACTCATGTTCTGATGACCTCCGCTGTTTTTTTCATGCTGTTTCCTGTAAGTGCAGACAGAGTGAAGGGCTGAAGGGGAAAGAGCCTCCTGTGGCCTCCTAGGTGCCCACTAATCCATGCATTGTTCCAGGGATCTCTGATGGATGTGTACTCCCGGCCATGCTATATCCAGGCACTGCCAGTGACGCTCCGTACAGCATGCTGGAGCTCGTTTCACATGGCCCAATAAGAGTTTGTGTGTTAAAGATACCAGAGAGCTCATTGCTAATTCCCCCCACACACACCCACACAAACCATTCTGAAGGGCACATTGTCTGCCTCATTTTTTGAACCTTGTGACTTTCTGCCTTGGAGGTGGAATTGAGTATTTAAATACTACTTTGAGCTGTAATTGTTAATGATAGTGAGTGCTAATGCACTCGTCCTCTGAATTCTAATTCTGTTCCCTTCAGCAAAACAGAACCTACAGCTCAGTTGGACGTCCTACCCACACAGCGAGAGCATGTTAGCCTCTGGTGTCACCGCTGGACTAGTCTGCTTTAGACAACAGTGCACTGAAGTGCTATTTTTACCCAAAAAGAGCACGAAAGAAAAAGTAAACTGCTGTTCTCCCCAACCGACCCCTCTTTAAAGGAGCGTGCCATTATTTTTCAACCTAATCTGTATCTGATGCATCTGTATCACACTGCTGACTACCATAAAAAAAAAATATTATGCAGTTTGCAGTATGGAACAAAGAAGAGAAAAACCATTGATTTAAAAAACTCTTGTAATAGATGCTAATGGGCAGTTTTGTTTTGAATCAACAGCTTTTTCATTTTTTTGGTAAATACAGGGATGTGTGCAACTCATTGACATGACATTGATCTACAAACACAGATTAAACCAAAAAATGCTGAAGTTGGGGATCTATAATTCAGCAGTACTGTCACACATGTTAGGAAAAATGGATTTTGTGCAAATACATAAAACACAGTCACACTACTACTAATAGAACTGATGATAGTAAACTGTATTCATATTGCTGTATTCATTATAATGCAACTCAAAGTGCTTTACAGTGTGCGTAGAAACACCAGAGGAAAAGAAGGGTCCTGAGTAGTGCAACTGTCTTATTATTTGGCCCTGTCATCAGGAGATTAATTTGTGGTGGTGTCAGAAGTGTCCTTGGCCAGGAGTCGAAAAGAGCACAGTTGGCTTTGGCTCTTTTTGGGTGGGTAGGATGGCCCTCCCTCTCCCCCATTAGCATCCATTAGAATTGGCAGTTAGTGCTCTCCTCCAAGCATGTTGAGCTGTCTAATGGCATGCAGTGACTAGCTTCATGTGATTTAGAGGAAGCATGTGATAATGGCGGTATCATGTGATTTAGGAGTCCTTGCAAAATTTGGAAAGAAATTGGAAACAAAAAACAGAAAGAAACAAATAAAAATAAAATAGAAAAATCAAACAATAAGAACAGGAGAAGAAGACAGTATGAAGAAATGATCATTTAAAACAACAACAGTTGGTAATGGTAATTACATATTCCTTTATCTTTATTGCCAAATTTCTCTGCTTTTTACCATCTCTTTTAATCATAGTTCAAATTCAGGCCTGCTTCCTCATATGCTAAATGCTTTGTGCTGATCTAGAATCCAGATGCTTTCTTGTACTAAAATGGAGGCTGCCTCCTGACCTAGACTTCTCATAAAGTGCTTGTCAGAACCTGTCAGTGTTGCAATGATAAGTGTAGCAGGATGGCTGTCTTATCCAAATCGGGCTTAGGTCTGCTTGCTATCTCCTCCACATTCCCACCCCTTCTCTCTTTCCCTTTTTTTTTTTTTTTTTTTTGACTCTCAAGGGTATACATTGGCCCAGAGAGGCCATGGCTGAAAATACGCTGACAGTCTGTCGACGCCGATTCTAAAAATAGCAGCGTGGCCCTATTACAGGTAACAGGGACGCCTCAAAGGCAAATAATGAGCTCTTCTGCTCTTCAACATCCTCCTCTGTGTCCTCAGTTTCATCCCTGGAAAAGGTGCGGATGCTGTGTCAGTTAAGATTTATCTTAAATGAGAAGGTGAATGATTATACCAGGAACACCTGCATTGACTTTTTATTTTTAAAGAAATCTATTAGTTCCCTACAAATGTTACAAGACAATACCATGAGATGCTTCACTAACATTGACAAGTCAGAGCTAAGTTGGGTAGAACAAATGTTTTACAGGCTGTAACGGTCAGGCCGACCTTACTGAGCGACAACTTCCAGCAAGAACAGTAAACTGTACACGGAAAAGAATCCAGTGTGAATCAGAGAGAATAGAGGGGAATTAAAAGGGTTGATAGGATGTCTGTGTATGTGTTCTGCCTGCTGCCTTTAGTAAAAAACCTCAGAGGTGTAGAAACAGCACACACTGAAAAAGGCTGCATGTTTTTTCCTAATCCCTATGAGGATGCAAAGATCGACAATACTGTGAGACCGTTCGTGGCAGCTGAGTTAGTCCTAATGGATGATTTTTTTTTTTTTCCGAACTCAAAGTGGCTCATGCTTTTACAGGTTCGTCTCTGTTTGCCTACATTAAAGTGGCTCCGCTTGTGTATGTGCTCTTTGACACTGGCACTGTGGCCTCTTCAGAGACCCAGCGCCTCTGTGCAAAACACAGGGTCATCCCTCCATAACCCAGTTTATGATTTAGTGCCTGCTTTTCCTACCACCCCCCCTTTCCCCCCTCCTTTTAATCCTCTCTCACCTGTGGGTGCTATTTTTAACAATACCACGAATGCAGGTTGAAGCTGGCCCCAGTGACCTGTGTGGGAAGAGCTTTCAGTTTCCAATGCAGAAAAACGTGAATGTGTTTTTCACCCAATGACATCAAACAATGATGTTTTGCACGACAACGAAGCAATTTAAAACATGCCTTTGTTCAGCAGGCCTCGTCTTTGTTGGTTTTATTTTTGCAAAATTGTGGAGAAGCTTAAAGATAACTACAGGCATGATGGGCTTCTGGAACACAGTTGGGAAGGAATGGCCGGGGGAGGTGTTGCACAGCTTAAAAGGGAGGAAACGGAATGCTTGGGATGATGAAATGTTTTTTGTCCTCCGGTGTGGAAAGTATAGAGGATTTACAGGGAAAAGGGTTGTAAAACAAATATGCTTCCTCTAAAGCAGGGGCCATGAGGTCATGGGTTTGAAACCCAACACCGGCCGGGATCTGGAAGTAAGGCCCACCTGTTAGGGAAGTCATTAATATCTATTCCTAACCCAACTAAACTTTTTTTCCCCCCTTCTATGAACTCTTCATTTGTGCCATCTTTTTTATTTTGTGCTGAACACTGTGTTTTAAGGCCTGAAACCTATATTTAAGCCCACCTATAATTTTTTACTCTCATAACTTCCACATAAGTTTCACAGTAGTTTATTGAATTACAGTGAAAAACATCCTGAACATTATTGTCATTTTAAGAATCCTGGTAGTACCTCCGATTGTTCTGATAATAGTTTAGCCAGTCATGGAAGCTCACAATGAAACATGACAAGAATCTCCATGACCTTCTTACCCTCCATACCCTCACATCCCATCATGCCTGCACCCCAGTCCCCTTCCCCCGTCCATGTTCTCGCTCTGGCCTGGGACGGCTGCCTGGCGCCTCCATGCCCTGCCCAAGCCCTGCAGGCTTAACCCCTCACAAAACGGTGGCATTCTTCCCTGCCTCTGGGAAATGTATTAACCTTGCTCATTGAAGATGAGGTTAAGACTTTAAGTTGAAGGCCTTGTGGGGGAGGAGGGTGCTGAGGGGAAACAGCACTTGGCTAAAGAACACTTAACCATCAGGCTCAACATTCCTCACGGGCCTGCCTCGTGTGAGTCAGTTTGGGGGCTAGCACCAGCGTGCTACCCACGTCCATCTCGGAAACGCTCCAACCGGCAGTTTGAGGTCAAAGCTGCCCTTGAGCTTTCAGAAGTGTCATGGAATTGCATCAGTTTGACATTTAGCTTCACACAGGCATCAATTTCCTCAAACATATGTAAGACCCTACTGCTGTGTTGTTAAACCGTTTTTTTTTTTTTTTCCTCTTTTAAAATGTCATCTTGCTTGATGTTATAGATTGAGGGTCTCATACTGAATATTGAATGCATTTTAAGATTTAATGGGCCACATTCTTTGACAACAGAATACTTTCATCTCCGAGTTCAGTTATGGTTGTGGATGTTGCCTGAAGATGTTTTGTAATTCTGTAGCATAAGCCGTTGTTCGTTGCACTTCTCCATTTTGAAAGCCAGGGTGGGAATTCAGTTGAGGTTTTCTGGGAATGCAGGCCTTGAGAGGGGTTAGGTGTTAGCATTCCTATTGTCTGACTGTGGAGTAATTAGTGGCCAGCTCACCGCACACTGCAGGTTCCCACAGCTACTCCGCATTCGATTTGGTACTACCTCCAGTTCAACAGCAGATTAGCAGGTATTTGTGTAGCAATGGAGTTTAGCTTAAGTTAAATCCTATACAGTGACCCTCTTGTTTCTTTCTGTTTGTGAACTTGCCGTTGTTTTTAAGTTTCACAAGCTTCTGAGGTCTATGGATTATTTGACTTAGTTGCATTGTTTGCTGCGTTTGAAGGCAAGCCGTAATTTAAAAGGAAATCACCCCAACTGGAAAAAAGTCACTAAAAGCGTTCAGAAGGTGATAAGGGTTGGTGTTGTTTGGTCGCACAGGAAAAGATTAGTATTAATCTTCTAATATCAAACTAATAACCTTAACGTTCAGGAATGTGGATGCCGGTGAATGGGCGTTCGTGACAAGTGCATTTTTTCCTGAAGTACGATTTCAAATCCAGTATTTAGTGTCAGGATTAGTTTGAGTGGAGTCTTGATTTACGATCATGCTGCTTCTGAAAAGAAACAAATCGTAGCATAGCAGTATGCTGAATTATACAAACTGAAATCAGGCAATGGCTTTGGTGTCTTGTGACCATGGTGAGAATGTGAAAGTATTAGTAGGGTGCAGATAGTATGTGTTGAGTAGCCTCCAGCAGGTGAAACATTTGTAGCCTGTGAGGGGCCTCAGTCCTGTTAGGCCGGAAGCCTGTCCGTCATTAGCACTAGAGTGAGAGAAAGCTCTAGAGCCTGAGAACTGAACTCAGGTCAGTAACCCCTCTCTCTGTGCCCTCTCAGCTAGAAGGCAGAAGTGCTCTCATTAACAAACCCATGCCACTGCCAAAGTGTTGAACTGAACTGTCAATTGATGAATTTCAGGCTTGGTTTCTTTCACACTGGTGAACATCTCTTCTGTGTGATTCCAGAATTATTGATGTTATAGGAATTGTGTGGGTATCGGCATATTTGCATTGATATTTGTATGCGTATTTTCTTTGGCACTGGACAGATGATAGATTTCTAACTGCAGTTTGATGATATATGTATTGCGTTACAGAAAAACAAAACATTTAGACAATGCTGGCCAAAATATGTGAATTGTATTTATTTTACTGCATTTGTAACCCTACAGGAATAAATGTTACACTTCTCTGGAAAGTCAATCCAAGTCGATGTACTTTCAATTTCCACATGTATCAGCCTCAGCATATACATAAATGAATAATATCGGCAAAGTAATGTCTATGTTGGTGCATCCCTACATAGAAACTCTTAATAAGCTCCACTGTACACAGAACGCTCAGGTTGCTCTCCCATAATTTATTTCCTCACGCCTCCTCTCTTTCACTCTTTCCCGTCATTCAGTGGCCCTTTTTCTGACTCTAAAGCTGTTTTTCTGACTTCGGCTTTTTGTTGGCTGTTCAAGGTTAGGGGACTGCTCACTCTCTTTCATGTTGGAAGGCAGCAAAACATAACTTTCCTGAATAGTTGGAAAAAATAGCCTCTTTTAGGTTGGTATGAATAACACATTCCTCGCTGTATCTGAAGAAACATCGGGCACCTCAAATCACCTCACAGTCGGTTGCATAGTGTTGTGGATCAGACAGTTTTAATTATCTGATAATAATAACAAAATAATAATAATAATTATTATTATTATGTAAAAGAAAATGCAGAATGAAATCAACATCATAAAACTGATTTTAATTTGTCAATACAGAATTGATATTCTGTAATTGATATTACACTGATCTCTGTGATTGTCACCAACTTTACTCATGACTTTCTGTCAGATCATAAGTTTATACCTTCATGAGATTTTGCAGTTTTTTAAAGAATCCAATAAGTATGATCACATTTCCCCTATTTCTGATCTGTATTTATAGAAGCCCTTGCTGCCCCTTGGTGAAATAGACTGCGCACTTCAAAGGTCAGTGAATGAAAGACAACGTTGACCTGCTCTTCACACGTACTCAGCTATTGGCTCTCTCTCTCTCTGTCTCTGTTATTTACAGACTGGCTCATGTGAGGGTAATCAGTCAGGAAACACACTCAACAAGCGCTCCAGTGATGTCCGCTGATTTTGCATGGATCAATCGGATTAACCAGAATCAAATTACAGCATGCGTGTCCTTGCGATTCATTGGGACAGCAGTGGGAGTCATATGCTCTGATGCCTCGCAGTGCTCTGCAGTGGGCTTTCTGTTGGCTTTAGCTGCTGAGACACTGACCTTATTTTGGATAAGTGAATGACATGACTTTAAGGAGTGGAAGATGCCCTAGCCTACATTGTCGACACATATAAGTAAACGGGTGCCTTAATGAAGCAGGAGTGTGTGAGTGGCCTCTGCTTGTTGGTGGTAATGGGGGGGTCATGCGGCAGCAGAGTGTCTGACTGTGAATTTTTAAGTGTAGGGTGAGGTCAGTTTATGCGCCACTTATGTGCAAAATATGTAGTAGAGGGTTGACTCATACCATTGCGCTGGTGCAGATGGCATTAGGAGTGTATATGCCTAATGACTGCTTTAGGTCTGGCTAGATTGAACCATATACTACCATATTACCTCCCTACAGAAGACATAAGCAAAGTAAAACCTGCAGGGCGCCTGAACCACACGACCTGTTTGAGTAAGCAACTCGGACCAGAATCTCTTTGCGGATGAACAGGTGTTGTGGAGGAAGGAAGGATATTGAAGTTTAACTAAGTTGAGGGTTAGGGCAGGGTCATCAACTCCTGGGCAATGAGTCGTTCTGGAAGTCCTCCGCCTTCGGAGCCACCTGTGAATCAGATGTTTGGAGCAGAGAAGAATAGTGCTTTGAATTTGAATTGGATCCTTTATGAGGCAACCCACCCTGGACAGGGGAAGTTCTCCATTGTTTGCATTGTTCTAGTGTTGTTATGTCTGTCTGAAGAAGGCCCATTGTTTTAGTCCTTAGGTGATAATCATTAAAGTTTCTGTCTTGGCCTCCCACTGGTTTGCAGCGCTCCCCTCATCAACACAGGAAAACTATAAATATATCATATAAAGTTCTGACTGAAGTTCTGGTAGATAATGAGTTGCCTCTACAAGAATTTCTGCCCTTCCTTCGAAAACAGCCAATTTCGTAAACAGACAGTTTCTGAATAGGAAATCCAAACCTGCAAATGTATTTCTAATACAGCGCTGTGGATCTTTAACAAATTATCTTGGTCCTTTACTTGTTTCCAGGTGGAAAATTATAAGCCTGGGGTCCTGTCCTGTAATTTTGATGGTCACTTGTGGTCCACTGTCACCTTTTATTATGAAATACAGAAGAGCTCAGTATCACTTAGACAAAGCAGTACAGTAAATGACTAACCTCACTTCACTTTATCATGCAGAGAAGATCTGCTACGACATTATCCTGACCCACACAGATGGTGGAATTTCAGGGACGTGAAGAACAACCCTCTTATCTATGTTTTCCTTCCTTCTCCCACAAGTGCTTTTACTTTTTATCCTCCCCACCATCTTTTTTTTTGTTTTTTCTAAAGTGCATAGGAAAACATCCACCTCTCTCTCTAAAGGCTTGACTCGTTGATCTCCTCGCCCACTCTTTGCACTGACCTATGCTGACCTTCCCTGAGCGATGGTAGAAGAATGAATCAGGATTGGAGCTCAAGTTACAGCACATTCTACAAATGCCTCACCGTTCTCTCTTCCTGTCTCTGTAGCCCACCTTTCCCTGATTGGTGGCTGGCACTCCTGATTATTTACAAGGCTGTCATGAGAAGGAGATCCCAGCACCTCTCTGCCGGTGCTAAAATTAGGTGCTCGTTTCACACCTTTTGAAAAACCTTGCGTATACGATATCCCGGAGGTGCTGTGAACCGTTCTGGTTTCGCTCCTGTCTGGCACAGGATGAGGCTTCTGCTCAGCCCAGCTGTGGGAAAGTCACAAGCTTCGGTTTCAGGTTCAGCACATGTTCAAGGCGCTTTTCTGGCACTGGTAAAATGGAATTCTCCGTCTCTTGGATGACACCCTTACTCACTCGTCCTTGTTTGGACCCTTCTATTCAGAGACTTGTAATGTGTGGTGTGCATTTAGTACATCTGGTTCTTCATTCAACATGTACTCATTTAGATGCCGTTGTCCATCATAGAAGAAAAGGAAATACTGATCAGAAAATATGTATCTATTAAAGTGTAAATCATGAGCCATAGGGATCGCTTGCAGCTTTTCTTTACCAGAAAATGGTGTTTCATGCGCTCTTAGGCAAACCTCTTAAAACGTCAGTCAATACCATGGTTACATTTTCATTTTATTTTTAGAGATGAATGGAAAAATGTTTTCTCTGTTACTGGTTACTAGAGTAAATGAAGCCATGATTGAACTTTCTGGATCACAAGATGCTTGGAAATTAGTGGTGATATTTAGACAGCTTGCTGGTGTCGGGTTACTCAAAAATGCTCAAAAAAGGGAGGTACATCTCGGATTGTTTGGGACGGAAAGAGGCAAACTGCAAATATTAGTAATACAGCTTCGTCTCCGTCACCTTAAGTTTGCCGTGGCCCAAACATAGCCTGTTAACACAACTACAATAACAATGCTGAAATGCATGCACATCTTTACAGAGTGCCTTCTTTTTCCTCATGGCTCTTTTGTGTCCTTCTGAATTTGAGAAAAAAAGGCCTTGAAACTTTTTGAAAATAGACTTAAATAGACATAGGTCGTTGAAAGTACTTGAATTTATAGATTTTGTGGAACGTAGAAATTGAACTTCTGTTATATTACATTTTATATCCGCTGCTTCATGCACCATCTGCCTTGACAGTCGTGTGTGCAGGAGGGACTGAATTTGAATGATGCAGGTTAAACAGTGGCAAGCAAGCGAGAAAGCACACGTTAAATGAATAGTGTTGTAATTAACCTTGATCCATGTCTGAGCCTGTGCCTTGTTGAGTCCTTGAATTTGAGGAAATTTGGCCTGACAAGTCGTTGGATTTGTTGTTTAAGAAGGTGTGGGAACCCTGTATTCATCTGTCTCGTGCGACCTCAGTGTAAGACAATGCTTCCATTTCTATTATTGGGAGAATCAAAATATGTAAGAAAAACAAAAAGTCAACTTTGTACTGTATTTCTGTATAAACTAACTAAAGTGACAGTGTTTAATACTTCAGTGTTCGAGCATCAACATCACTAATATTCACAATTACTAAAATTAACATCAGTAACTTTAACATACAGTTCAAAAGTCCATTGACTGAATTCCACTGACTGATCTATCTAACTATAACAAACGATGGAAGATCCATCAGTTTTTATTGTGTTTGTAGATATTATATATTCTTTTTTTACATACGACTTTTTTACTTATTAAATGATCAAAGTATGAAAACAGCCCGCATCAGCAGCCTAATTTTAATAACATTCATTCTTTCACTGGAGCACTGGGATGTATTGTGTACTAAAAACGCTCGTAAATGCCTAACATTTATTACATGTATGTTTTTAGCAGACATTCTTATTCATAGCAATTTAAAATGGGAGGTAAGCGTGTCCTTTATTGGTATAGCAGTAACATTAACATTAGTGTTCTTATTAATGACCAGGCACAGCATATAAATGAAAAGTAATTATTTTTCATTTTAATTCTTTACCATCGCTCTCCCACTGAGACACAGAAGAAGACTGTAATTTATACGGCCACCGCAAGAAAAAGATGACTGAAACAAATGAGTAGTCCCAACACACACACACACACACACACACACACACACACACACACACACACACACACACACAAAGAAAAAAAACATACGCGAAAGAGAAATCTACCAGAATGAAAACATGGAGGGATGGATAGAATTGTCTTGATGATCTGAACTCATCTTGTGTTCAGGTACAGTGATGTTAAACCCGTTGTGGGAAAGACCCAACATTGTTGGAGTGTTGCTACTGTAACACTGAAATCCCATAGACAGGCTTACATGAACTAGCATTTCTGCAGAATTGATCATTTAAACAGGTGAAAAAAAAGTGGAAAAAAAAAATTACACTGTCTCGGTTTTTTCAGATGGTTCGTGTGATTTGCTTTGGCTAAAATTAGGCAGAAGAGTGAGAACAACTTCTATTATCATACTGTGTTCTCGCAGTCTGTTTCTCATATTTCACACTCGTATTTGTTCAGCGCAGCGTGAGGCGGGCTTTGTCATCAGGGCGTGGTAACGCAAATTGATTTGCATATTGTGACTTGAACCAGAGGGGGCGCTGCAGGTTTGACCTGACCACAATAATTATGGTTTGAAAAGTAGTTCAATAAGCAAAATGATTGCAAAGTTAGATATTACTTCTTTCTTTAGTCTTTCAGTGAAAGCAATTGGCTTTAGAGTTTAACTGCTCGTTAAATAATTGGACGTGAATGGGTATCCACCTGTAGTCTACAGAAGAGGTATTCAGACTTACAGAGCTCTTAATTTCATGTTAAAAGAATGCAGTGGCTCCTGAGGGCCAAAAGGTTTATAAGTTTATCCCATGGGGCTTTAGATCCGACCCAACAGGTTTTAACTTGAGCAGTGGGAATGCAGCCTAGAGAAAGGGGCCAACACAGGCTTTTTTAATTGTGTTTGGACCTAATCGGCTTGCAGTAGACCAGGAAACTGAAGCTGTCATTGTTCGTGACAATGGCACTTCATAAATGCCACACGTCAGCTTACAGACGCTCAGACGGAATCTGTAGAAGCCTTGGGTGATGCAGTTGCCGTAACCTTAAATCACATTAATATGAGCTTTTTAACACACATAATAGCATGCTGAAGACACTCTACCGTTCAAAAACTGGGAGTTAATGTTTATTTTAATATTATAAACCCGTTTGGTTTCAGACAATTGGATCTACTTGATCTGAAAAATATGCCATGAATTAAAATGATTTCATTTAGTTTAGTTAATAAAGAGCTGCATGAAGAATGGACAAATAGAATGGCAGTGACTTTTTTTTTTGTTGTTGTTTGGACAGTGACACCAAAGTTTTTATTACTTTAATCAACAAAACATCATTTGACCAGGCGTGTTTGTACTTTTGCATATGACTTGCAAAGAATCTGCAGTGACATGTCGGTGATTTGCATGATGATAAAGCATAGTTTCAATTCTCTGAAAGACTGAAAATGGCAAAGTCATCCTTACTCCTCACAGAACGGACGGCCAGTGACACCGGGCAAGCTGTTTTCATTTTGGAATTTGAGCTGGAGCATTCTGAGCACTTTAGCACGGTTCATAGTTCATAACTCAGTTTGAGCTGGTTTTGGAGATGCACCATACTTGGCAAAGAGGAAGACAAACTGATCTTTTTGAAGTTTGTCAAAACAAATATGTTGTTGGGACACAATCAATCCATCAGCTTGGCAGTCGCAATGGCAACACCAGAGACAACTGCGACTGGCGGAGTGAATTTGTGTGAATCGCCTGTGAACGTTGACAACAACTGAACAGAGGGTGAAAATAATCAGAGTAAAATAATGTTCCGTTTTTACAGTTTGAAAAATCCTATATGGGGTTTACTGTATCATCAGTAAAAAGTTTATTTATTGTCATCTGAATAAATCCCACTGTTTGTGAAGAGTCTAATGGACACACCTATTTGTATGCATTTTGAATGAATCCTATTTGACCTAATGTATCCTTTCTCCAGTGTATTATTTTAAAATCTTTGAGAGCTGTAAATTATTTGTTGTTGTCCAATTTGGTCGATTTTTATTGTTCTGCCTTTTCTTTATACCTTGCTAGAGTAATCAGTTAATAACTGAATTGCTAATGTAGTCATGTAGTCACTCACAAGTAAAAACAGCTCAAGGTCAGCCAGTGTCAAAGGCTTTGAGTAAACTCAACGCGCATTGTTCAGCAGTCAGTAAGTACTGTATGAGGTACTTGTCTATAGAAGTGATGGTCCGCTGTGTGGCTGCAGGGCTAATGGCAGGGCTGAAAGACCTCCCGCTGGCTCGGAGACACACTCTTTGTGCCTGACACTCTCTGGTTGGGCTCTCTGAAGGGCATAGGCTCAGCTGGGCCTCCTGCCACCCACGGCTACCTCTGTCAATCAAGCGCCTGAACTTTCACTATTGCCTCTGCTTCCTACTGCAGTGCTGCAGGCTGACAACAGCAAGAGCGCACCCTGAACACCAGGACATACAATAAACATGTCCGGAACATGCAGTTCTCTGTGCTTTTATTGCTGACCAAGTAACAGGGATCTGGCCACGTACTTCTTAGATATTTACAGGAACTTATGTAAAACGCACAGGCCCACAAGTCAGAAGTTCAGTATCATTTTCATACTCTTGCGCACATTAACGCACTTTTCTGGTCACATATTTGCATGCACAGTTAGTGTCACACCAGTTATCAGTTAGTCAGTTGCCTGAGGTTGGAACAGTAGTGTTGAAGGGGGAGTATTTGCAGTGTAGGAAATTTGTCAATTCGAGGCAGTTTAGAAACACATAGTGAGTAAATGTACTGACTGGATGCTGGATGTGTCATATGGAATGCTTAGAAGAGTGGTGGAAGGTTTTTTTTTGTTTTTTTTTTGAAAATATTCATTTTTACAGCCCTAAAAATAAAATCAATGAGACAGAGAGAAAGAGGGAAGTCCAGAAGCACATGGAAAAGTGATTTTACAGCAGATATTTTGTCAGACTAATATTAAACTCAGTGTTGTCCACCTCTGATCTCTCATTTGAGTAAGAGAGTGACTTAAAGCTCCTTGTTACTTTTCTTGTTGCCATGCAGATGACCTGCATTTTGAAGCACTCAGGTATGTTGTAGGTGGACTTTGCACAGGACAGTTTCTTACAGTGTTCCTCTGGCTTACGCAGCGATTGCACAATGTTCTCTGGCCCTATCTCGACCACAGCTGCACCCAGTACAGCAGAGAGAGAGAAAGAGAGTAAAAACTAAAAACAGAAGTGGCTGGAGGAGGCAGAGGAAGACGAGGAGGGTGGAGAGTGGAAACCCGAGTGCTTACTGCAGCTCACAATAAGTGGAAGAGCTGCAGAGGAAAAAGAGGAACAGAAAGTTACAGAGTTCAAAAACAAAGACAAATTCAGGAGAGCAGATAAATAGAGCAGAAGAACGGCGTGTATTGAAGAAAAAGACACTACAAAACAGATAGAAAGTGGAAGGAATACACAAGGTGCACAAAGCCTATGTGGAAACGTCTTATTATTGGTGGAATTTCCCATCGTAACCATACTATTTACATATAATTAAATGCTACAGTATATTATGGTAGCTTTGTTATCCGTACATTTCAGTGACTGCTGTGGCTGCTATGTTTATGACATAGTTTAGCATGAGACTTTGGGAAACATGGAAAAATTACATTTTCATTGTATATTTCAATGCTTTCAACTCTAGCGTACTGTACCTGATGGCACAACATACTGCTGGCACTTTTTTTTTTACAGCAAAGCAGGGGTTAACACCTCCAAGACTGGCAGAGACACACAGCTAAAAGGCCTCTCCTAGCTAGGCCTTTAGCCGAAGCATTTACTGTAAAACTGCTACAAACAAAGTAAAGAATGCTACTTGATTTGCTTAGAAGCTTTAAATATCTTTGTTTAAGCTTGAAATGACATGAACAGTATTAAACTCTGTGTGAGAATATGAGGGCTAAGTACTGTTAGCATGTAACAGTTGAAAAGAGTCCTCAGTATGGCAAGTGGGTCTTTTATATTACATCACATGATATTTGTGCAGATAATAAATGAATAAATAATTTATATATGTATGTGTGTTTGTGTGTATACATGACTGCAAGAATAAATGTATATATACACACACACACTGAAAGAATAAATATAACTGCAAAATATGACATAACATTATAAGTTAAGGTTAACATACCAATGATGAAATTATTCCATGGTTTTGCCCCATCAAACAGTATCCCTAACTTTGATCTGTATCATTTATATATTTTCAATCCAGTCAGGCCTAGCTTTGCAGATGAAAACTAATCATTCAGAATCCCCACTGACAGTCTAATTTAATCTGAAAGCTGTTGTAAAACAAGACACGAGTACACTCCCATGCAAAAGTTTGGACGTCTCTGGTCACACTACATTAAGTGAAAATGAGTTTACATTCTCTTCACAGAACATTTAAACACACGATTACTGTTTATTTGTGGAGATTAACTTACTGGAAAAAACCTTATTCAAAAGTTATGGCACATTTAGTAATTTGTTTTTTTCCCCCCAATATGTTAAATGCAGCAAACAAATAGAAAGTGGGCACTAACTTTTGTAGAAAAATGCTGTATTTAAATGTGTTCTCTGTACAGGATGTCTATTTTTTATTATTTAATAATCTTATTATGATTAGAAAATCAATAAAACATGTAAATTGACTGGGTTGGGGAGTGTACAACTTTTCTGCATGGAACTGTATCACATTATCAGTTATACTGAAGGTGCACATGTGGGCTTACTTTAATAGGTGTATATGTGAAGCAAGAAGTCTTTTTGCTTCACAGCCTGGGTGGGAAACTGTCTGGAGAACAGTGCTTAAACTCTTTCTTTTGTGTTGTAGATGTTCCAAAAAGCTTTTGCATCAGTCCAGCACAGACAGCATTTTAAACCATCTACAATCTCCAATATTATTTATTTATTTTCTTCACAGAAGAAAATGGAGCAGGCTTTTTACTTCACCGTATGTCTTCCTCTTGGTTGCGTGTGTTTAACTTCAGTAATACTGGCCAAACTGTGCTCAGCAGATGTGTGTAATGTTCCCATCCCACCTCATGCACATGTTCTCTCTTTTTTTTTTTATCTCTCACCCACAATTCTGCCTGTAAAAGCATAAGGGAAGCGGATATGGTTTCATCTGGCGTGAAGAGCACACAGGATGAGAGATTGTTCAAACACAGCTGAATGAGGTGTCAGTTGGCTGTATTGTATCTCAGGCTGATAACGGAGTTGCCTGAGTCACAGTGGGTTGTTGACCCTGATGTTAATCATTGGCTGTGAGATCGGAAGGTTGAGCATTAAACCAACATTTGCCTTTTATTGCAACCTTACAACAGGTTTACGACAGCGATGGATTCGTGACATTCATTTTTTTTTTTTTTTTTTTTATCTGTGTCACAAGTTTGCGTCTAGTAAAATGAGATTCATTAACTGGTTCGCTCATTCATTCATTCAGAAAGGGCTGCATGATTTCTGATTAAATGAGAATCATATTTATGCTTAGAATTAAGATTGTGACCTCACTCATGTTTCTTTATCATAATTTTGTAAAAAGCAAAATATTTTGCTAAATTGTTTAGCTTGCTACAAGAGCAGTATAACTCTCTCGCTCTCTCTCGGTCTCTCTCGCTCCGTTTATACATATCCTTTAACTTTAAATGCACTCGTTAACTGTTTCTCCTCTCTGGCTGTCAAATAATAGCTCATTAAATATCTTGTCTGAGGGTCCACATTACAATTATAATTATTATTATATCACATGGCTTTTTATAGGTGAGTAGTGATGAATAAAAATGTGACATTTTCTGGCTAATAGAGGTACTCAGATGGTGAACATACTGTAAATGTATTTGTTAGCAAAGAATATTGAGTGTATTTTTGGTAAATACTAACTGAGTAACTATAAATATACTGAGTAATGTCAGTATGTGCAAAAACCTTTGACTGGTGGTGTATATAAAATATAAATATCAATATAAACACTTACAAATACATACACAAATGGCTTTGTGAAGTAAAATTTTAGTAAATCAAAATCAAACACATAAATAAAACATAAGGACAATCCTGTTCACTCTCAGTTGACAAATCATCAGTAGTCTATAGAGAGCCTTGCATAGGGCTGCATAGTGTGTGAGTGGTAGGGCTGTTGCAGTGGCAAATATTTCAACATCCAAGTGCCGTTAGACATTGCAAAACATAATATTTATTACTTCATTGGCCGTTGTAGAGTCTAACTTTGGTAAACTTTCGTGCAGTAGTTATTGTACTGCATGCTCTGAATCACTGAACATAAAGTAAGAGCAGCTCAAATGAGGCTAATATGAGTGTGTGTAATGGCAGCAAAGGCAGAGTAAACTTTGTCGTCTCAGCTATCTACGGGTATACAGTGAGACAAGGTGGCATGGTGTACAGTGTCTGTGTACAAAAACACACACAGAATACACACATATAAATAAACTATAATATAAACTCTAAACTAGAAGTAAAAATGTGCAATTTAGTACAAGGGTCATTTTTAGCATCCAAAAATTGTGCAATTGTTGCATCAGCAGTCAAGTGCAAAGCAAACAAAATACTGGAGTGTAACTGTGTACTTTTATATGTGCAAATGATGAGCAGCAGTTCAATATAGATATAATAATATATATAGGGCTGGGCAAGTAACACGTTATTGCGTTAACACGTTATTTACTTAACACTGACCATTATTTTATCGCACATTAACACATTTTTTTTTGTTACTATTATTTTCAAAGTTTGTTGCTTTTTTTTTTGCTCGACCACTTCACCTCACTCTAACAGGGACACTTGCTACTGAACATAAACCGTTTATGCTGCTCCCAGATAAAAGAAAAATGTTTCTGCTGTTACCTGTTCAGAAAAAAAAAGAAAACAGGTTTATAAATGTTAACTTGCTGTTGCTCGGAAGGTTCCTGTTATAATGTTATGATCGTGGCTCTGGACTCTGAGGGGAACTTGTTGTTCTATAACAAACTAGATAAAACGTGAATGCCCTGCAGTGGCAAACAGCTTTGATTTTCTATTTGATTTGATGACATTAATGTTTAAGTTAAGATTTACAAGAAATATTTTAACTGTAGCTGTGTAAAGGGAATACTGCTGTTAAAAAGCTCCTTATTTGTTTAAATGGTTTGTAAACCAAATGTTCTTGCGCTTTTGTTCATATAGCAGTACTTTTAAAATAAAAGTGCACAATACACTACTTTTGAATTCATTATTGAATTTTGCGTATAACAATGCGATTAATCGCAGAAAATATATAATATAATATTTTATAAGTAATATAAGTAATACAATAATTATTTAGTGGCAATTGAGTGCCGAATGTGGGGAGGAGGGTGTATTTCTGTAATTCAAAGTTATCAAATCATTTATTAGTATAAAATTGAATACTAACAAATCAGTTTTTAGGACTTTATACTCCTACAATTCTGTTCATATTGGTCAGCCCTGGTTAAGAGATTCTGATCGGTGCAGATCTTTCTCAAACCAGTCGGGGCATCCCTAAAAAACACATGTTCTGTTTTGAACTGTTTTTGTTGATCCAGTGCAGTAAGGAGTGAGATGACACCAGAGACTAAGAAAAAGCTCTGTCTGTGTGTTTTATGGGCCAGAGAAGCAGACGGTACGATGTCTGGAGCAGGTGAGCCAGCTGGGCCGCCTCTCCTGGCAGATACAAATTAGCACACGGTGCGGCGGCCGCGACGCTTCGGAGCAGGAAGCCATTACGGTGGCATTACGCAGCGGACGCAGGGCAGGAAATTAAATCCTCCTGCCCTCCAGAAACCGATGTCACAGTTCTGCCTGTGGGTAATTGATCATTACTGCCTTCCGCTGCTTGAGAGCTGGACTGAGTGCATGTCAGGGAGGGACAGAGCCACTGGACATGTCCAGGTGTGAGACAACATGGAGAATGAATGCTGTTAATGCAGCAAAGACTCCAACATACTCCAACATTAGCTCTGTCCTGAAAAGGTCACTGACCCCACCAGTAGCTCAAAGGGAAACATTGAATTCCTGAGTTGCTGTATTTTATATTGTTTTATATTGTTTTATTGAAGTTAATTTTTCCACAGCTATGAACTTTCACTCATGTTTAACTGCCAACAAAACTTAACAAGAAGAAAATAAACAGAACACTAAAAATAGCAATCAGTATTTTTAGTGTTCTGTTCATAGCTGTGGAAAAATTAACTTCAGTAAAACAATATAAAACAATACACAACTGAACTGAAAATTACTCCATGCACTAAGAACTCCAAAAAAGGTCAGTGACTGAATTATATGAACAAAAAAACATATTAACATCATCTTGATAATGATGGATAACTCTTTGCCATAATGGCAAATGATTCAGAGTGTGCAGTAGATTATATAAGTTAGCCACATGCCAAGAATCTTTACTGATTTCAATTAGCTATTAAAAATGCTCTGCACACGTCACTCTAACACTTTCTGAATGTTGAAAAGTTACCACTGTAATATAATTGATTTCATACTTTATTGAGCAATGTATGTATACATTTATTTGGAATAGCTGTTCATATTCATATCTGAACTGATATACCAGTTTTGCATATTACTGTGTAATTTAGTAATTTACTGTTTTACTTTCTTAAAGTTTAGTAAATGTGCATTGAAGAATCCTGAGTAAGAATTGTAATCTCAATTCTTCACATTAAACTTTGATTCCCATTTAATCCAGAGTCATGCAGCCCTAATTCCACCCAGGTATCACTTGCTCCTCAGCAGCTCCTCTCACAGGGAGTGGGCGGGCTGCTTGGTGGTGACACACTGAGGCATTTAATGTGCTCTCAATGCTGATGGCCTTGTTTCTTCACGTTCCACATGTCTTTGTGCAAAATTCTTTCACCTCCATCCGAGTCCTGCATTCTGCAGTGCAGTCAAAACTGGCCATGAGTCATGCTGAAGCTTTTGAGGTTCACATTTCTTTATCTCCTTCCTTCCTTCATTCAAGGACAGAAGTAGGTACTTTTGGTGCAGGTGGGAAAAATCCTCTTCAGGATCTTGTTCCTATTGCCTAGATACTTCAGCTGTTGGTTCAAGCAAACTAGAGAAGCCATGCAGTTGGAACAAAATCCTGGGAAAGTTCTCACACTCTGGACCCAAATTACCCTCCTCTGCTCCAGGATGTATGCATGTCTGAACCCTTTACGTATGTCTCTGACATGCTAGCTGCAACAATAGCCAGTGTTTTGATACCACACTGTCAAGAGGCTTAATCTATTTCTCGTGATGACTCATCTTTGCTCTTGTCTTATATAAGACGGCTAAATTTCCTTTGGAAGCTCGCCAGAGATGCACAGATACCAGCAGCCCGGCCGGTTTGTTTAACCCTGCCCGCCTCCTGGAGAAATGGGCTGGCAGCAGGACACAAACAATAACAGCAGCTTCGTCGGCAGACACAACAAGCGTTTGAGGCGTCTGCCGTCTCTCGCAAGGTTATTTAACGCTGCATTCTCGCATCACGACTTAGCTGAGCGCTGTGAGTCATAGGCTCTTAAGAGAAAATTACTGGAAGGATTTTTTTGTGCACAGTTCAACATTGCAGCGGTCATTGGTCCCTAGGTGCTTGTTGCGCTAGACTCTGCGTTTCTATGCTGTGGCGCATTGAGGGATGAAACTGGGACCTGTCATATGTAACATCAGCCCCGCCTGCCCCAATACACAGGGAACAGTTAAGCTCCTGCTTATGAAAGCAATCATTAGAGGTGCTTTGGTTGTGTGCGCAAATGAATTGAGATGATCACAAGCAGCCCAAACAGCTTTGAGAGTGTTTTGAGCAATTTAGTATGTCTCTAAGTGTCTGTGTGTGTAAGTGTGTTTCTAAGAGCGCATGCACCAGCCTGCGCGCGCTCGTTCTCGGCTGATGACTCATCCGCTCAGTGGGATCTCAGTGACAGACTGCGCTTCAGCCGGGAATTGGGTCAGAATTGCAGCTCTTGCCTCCTTCCAGCCTGTTCCCATTTCTGCAGAGAAACCCCCTCGTTCCTCCAGCAAGGCATTCAGAGCTAATCCGCTCACTAATATTGGCCATTATCTGGCCTTTTCTGCCCTTCCTTGCTTGCCCCATGTCATTAGTTTCCTGAATAATCTGTCACTGGTGTCTCTTGAGTAAGCAATTTCTTGGCCCCGCAGCCTGGTTTTGCGTAAGAGAGTTATATCCTGCAGCCTCATCTTTCAGTAGGTGCAGGAAACTGATAATATAATGCAGCTGGACACACGCTGACCATGGCTGGCAAGAGAGATAGAACACTTTGTCCAGCTGCACACTGGCATTGCTCTGCAGCCTTTATCACTGTACCTGTTTGATCACCGCTTCCGCTAAAGGTGCCCGCTCTAATCCCAATCGAAATATGACATAACCTCTTAGTTACAAAGCTGGTTACAAAATGGTGCCGTTTTTATGGCATCCGTGGAAGCGGATATTCATCTGCCCTGAAGCCAGTGTGTGGGCGAGCGTGTAGTGTTGAGAGAGGGAGATGGTTGAGAGAGAGAGAGAGAGAGGTGGAAAAAGTGAAGGGGATGTGAAAACGGAGGGGGTGGGGGTTGGTTGGAAGCAAGGATGTGTTTCCCCTACGTTATTGGTGCAAGGTCTAAATGGAAATTCTATTTTTTGAACGGCGATATTGATGAATGATGTAGAAAAGCTTCAGCTGTGGGCCTCACTGACCTGTCCTCCCGTCCTGTGAAGCTGCAGACAGCTGTGGCTCAGGTCCCCTGACAGGAAGTGGCCTACATTCAAAGTGACAAGTGTTGGTTTCACATTTCCGCTGCGCTAGCCAGTGTCACCGGCCATCTCTGCTCACTCCGCTGAGTAAAGACAGCCCAGTGGAATATCTGTGAAGGCAGCCATGGTGCTGTAGCATGATATGATTTAGTAATGTTACAGTTGCCACTAAGGCTGTCAGTATCATTTATGTTAGGAGTTAAGTAATCTAATTATTAGGACTTCCAGGGTTTTAAGAAAAAGCCAAAAAGTAAAAATGTTCTTAACTATACAATAACAAACCAATCATAACCTTTCAAAGATTCCTGAAAAGTGTTAAACAAGAAAGCCTTTAAAAAGACTCGCATATAAATGGGTTTGTCTATCAGACTCTCTTTCTGACTATAAGAGAGACCAGTAGAAGAATTAAAAATATCTTTGTCCTGTAAACTGCCAACAAATCACTACATGTTCATCAAGCTGATTGCTGATATTTTGAATTCATGTTATCAGGTGTAACTGAATGATTGTGGCAGTGCCAGCTGCAACATATTAAGTGTTTTTAAGTGATCATGATATTGGTCTCTCTCTACAAGAGAACTCTCAGAGCCTTGTAGGAGTTCAAATATGGCATGATGATTTATGAGAACTAAAAAGTATGAAAATGTTAAGTTAAATGGAAAATTGTCCAATCAATTTTTTTTCTTGTGGTGTCTAGATAAAGAAGCCTCATATTGGATAGGACTTCAGAAGCTGGACTAATTAGATTAACTGCCAGCATAGTAATGAACTGACAGTAGAATCAGCCAACAATGTTTTGATTTTCAATGTCAGAGTCTAAAATATTCGTAGTAGTTATTGTAGTAGTAGTAGTAGTAGTATAAAGCCATAGTATACATTAATAGTCAATTTATGATTAATATAATAATCACTAATTGATACTCTGCATCTACCACTATGTCCTGAAATAATCCTAGCATATTTAACTGGTAATATTTAAAGTCTGGTAAACTTACGTAAATAGAAATTGTGCGCTAAAATTTTGAGAAAATGCTATATTTAAGTTTGTTAACCCATTTTCATAAAATCAACAAAACATGTAATTTTACCAGGCTGTGACAAAAAAAAAAAAAGAAGAAATGGCTAAAAATTGTTCATGTGCATCATGGTGCTAACATACTACTGGAATCCCATAGGAATGCTAGCAGAATTGACCATTGATCATAGAGGTGTTTTACTCGTATTTTGAGTTTTATGACCGAAACCTGGCCTAGCTCTAATAGTTACAGTTTGCCACTACAGATATCTCAATATGAGGACTCTGACTTGCTGTTAGCGGCTGGAAAATTCTCCCATTCAGAATAGATGAAGAATATCCAGTGTAGCTGTTTATCCAATGCACGAGCAAACCCAGATGCTTCATCACTTCCTCACTCGATATGATCCATCTTGAATAGTACAGGAAGTATCAGCTGTGTGCACAACAATATGAAACCTAATCAGAGCGGTGAGTGGAGCCAGAGAGGAGCTTTAACTCCATTAGCCTCCCTTTAGCAGGTACTCTACACAGCGGAAATCAGACTTTGATCTGCACAGAGACTGATAAAGAGACAGAGAGCGAGCGGAAGGAGGCTGAAATGAACTTGGTGGTGGAGGAGGGAGTGGGGGTGGGTCAAAAGCTAATGCCTCCTTTGATTTCAATAAGGATTTCCTTGTGCTGGGAGTGCTCACTTTAATGGCATTACATGCATCCTGTGACAAGGAAATGTTCTCGTCTCCATCACAAGACGGCCGGCACTGCGATCCTAATAGCTTAATGTGTTTGAGTCAGGGCAGTGGAGGGTTGGAGGGCACCTGTGTCCAGTGCAGTGCTGCTCAGAAGCTGTTTCATCAGAAACTTTGTGTTTGCAGTGATGATGACATTAGTTTTAAACCCAGTAGATGTAGATATTAGTTTTGAAGTATCAGATATTAAAGAATGCCTGCTAAGATAACTGACACATTGGTACACCATAAAAATTGCAATGTCCGCTTTTGGTTCCCTGAAGAGCCTACATAGTTCTTTAAACAACTATTTTTATGGACAGGAACCTTTAAAGTCTACATTTAAAGTCTGAAGAACCTCTACGTATTATAAATGGGGTTCCTACGGATTCTGGAAAACCATCTTTTAAAGTCTGAAGGACCTCTGCATAATATATATGGGGTTCCTACGGATTCTGGAAAGCCGTTTTACCATCATGGAAAATGCTTGAAAAATTAGAAAATTGCTAACATCCTCGGAAAATGAGTGAGGTCTTTGGGGAAAGTGTACTGTTGGGCTATTAAGGCACCAAGATATTTTATCTATTTAGTTTGTAACACTACAGTATCATGTGGACAGATGAATGCTATATTAAAGTGTCTTGTAGAACATGAACACCCGCAACACCACGTCTTAAGCTTTGTTCACACTGTCGCTGCTGTGTGCTGCCCTGTAGCAGCGAGATTCGAGTATGTCAGCACTCAAGGCAGTAAACCATCCAGCTGAGGAACTCCATCTTACTCCCTAAACAGATGTTTTTAACTGAATATTTCATGATGGAATCACAGACTACATGCTTTTGAGATTGTACAACCTCTGGAAGTCAAAATATAGCCTACAGTTGTTGGTTGCTCATTTGTTGGTCAACACAGTTCAAAGTTCTTTATGCCACAAAGTTCCACAGAGCGACAAACAACAGCTGTCTGAGACGCATCATGTATGTCAGACTCATTAAACACACCTGTTCTGTCTCATTAAACACACCTGATCCATCTCATCAGCTAATTACCAAGGCCTTCTTGAACTGAACTTGGAGCTTTAGATTAGAGAATACACTTTTTCATTGTTTGTTTTTTGGCATCGATTGAAAATACCATGTCTTTACATTGTGTGAAAGTTTCATGACAAACCGACCAGTAGAAATGGTCCAAAACTACTTTTGCTAAATATCTTTACATTAACATAAATTGAAAGTTAAGAACATTTTTTTCTCCTACTCCTGTAACGTTACCAGCTGGGAGATATATTGGAGATTATATTGTGCTGGGAGATTATATTGTCCTAGGTATAGGAACTCTGGTAAGGCCACTATATTAGTTAAAGTTTTCTTTCTAGAACTTCATTGTGGCTAAAACTGCTGAGAAGCCTTATTTGGAAATTTGTCTGTGCAGAACACTTACAAAGGATTATGACTAGTTGCTTCTTTATCACAATTAAAGGAACTTATTTTCTGTTGAGATCTGAAGCAGTTCATGTTTCAACCATGAAGTATTCACCCTGTGTTTGTGCTGTAAAAGGTCTGAGCGTCAGGTTTTAGTTTCAAATTAGTGCATTAAATCTGCCAGATTTAGAGAAATAGAGTCAAGAGGATATTGTGGTGGGGAGGCACGTGACTGAGCTTTTGTTTTATTAATGGAACTAGGAGAGGACACGATTTCCAAAATCCGTCTGATCTTTCCTGGTGTTAGACAAAACATTTCTGGGGTGCCGCATGAGGAACCGTGCGATATTTCAAAAGGCTTGTTGGGGCTTTTCTGTGGGGCTGAAGGAGCTCATAAATATTCCCCATTGGCCCAGTAGGGACCAAGTACCTGTTTAGCAGCCGGCAAGCTTGTTGACATAAATTATAGCTTGGCTGGCATAATGGCCATGGGTCTGGCCTCGAAGCTGAATGATTATATTCAAGCCGTAATGACCCACCTGTGCCCACTTCAGACCCACTGAACAGACTGCCAGGGTCACACCATCATTTGACTATATATGGTGCTCTGCACTCATTCACACCACCAAATTTGAATGTTCATGCTGCTAATTCACAGTGTCTCTGGCAGCTGATAGTAGAATGCGTGGGTCTTTATTATATAACTGAACTACCAAACCATGGTCCTGGATTTGCATGCGTGATTGCATGCAGGTCTGAAGGTGGAATAGTTCTGTCTGAGGAGCCTCTTGTTATGCTTGCGGACAAATAAGGTTAAAAGAGAATGAATGTACAACATACATATTTCAGTAATGAAAGCAGCACCCAGCTGACTGCCTTTTCTAGAACAGTAGAGTCCAGCCGGTATACTGATTAGCCTATAATAAGATTTGAACTCGCGATCTTCTGACAATATAGTGAAAAGCTTAATGCCACCCACACTAAATCTGTGTAACAAGACAGGCTGAACTGGTACATCTGAACACAAATACCATGATGGTTAAGATAACAATACATCAGGACTGAGGTCAAATCAGGAGTGAGCTCAGCAGTTCCAAGAAACAAGAAAATGGAATTTGAGGAACTCAGTTCAATGAAATTCTGTCTAATTCCATGTTTTGCTTTTTTTGACCAGTGCAGTATAAGTAAGCAATAGGGATTGTTGATATTACCGTCCAGAGTTCATTCGCAAAAAAACATCCTCGAAACAGTCCAAGATCATACACCAAAGCAATCTGAAGTCAATCAAAAATCTCTGCAATCTAACACAAAATCTCCAGTCTTCCACCTTCAGCATGGGCTCTAACTGGCCTTCTTTTATAATCCTGTTTGGTTATGAACCTTCACCTTGCAGAAATTCTAGGAAGTGCTGATAGAGAAAGTAATTTGAGAAATGAATGTGGAAAAATACATTACTATTGTGTTTATTTAATATGTTTGTCATTTTATAATATTTTTGTACACTCTTCAGTAAATCAAGTCAAATTGGAGAGTAGAATTTGTGAAATTTATTGAATTCAGTTTTGTTTTGTGACATTACAGTTCAGTTCCAGTGCATGCAGTTCAAATTCCTGTTCCAGTTCCAGTGAACTGGAATTTACCATACATTCAACGGCCCCAACCCTGTAACAAATTACCAGACAGTGACATTTACAGAAAACAAACCTTTAGCATGAGAGCTGCATGTTGAGGAAATCAGACATTTTTCATTTAGTGTCAGAACTGTAAAAAGAATTCCAGAGTGATGCTGAAAGCTCTTCAGTCTCCCACAGTGCACTTGTAATTTCTAGGGAGCACTGTAGATCACTACATTACCTGCATGTGTACCAACATGCATTGTCACTAAGCAACAGAGGGACATAAGGTCAACTGTGGTCACTGAGCCACTGAAAATGAAACGCATCAACTCTCAGCTCTCTGAAAAAAACAGCAGCTCTGTACAATCACAAACAAAGACTCTGATGCTGCTCATACAGCAGAACCACTGACTGACTGACTGGTGACTGGTTTGTTTATGTGTCTGGTAGGGAAGTGGAACAGACTGATGTCTGAATTTAATGTACAGCTCTTGATTAAATTAAATAGTTCACCCCTTCTAATGTACTAATGAGGCAGTAGGGATGCATTACAGGCACATTCAGTAATTGTATTAGGACTGAGAAATAAAACCACTGAAAACTGGTAATAAACAGTACCAGAAACCACATAAACATTTATATATGTTGAATGTTTTACTGGGCGAACTAGTAAAACATTCAACAAAGCAGGGAATGAGGTTTTTTTCTTGGGGTTCACACTTCACAGAAACAAGGAAAAAATGTGCAGTTTCACTCGTGAAAAAGTTGTCCAACAGTAAACACGCTGACACCAAAAACACATCAAAACAAGAAAAAATTACACTAATGGGGAGAAACAACACAACATGATGCTTTGTCTTCATCTGAGACACATCTGGCCGGATTCA
>JBBPCZ010000034.1:10462703-10481861 GCA_037974445.1 Brycinus macrolepidotus
GTATGTAAATATATAAGCACGTTTTTTTTGCTGACAGTTAAAAGGCACTGTGCTGCTGTTACCGCTCTAAAAGTTAAACTAAAGTTTTGTGCATATGTTCCCTGCTTAAGGGAGTGTATTTTTTTACAAGCCCCTTTTTACATGCAAACACTTTTTGGTTGCTATTTTTGTCCTTACTATGCAAAAAAGGTACTTCTCATTATGGAACATCACTAGATCGTTTGAACTGCTCTACAGTGCCAGTTGACCTCTTTTTTCCTGTGCTTTCCTGATGAAAGAGCTTTTTTCAGTGCTCTGCAGGCATAACAAAAGAGCAAACACTCAACATGTGAAGCTTGTTTTTCTAATTACCCCCCTACCACACACACACCCCACACCAGCCCCTCAAACGCTTCCTTACACGTGAACACACACCCACACACAGAGCAGGTGTGCCCCATGACCTCTTTTCCAGTGGCACGGGCCCTTTGTTCCTGATCGGGTTGCCGAAGGAGGTTCTTCCGAGCAGCCAGTGGCTCCGTGGCTGCGGGTTCACGAGCCAGTGGTAAATGATAAGCACAAAAATAACCGGGTGCATGTGTGGGGCAGGTGTGCATTTGTTTGTGCGTGCTCAGAATGCACACATTCCTGCAGGAGCACACAGGCCCCCCTTCTCCTTCCTCCTGCTAGCAAGCCATGGAGATGTTAAAACACACACACAGCAATAATCTGAGGAAATTCCCTCTAAACCTCCAGCCCTGGGGGAAGAAGGTAAATACTAGGTGTGTGTGTGTGTGTCAGAGACAGAGAGAGAAAGAATGTGTTTGGAGGATGAGGTGAAAAAAGGGGGCGGCGTTCAATTCTTCTGTGACACCTGCACCCGGCAGACACATTCAGGTGTCCCTCGCTTTAAGGAGAGAAAGTGTGTTGAAAGATTCCCTCAGCGATCAAAAATATACACAGTGGAAAAAAGCTGCAAGCTCTGTATCCACCTGCAAAGGCTGCGGGTTGCCTTTAGGTCAGAGATCCAGTCGGGGATGTGGGGTTGCACTGGCTGTGAAAGAGTTTCCAGCAGCACTGTCATTTAAAGCCAGAGTTTGGCACCCAGATGTAGTTGATCAGTCAAGACACTTAATTTAGTTTTGCACCTGGGCTACGAGGCTAACGTAGCATACAGGTGATAGAACCTTATGAAGTTGTTCAGTAATCTGGAATAGACCTGCTTTACAAGAAACTGGGACAAGGGTGGGGTTTTTTTTTCCTCTCAATGTCTCCTTATGAGCTTAAATACCAAAACCATGTATAATTTACCTATACATATATTTGTGTGTGTTTGTGTATATATATATATAGATAGATAGATAGATAGATAGATAGATGGAGATCAATATATAGTCAGAGTGAACAGGTGGGGGTAAACAGCTATAGGCTGAATATATGGATACATCAATAATTTCAATAAGGGAGCAAAACTTTCTCATAACTACCATAAAACAATCTTTCATGCTTCAGCTAGTGTTTTCATAACCATTTTGTGTAACTTTTTGTGGGGGAGCTTTCAGAGGCATTAAACTCTATTTAGACATCTGGTTCCATTCACCACCACTGTGAACAATTCTGACTCTGTAACTTTCTCTGGAAAGGAGTATTTCACACCAAACCACTCTGAATGACTGGGGTTACATCTTTAAATAGCTCTAATAGAAGAGTTTATGTGGTTTCTGGTGCTGTTTGACATGTTGTTATCTATAAGCATGAATAAAAGTATATTGTATATTGATCTGAAAATGAGACGTATAAATATATTTTTAAAAGAAATCATTGGTCTGAGGACAGTTTGGCTTTTAAAGTCTGATGCTGTTGTTGATAATCCACATTTTACGTGAGAGAACGGGTGATCCTGCCCTGCCTTCTTGTTTGATTGGTTTAATTGCACCATACGTTCTATGAACCACACAGAACTTAAAGAATAAAAACTAAAAAAATCTGCAGTGACACTGTGTGTTGGTGGATAACTGGAGTTTAATATTGGACACTGATTTATGAAGCTCTAAGCAGGATGTTAGATTTATTTTATACAAGAAATCATATTAGTGGGGCTTTTATGGGGTGGTGCAGCCCTGGAATCCTCTTTAGTGTCTTCCTGCGCTTCATCTTCACTCAACACCAGCTTTGTGTGCGCATTTGAAACAAGACTTTCCCGTCTACTGACAAATCTCTGCCCTCTTATCTTCTGCTCTGTTTTTCTAAGCCTGGCTCCTTTTGAAGTTGAACGCTTGCACGGCCCATAGCAAATCCTTTGACCCAGAGTATCTCAGGGTTTCCTTTGATTGTATAACGCTAAGAACCTGTTTTGCTTCCTGAAAGGAGAGATGTCTGGCTCAAAAGACATTTAGGTACGACAGCGCCACAGCTGCACTTTAACTTTTCAGCTTGAGCAGGAAAAGGACAAAAGACATTTTCTGAGTTCGGGACCTGTTTGGGTGTCTTTTTTGTGGCAGAATTTCACACAACAGTCCCTGTCTCCTTTCTGAAGTCTGTTTTTTGCTCTCCGTGTGATGTTCCAGTGAGGGTGTTAATTGAGCCAGGAGCATCGTTTGCAAGTGTGAAGCATTGGTGTGAATCGCTCCGAGCAGTAAGACTGCCTGCCATGCTTAAAAATCTCTTGTAAGAGACTCAGATTTATTTGCATGATCACAGTTAATGTCGTTGTATAATCGCATAACCACCATGACACGGAGGGTCCCGTAGTTGGGTGGTCTTAAAGGCCGTGTCCTGATCTTGGCCTTTCTTATGAATTTCACAAAGTCCCACGAGTTTCCGGTTTTCATGGATATCTTCCCTTTTTTCTCTCTCCTTCATTTCCACTATTCCACAGAAAGAGGAAGTGTGAGAACAGGCTTCCGATAACACGGAACTCTCCGCCTCTCTCGCGTGGGAGCAGGCCTCGGTGGGAAAAAGAAGCTGCCAGGGGTCACCGCATGGCCCCAACGTCCTTCCTGTCCCTCCACAACCTGCTGGACAAACCTGACCTCGTCTGCTTTTATAGTGGAAATGACTCGGACTGTCAATCTCAGCTCTTCTGGCTGGCATGGGCCAAGATTCACAAACCTGAACTTTTACAAAACAGAGCTAACCTCAGAAGGCTAATTTGATGCTGGGAATTACAGCTGTTAACCCAACACATTTCCTTTCATATTTGCTTTACAACTGTTTGGCCTATGTAGGTAACAGGTAATGTAAGCTTGTACTTATGAGCTGTTAAAGAGAAATTCTACTGATTTTCAATACATCTGCATAACTGATGTGTCATTCAGAGTGGTCTGATGTGAGATGGTCTTTGTAGAGAAACTTACAGACTTGAATTTCTTTACAGTGGTGGCAAATGGAACCAGGAGTCACAATATCTATAACACAGATATATCCATTTTATGAACCCTCATGAGTTTGGTAACACTTTATTTGGAGAGTCCCCTAAGGTAGATGCTCTCTTCAACATTAAATTAAATATCTGTTGAATGCAACTGAGCATTAAGTTGTAATGTAACAGATTATATTAATCTAACTCAAACCTAAACTGTAACCCTAATACTGTTGACAATCAGCTTAGTTTTACCACTTGTTACCATTTCTGTGGATAATCTGTAGTGGGCTCCCAAAAGAAAATGGGACCCTGAGTTTTAATATGTAATGCTAATGATGGAAAAATAGTGCTAGGTCTGAAATTTTTTCATTGGGGATTATTTTGCCTTAAAATGCCCTGTATAAACCTAATCTACTCAAAACTATCATAAAACAACATTTCAAGCATCAGGCAGAGCATTTGTAACCATTTCATGAAATTACTGTCTGTGAGGGAGCTTTTAGAAACCTTCAACTCTATTTAGACATTTGGTTCCATCCACCAACACAGAACAGTTCTGACTCAGTAACTTTCTCTGGAATGGAGGATTTTGCACCAAACCACGCTGGATCACTTTACATCTTTAAATAGCTCTAATAGAAATGTTTATGTGGTTTCTGGTACTGTTTGACATGCTGTTATCTATAAGCAAAGAGGAAAAGAGCATTTCACACCAAACCACTTTTAATAAACTGACATTAAAAGGAGCTGGTGGCCTAGTAGTTAGGGAGTTGCCCCTGCAATCACAAGGTCATGGGTTTGAATCCCAGGACGGCTAGTGGCACCACTGAGATACCCTTGAGCAATGTACTATCCCCACACACTGCTCCCCGGGCGCTGTGTTCCTGGCTGCCCGCTGCTTCACTTGGCGAATGGGTTAAATGCAGAGAAGAATTTCATGCTCACACTGTATGCTGTGGTGTGTTCACATATGACAGATGGACACTTTACACTTAAATCTTAAACATTTAATTATGCAAAACACAAAATTCCCTTTAAGTATCTCTAACAGACTTGCTTAAGTGGTTTCTGATATTGTTTGACATGACGTTATCTATAAGTATGGATAAAAATACATTGTGCAGCTAAAAACGTGGGTTGAGCCAGGTGTGTTATGATTTAGGCCGGCAGTTTGCCAAGTGCGCATTTGTATACATTACCTGTTAGCTTGTCAGTTTTTGGCTAAAAGATTTCCTTTGTATTTTAGGCTGGTGTGCTTTCATTTCTGTAGAAGGTCTTCCACCAAAACCACTAGAGGTTTCCTCAGGGGTAGACAGCAGCTGGAGTGATGGGTCTTCTGGAAAGTGCCATCTGGGTGGTGGGTGGCAGAAATCCCTGGCTCCCCCAGACAAGTGTAGGCCATGCTGGTGCCATACAGAAGACTGAACCACCTCACATATCATTCTGTACTGCTAAAACGTTATTGCACAATAAGGGATTCTTTCAACAGTACGTGAAATTTTTTCGTAGGACATCGCAGCACGGTTTAGGTACAGAACGGGTCCTGTATACCTGTATGGAAAAGGGCCTATACATGCCATTAGGCTGCATTAGAGAGGTGTTTTACTTTGCACCATAACTTTTTCTCTCTCTCAGATTACATTTGCGATGTAGGTTTGTAAGCATTAGCAATGTAGGCTCGTCAAGATGCTTTGTTAAACGACTATTGCTGAAAACATCTAATACTCATAGCGGACCGCTGCTGCATTCATAATGCAATATATTAGATAAAACAAAAAGATTATGGGCTTTTAAAGACGATACCAATTCATGATAAAAACCTATCCATGGTAGGGATTGTGCCCTCTGGGCTTAACGCTGCTTATCACCATATGTGAGCACTTCTCTCCGCTCAGCTCTAATGTTCTCCAGCTTTACTGTAGTGAGTGTGATGTGTTGGGGTGAGGTGTGTACTGTGTGTGACCGTGTCACGGACGGCTCTCCCGACTCTGTGTCCATGTGCCTGCCCTGTCAGGTGCCTCCGCCCCGGGCTCCATCTCCATCATCTCCAGTCTAATGGTTTTTGCTTAAGCTGGTCTTTGGGCCTCTTCCCGTGGGCTCCTGAGTGGTAGTGGGCAGTGACTGCAGCAGGTGGACGAGCTCAGGTAATCCCCCTCCTCGCGGCCCTCACCCCAGCTTAGCCGGCCTCCCGCCAGGCTGCATGATGAGCTGGCTGAATGAGACGGCTCATCTGTCGATTCATCCCGGAGGCGTGTACGTGCCCAAAGAGCTCGCCCTGCCTCAAACCCTCCTTTCGCTCTGATTGGATTGGGCGGCTGAAGGAGCACTTTAGCCTGTTGTTGAGTTAGGAAGGTCACTGATCTCCCTTTCTAGCACTTTCCAAATCTCACTTCACAGCTCGTTCTCTTTCACTCAGCGGTGGACAGAGTGCACACGTCCTGTACTTGTGAAATTAGAGAGACTGAGTAAAGTAAAATAAAAAGGGGGTAAAACTAAATCATTAAATTGGTGATGATTGGTTTGGTTTACTTTTGGTTGTATAAAATAATCCAAATGAATGAGTTTTGGCACTGCAGAACGTAGAGGTGTGAAAAGCAGGATATTTTACTTTGTAACGCAGTGGAGTGAAAGTAAAAGGAAATACTTTGATAAAGTACAGACGTTTGAAAAAAGTATCTAAGTACAGTAGTGAATTACATGTACTTCCTTACAGTCCACCACTGCTTTCATTCTGGTATGTACCCAAGAACATATAACGGGAATGAATACAACCCACAATGCTATAAGCATTAAAATGAGGTATGCAGTGATATGGGAATTGTAGGCCAGTGCTGATATCTGATTTTTTCATGTAAAAAATCTGCCGATTTATAAAATGTAGAAATTGCTTCTACAGACAAATATAACATTTGTTTCTTACAAATATAGCACAATGCATAAAATGCAGATATTTTAGTGGTAGTCCAGCATCACCTACAATACAATAAATACTTCAACTACTGGTTGGAAATAACAGTTGAATCTAAACATCTGTCTGATATGGATAATTTATTTTTAGCAAGCAATTAACTTTTGATTCTAAATTAAACATTTGTAACTATTAGCAGCAGTGAAACAAAGACAAATGTCTCATATTCTCCCCAGATTTTCACCAACAGACCCTCATTTTTAATGACTGACGGCCAACTTCCTCCTGAATGCATTCCACCTGAGTGACTGGGTTCCTCTCCTGCTGTGATCATCTTTTTGGGCCATTTAGCTGCTGCTTGCAACACAAATCCTGCGTAAATTCACTCTCTCAAGCCATACTGACCCTGACACCCAGCTATTCAAGCCTTTACAGCAATAATCACTTCATTAAAAAATATATTTAATATTAAATTAGATGTTTTGTGATAACTGTATTCATCTTCAAGCTGCCCCAGTCTCGGTGCTTCATATATTACGCAATGGCTTTGTACATTGAGCACAAGGGCTTCGGCTCAGTTACCTAATTTTTTTTTGTTGCATGACACACTGTGCCGGATAATAAGTGCTTAGTCCACTTATGTCATGTCCTCTTCTCTTCCTGTCCAGTCAGTCTTTATGTAAGCGAGTGGTCAGTAGCCCACACTGATGCACAGGTGTGTTGTGGAAAGGACCCACTAATCCCAAGAAGTGCCAACAAAGCAGTGGCCTAGAGTACAGAGGGCTTTGTGTGTGTGTGTGAGTGTGTGTGCGTGTATCCTTGTCTATAATCCTCACCAGGTGTCCCCAGCCAAACCCCCAAATTCTCCAACCCTTTAATCAGTCAGTTCCTCCTGTGTGTGTGTGTGTGTGTGTGTGTGTGTGTGTGTCTGAGTAAGTGAGTGAGTGAGAAAAAGACACTGGGGTTCAGGTTAGGCTTCTACCTGCCAAATGCTGTTGTTGTTTCAGATTAGCCACTTGTCTAAATCCCACTCCCACTGCTGGATAGCCCGAGCCCATCTGTCAGCTCGCTTCTCTCCGAACAGAGGGGGAGCAGAGGATGAGCGGATCTAGAGGAAGAGGGCAAAAAGAAAAGAGGATAAGATGAGGCAAAGACCCTGGGGAAGTGGAGCTGCATGCGGATCAAGCCGTGCGGTCACCAGGCTCTTCTCTTCACGCTGCTTTAGCCGCAGGTGGCCCACAGCCCAGCGCTCTGAATGAATTCCTCACTCAATTCAACAGGCAATACCGGCCGAGTCTTTATGTTATATTAATGTCGTAAAGGGCCCAAATCCTACATCCGTAATCGTTTTCCTTCTATACCATTTTCGCATCCTTGCATTTTCCTCCTTTCCTTAAGGCAGTGGTTCCCAAACTTTCTCTGCAGGGCCCCCCTTTTCTAGATAGGAACATTATTAAGCCCCCCCATTCAAACTACACAGGTTCAGATTCAAACTTTAATCCAAGTTTAATCCATTGGTGCGCCCCTCGCCAATACCTCTGCGCCCCCCCCCAGGTGGCGCGCCCCCCAGTTTGGGAACCACTGCCTTAAGGAATCAGTAAAGTTTTCTGATTCTGATACTGATTTTTTCCCAGAGGTCCACTTATGACATTTGTACGGGTTGATGTACCAAAAACAGTTACATGATTATTTTCCAACCTCCCTTTATCCCGTAGAAGTAACCAGAGCCTTGAAAACTTCTTTTCTGACTGGCTGCTTTTCATTATTCCTCATTCATCTGGGATGAAACACTCCTTATAACTTCAGTGGGCGGAGCTAAACTGCTGTAGGCTGAATAGGTGTATGTATGTAAATGCACTGGTTTTGTGAATCACAAAAGTAATGAATTCAGAACAGGCTGTTTCTGCAGCTGAATTTGCACATATGGACTAAATGGACTGGGGAATAAAGGGTTCATTTTGAAACTAACAGTGTTTACATACTAATTCAATCTCTTTTGTTTTAAAATGCAAGAAAATTTGGTTTCCATCATACAAGCCCTTTAAAGCACAGTGAACTACGTTGGCATGGATGAGAAACTCTTGGAACTGTAAAATGATTAGCATGCTGAATGTTTAACTGCTTTCTCAGGGCTGTTTTGTCTGATTCTTTGCATTTTGTTACTGAATATATCATCTACAAGTGCACCCCCCTCCCTTGGCTGCTTTTTCCCTTCCACAGGAAATGAAGGCACTGTTATGAGGTCTCATAATCTGACGCCAGGAAGAGGGTTTGTTCACAAAAACAAAAGCTAATTTATGTTAGCCTTTCACATAACCTCATCCTGTTTTGGCTCCAGACACAAAAACCCGGGTGCCAAGATTTAGTATATACATGTTCTTGACAAATTTAATGAATCTAAATAAATGATCAGATAGGTGCATTGTCACCTTTGACTTCATACCCAAAGCCCTTAAAGTACTGCAGCAGACTTGCTTGTCGCTTTCTGTCAGGTGACGCAGTGTTTTCTCCAAAGTGATTTTCAGGCTAAGCGGCATTAGAACAGTTTTCTAATCTTTTAAGATGCTGCTGTGCACGGGACCGGGCAGGCAGCATGCCTGGCTGATGGGATGACGGCGTGCGGACGCAGAGGCTCCCCCGGCAGGCTGCCCTCACACGTCACTGAGCCAGGAGAGCACTGATCCTCTAATGATGTTTACCAGGAGAGTGTACCGTCTGTTCCTGGCCTTCTGTTCCAATGTTGTAAGTGGAAAGTTAAATGAAAATGTTGTGGTCTCTTTTTTGGTGGTACTATTGGTGTTGGAAGCTGACAGTTATGCCCAGTACACTGTACTTTTATTTCTGTGTTGCTTTGTAAAACAGAGACTGTCCCAAATCCAATTTCCAGAAATGTAAGTTCAGACCCCTAATGAGCAAGGAAAGAACAAAATGATTGGAGGAACTCCATAAGATCATGAAGAAGAACCACTGAGAGGACCCAAGACTCAAAAGTAAAACCCCTCAAAGGCATGAAGAACAAATACTGAGAGGAACCAAGACTCAAGCATAAAAACTTCTCAAAAGCATGAAGAAGTAACACTGAACCAAAACTCAGAGCACGATGAAGAACTACCAAGATGAACAAAGAAAATTAGGAAAAAACACTGAGAGGAACCAAGAGTCCAACAGTAAAACAATCTAAGAGCATGAGGAAGAAACACTGGGAGGAACCAATGCTCAAAAGGAGAAACTTCTTAAGAACATGAGGAGGAAACACTGAAAAGGGGAACTCATTCTCTTCGGGTGAAGTTTCATCATAAACAAGTATTACAACATGATTTGTGTGAAGTAAAGACATATCTTCTAGATCTTCCATATCTCGAAACCTCTCACCCTCCTCCTCTCTCTTCACTTGGCCTACAGCTGGAGAGAAAATGAGAGGCTTTATGATTGGGTCCCATCTGTTCTCTTCCTCTTGTTAAAACACAGCCCCACCTGACCTTGACAGCGCTGACACGCGAGCTCACACACTGCCAGTGACTCTTGCGGAGCACTGTGGACATTTCCCAGCTGGAGCCGGATCAGCCGCAGCCTCTGTAATTAGCACAGCTTCCTCCATCCCTCATTCTGCTCTATGGTCAATAGAAGTTCTTGCTCTCAACCCAACTGAACAAACATCAACCAAAAGCTCTGCAGCCTCGTTCAGGTTCAGTACCAAATGTCGACTCAAATGAGAATTCTCCAACTACTGAATTACAGCCCTGCAGCCTCGGCCGCCACTTTTCTTCAAGGCCTGAGTGGAGTTTCTGAAAAATAAATGATGTGTGTCTTCAGCCTCTGAGGACACGATGACTCATTTGTCTCTATTGCCTCAGGCAAAATTAGAACCCCCTTCTTGAGTAATTGTTTAAAGAGATCTTGATCTGGGCAAATCAAATATCTGATTATTTCTCCACGGACCAAAACAATGCTCCCGTTGAAGGCCTGGAATTGCCAATAAACTCGTGGGTGGTCGTCTGGCAGAGTGCTTCAGTTAATAATATGTAGCAGGCCCGTCTTTGCATCCTTATACTCTAGCATAAAGTGACCTTTGTGATCAGCTCCTCTTGAAGGAGAAGAAAAGGACCGCTCTGAATGTCTCACCGGGGTGCCACCGTCCTGGTTTTAAGCACTCCAGACCATTGACTGCCTTGAACGTTGAATAAAATAACACTCGTTTGAAAAAAACGGCTGAAAGTGTTCAAGTAGTGATGTCATGTGCTGGGGCTCACTCAGCCTACCTGGCTAAAAATGGGCATGTGGTGTGTGTGCTTGTGTTCTGGTGGGTGGTCCAGCACTGGGCCGTGTCCTTGTGGCTTGTATGTCTTTGTTTGGCTGGGCTGGATTTGGACACTGCCACCTCTGCGTGACTCGCATAACAGATGTACAACTATGATGATAATGTTAGTGTACTGACCAAGGAGAAGTTGACCAAGGGGTGGACTTGCTATACTCCAGCAAGCTTAGTTTAAAGCACTGGTTCCCCGCAATTGGTTCTGGAGTACACCAACCCCTATTTTATCTGTTTTGCCCCCACTTCAACTCAGGAAGTGTCTGTGCATGAACTGATTAGTTGGATCAGGTGTGTTGGAGCCAGAAAGCACCAAAATATGCAAAGTAGTGGTGCTACAGGACTTGAAAAAACACATTTTGCCACAGTATATACACCTCTCTTTTATAGAAATCTTATAGAAAATGTGTAAATGTCATATTTATATATATATATATATATATATATAAAGATTCAAACAAAAAATGTATATACTTGCACAATGGAGTTTCTTAGATTTCTTGAAAATGGGAAATTTGTTTCAATGGGTCACTATGGATAAAATTATGAGGAAAAAATGAGGCACAGATGTTGCACTATATGGGACTATAAGACCACAGCTCTTGTCTTGTGTCTCCATGGAAATGCAATGGCATTAGAATGGGAAGTTCTGAAGTACATGGACCTATGGACATTTTGACCAATGCTAGAAGGGTATAACACCTCCCAGCAGTGATCCATCCAGTTCCTTTGGGATGGTTTGGAGTGGCGTTTGTGATCCAGGACTAAGCAACATGCAACATCAGAACCTGACCTCACTAGTGCTCTCATGGCTGCAATCAAATCCTCAGCCTCCCCCTGAAGAGTAGAGGCTGTTATTGCAGCTGTATTATGACTTGCTGTAAGTGGTATGATTGATTAAATTCACAAGGGCACAAAATGAAACCAATCATAAAGATGCTGAGGTCAAGAGGTCTTGGGTTTTTTAGTTGGTTGTACAGCTCAGTTACTTTAAGCATCTATATTTTCAAGTGTGTTTGTCTGAGTGTCTGCCCTGTAATGTCTGGTGAACTGTTCAAGTGGTTTCTCTGACTTTTTCCCCTTTAACGGTGTGATAGGCACCAGTAACCCCCTCACCCTAGGAAGGATAAGCAGCTAAGAAAATAGATGGTTGGATGGATGGATATCTATTTTTAAATATTTTCATGCAATACAATGGGTAAGATGGTAAAGTTCTACTAGGAAAATATATGCAGGACATAAGTACTTATGAACAAAGTACTTAATACTTCAGCGTACCAAGACGTCCAGCTTTGTGGACACTGTTTAGGGAAGGTCCTTTTCTATTCCAGCATGACTGTGCCCCAGCACAAAAAGCAAGCTCCATAAAAACATGGTTGGATGAGTTCGGTGTGGGAGAACTTCAGTGGCCCACACAGAGCCCTGACCTCAACCCCATCCAACACCTTTGGGATGATCTGGAACAGAGATTGAGAGCCAGGCCTTCTCGTCCAACATTAGTTCCTGACCTCATAAATGCTCTACAGAATGAATGGGCACAAATTCCCACAGAAACTCCAAAATTTTGTGGAAAGCCTTCCAAGAAGAGTGGAAGCTGTTATAGCTGCAAAGGGGGAGCAACTCCATATTAAAGTCTATGTACGTATTTGAATGCAATGTCATTAAAGTCCCTGTTGGTGTGATGGTCAGGCATCTCAATACTTTTGTCTGTATAGTGTATTTGTATTTTCTATGATGGCCATCTAGTGATAGTTCTTTAGCTCATTCAGGCGTGCTCCCCAGTTTTTTTTGTTCTCAATTATCTCTGGTGTGTATTGATATGCTAGCCTGGCCAGACTGAAGTGCTGTTTGCCCACTGTGTCAGGAGGAGTGTTTAAAACTGCAAATCTGTGTTAAATCTGTTACACTGAACTGCAAGACCCCGTCCCCCACTATCCTCTCCAGTTCTGAATTGTGGGGCTCTTTATGTGGCGTTTTCCCGCCTCATCTCACCGGACGCTGTGATTACAGGCAATGTTCACTGCAGTCCCTTAACGAGCACACAATAACCCTCATCCTGCCCTCCTTTAATTACCCCACCACCAGCACACAAACACACACACTACGTCTACAACCACACAGTTATTACCCAGGATAACCCCCCCCCAAACAGGCCACCCTTGTTTACAGATTCCTGCCATATTTCAGGATCTGCAGGACTTCTGTTTAGGAGGTGAAGAAAACAGCTGTTGGAGGAGCGATGGCTTCCAGATCGGCCTTTCCCAACAGCCAGCAGCAACCGAGCACTCTCAGAATCATCCATCAGGAATGTGTTGAAATAGTCTGGAGAAGGAGAGAGGCACGAGGCCAGGGGGAGCACTGGGCTAGCTGTGTTATGTCTCGCGGAGAGCGCTTGGGCATTGTTTCAGGGGGCATTCCTGAGAATGAGTCTAAGAAAGAGGTGAAAGCTGCTCGTTGTTATGGAAACAACGGAGGACAAGGTGTCCTGAAATGCCATTACAATGGGCTTTTGTGTTTTAGTCCAGACACACCCCATGAAGACCTTCATATTTAGTCCAGTTATGCAAACCTGGATCGCTGTAGGGACTGATGGCTGAAGAAATTGAAAAAAAGTGAAAAAGGTGATGCCTTGAATTGACTTGATCCATTTCCATTTTAATAAACTACAGTCCTATGCAGAATTTGTACACCTCTGGTCAAATGTTTTGATTTTCTGAGTGAAAATAAGTACACCCCCACTACAGGGAGCACACATAAATATAGGCATTTTTTAATGCACAATTACTATTTCTTTTTAAGATGTTAAATTCAGCAAATGAACATTAATTGTGCATTAAACACACAGCTGATGTGTATATTAATTAGATCAATGGAATTATTTTCAGATTTAAAAGCAAACCAAGAGGCACAGCTGTGCTGATCTGAATCGAAGCTAACCCTTTTTTCAGTGAAAGTTAAATGCTGATTAACACATGAAATGCAGCAACTTTCTGCAAACTGTGCTCCTCCCGCTTTGCAGTTTTCTGCTGAGTGTGGGTGCGACACGGAGGCCATTCGTAAACATTCTCTGCTTCAGCTGAACATTGTGTATCAACATGGCTGATATGTCCAGCTTGCGGACACGTCCGGCCGCGTCTCTCGCAGCACATCCTGTTTGTGGGACGTCCTGGCCGGGGCGCCTTCTTCTGCGGCTGCTCTCCTGGGAGGCCCCGAGGGCCTGACTTCCTGTTTTGGTCAAAGTGGCGAGTGTGCAATTCGGAGCATGTCCCTGCAGTGCTGCGCTGAACCCAGCCCAGGCCTGAGAGCGCAATTAGGCAAAAGTGCACGAGAACACCCACCTTCCTCCAGCCCCAGGCCGGGCTCCTCTTTAACCAAGAATGCAAACAAGTGTCACTGCAATGACACGCAGGTAGACAGACGAGGGGCGGGCCTCCTGAAGAACCCTCACATCTATCAAACCGACAGCAAAGCTTTTGGAGCAGTGGGCAAACTAGTCGAGTGAAATTTGTTTAGAGAGCACATTTCAGCAACTGTTAGGCAAAGTAAACAGTAAGCAAAGGCCTATTCATTTGCATGCTTAGATAAAATCAAAGCAAGCAAAGGAAACAGAAATAACAAAGTTTCATATCTCTCAAACATCAAGGTTTGCAGTGAAGCCATTTCTGTTGGTCCATTTGTCAAGAAATGTTATTGCAATATAAAGGTCATGTTTCAAAAAATTTTGAAAAGAAGCAAGCAATAGAGGTTTAGGTATGACAGCAATATGGTGGCATCTGTGATTTTTGGCATACTCTACATGTACTCACCCATTCAAAACTCATCATTAATTTGCGTGGCTGATTCCAATTCTGATTTTACAGCCTTTTTTAGCCAGTATTATTAGCCTTTTTCTATACTTGAAGCTCACACTGTCTGGACACATAAACCACACCAGCACATTTCCAAGGCTTTCTATTCACCAAAGCTGCAACATAAATAACATTATTTGCTCTTTAATGGGCCAAGCTGGCATTTTAAATTTTTCGACAACAAGAACACTTGCCTATTTAAGGAGCATGAATCAAACTAAGCACTACATGGAAAGCATGAGGTGACTGGTCATTTAACACGGTGAGTCACTCATAATGATGCTACAACAGACTCATGGAGCTGCAGAAGCAACATTCAAATACCGAGTGCAATTACCTTGCTCGTGTTATTTAAGTTAACTGTAACCAAAAGATCAGACAAAATCAAAAGAATAAAGTGCTGGGAGCAAAAATCTGCAGATTCCGGTCTAGGACAGTTGAAATTGCACTTCTCTTTTTATTTTTGTTCTTTAAAGTAAATACAGAAACAAACAATGACCATTTGCATAAACTAGGCAACAAAATGCTCAATTAATATTTTAGTGATAATCAAAATATACCTTAAAAGTCTATTTATATGATGTTTTGTTATTTCTGATATTGAACAAATCATCTAAAATGTCTTTATTTTTTCAGTATTAAGTTCTTTACTGCTTAATACTAATTACTTGTACTGTGAAGTTGGACAGGACTACCCATTAAAATAATTTTATTCATTTTAAATTGCTTTTATATTTCTGAAGACCTTCATTGCACTGTTTTGCACAGGAGTGCATATGCTGTCAACATTAGGAAATAAAGCGTGGCTTGAAATAGCTCGTGTTGAAAACCTCTTTGAGCAAATCTCAGCCTTTCCAGGCCTGTTTCTCGGAACACGCGTATTATCATACAAAGGACAGGACGGCAGCAGAACTCCCCACAGAAACAAGTGCGTAAAGCTGCACAATGGGCAAGCGGCAGTGGGAGATGAAGTAAATATCCAGCGAACAGGAACTTCCTCCCCATCCCTCAGGAGGTGGGTAGGAAGAGAAAGCCCCTGGTGAAACCCTGCACGCCCCGGGTGACCTTTCACCCCCCAGGCTTTTAGAGCCACCCGTCCCCGGAGCAGAGAGGAGAACAACAGAGCAGATGACTCGGGCCAGAGGCAGCAGGATGGAGCCGGGTGATAAAAAAGGAGCCATCATTGTCTCTGTAGGCTGACCGGTGGAGGTGGGGGTGGGAGCGGCCTAGGCCTAGGCTTAGGCACTTACAAAACAGCAACACCCCCCCAGGAGCCTGCAGGGAAACAGCCTGTCAAGAAGAGCATGCACAGGAGGGGGCTTCCAGCCAAGGAAGTTTTTGATGCCCCATGATTTCTTTACCACCCCCCACTATCACCCACACGCTTTACTCTGCCTCAACAGAATTTCCCATATGCAATTTATTTGGGTGCATTTGTTTATAGGGAAACAATGCTAAGCTCGTTTTTAACAAGTCAGCTTCTCAACATAGTAAAGGAACTGTTGTGCTCATTTGGCTGTGCATTAAAAAACACGCAATGCAAAGCAGGAGGTGGCAGAATCCTGCGGCCTGACGCTGTGGCGGCATGCAGGACCGTGCACGCTGGGCTTTGACGCACTAGATCGCAACAGCACTGCAGTGATAATAGCAGGAAGAGGCTAGCTGTTATCAGTTCATTGGCTGCCTGCATGACCTGGATGGCCCACACTCATCGTCGTGGCCTGGTTTTTTTTTTTATGTTTTGCTACGTTTTTCTTTTACTGCCTCCTGAACTTACATCAGGAGTATCGCTTGTTGGCAATCATGTGACTTTGGGAAAGGGTGGTGTCATGGAACAGCCACCAGGAAGCCAGCAGTGTAACTAATATCGTCAGACAATGCACAACCACGATGGAGAGGCTCTGATGCTCAAGTGGCTGTTAAATCCTCCATCCAAACTGTTGTGGACGTCCATGCTTCCACTGCGGTCTCAGAATAGGCCAGTGTTTCTGGGTCAGGTTTTCAACCTCGTTGACCTACCTCGTATATTGATTTAACACCAGCATATGCTTATGGAACCTGTTTTTAGATCAATATTGCTGCTTTTTATGACTCTTTAAAGGGATATTCCGCAGATTTTTTTTTTCATAATTCAGTAGTAGAGGGATCGCAGTGTCTATAGCACAAAAATTGCTTTTTTATTTACTATCCAAAACCACAAGTAAAGCTACATGTATATTCTGTATATTCAGTTCTGCCTCTCAAGAACAGAACAGAACATTTCACACGAAACCACTCATGACATTGAATGACTTTGTTTACATCGTAACCGTTAAATTAAGCAAGGGAATTCCCCTTCTAAGGCAGCTTCCAGACACCATGCTGGAGTGAAGCACTTAAACTATTAGAAAAAAACCTCCCCATGTTGGCTTTGATGAAACATTCCTTGGCAATGATGAACCCTGAATTGTTATAGAACCTTTTTGCAGATTCTTTCATACTTTTACATGAAGTACTAGCCATTGGATGGTTCTTTTACAGCACCCCACCAAAGAACCCTTTGTGGCACCTGTTTTTTAAGCGCAGATTCTCATCAGTATAGTATAAATGGTCTAAACAGCAGATAGGAACTGTACACCAAATAACATTCCATTGGGCGCGACAACAAGCCAGTTGGAAACCAAGGCTAACACTTTGTTTGACTGTTGATAAACAGGAGCAGGGGCTTCTTTCCCTTTTTCTAAGTGCAACATCTACCGGCATAACAGAGATGCCTCAATGTGGGCAAAGTGACTGAGCTAGTATGCTTGAAACAAACGCTTAGCCAGGCCCATGTTCCTCGGGTGTTTAGGAAAAAAACAAGGTGTAGGCAAAACAGAAGGTAAGAAAACATGAGCACTGCTGAATCTCCAAACCAGCACTTCTGAAAGCGACAGGATAATGACTGTCAGAGTCTCCCTGCCATGCGTCCTGTGCTAAAAGCTCTGAAACTGCACACACCTTTTTGCCTGTGTGGTCACTCTGCATGTGAATGGCAGGCCTAAATGGACTATTAAGGGCGATTGACCGCTGGCTGACACTGGAGACAGTGTGTCTGAGGACATGGCGACTACTCCTGCTCTTACTTCTTCATTTTTCATCAGCATGACAAAACCTTCTCTCTTTTTTCCCCCAAGTACAAGAGCACCACAGGGTTTCCGACTGCTGTTAAAGCTAATGAAGCTTTATCTTAGACAAATTTATCTGCCTTGCTTCTGAACTGCAGACTATCTGAAACAGGTAGGACTGTGGTTCTCAGAAGTGGATTAAATGACTTGCATGTCCATTTCTACTGAAGAGTGATACTTAAGCTGCTTTCATCTGTTCAGCTGGATCCTAATTACAATCACAATATGAAGTACATTGAAATGGCTCGCGGTCTTTGCTCCCTTAGATACAGAGCTTTCAAACCTCAGAGACAAGAGCTTCAGAGATGGAGAATGCACCCCAAACTGCATACTACACTGAATAGTGCACTTAATAGTACACAGTTATTAGAAATGCATTCAGTAGTGCAGTGTTGTGAAGTATGGAAGTGTGTAATTTGGGTCCTGGCTAATTTCATGTATGAAAATCACAAAATAATCTGTCAGTACAACATACATTTTAATGGGCAACACTATTCATTCTAACTATAAAAAGTGCTTTCACCTAACGCTGCTGTCCGGAACGTGGCTACAGCAAACGGCCACAGCTACAATAAAGTGTCACATAAAAAGCTGAAGCTAAAATAAATCTGGTGCATCAAATAAAAGTGGCTTCCTCTATCAGGTCATTGTTAACTAGATGTGAAAACGGAAACAGGATTTAAAAATCTTCCGTAACGACTGAAATAGGGGAGAAATGCGAGCCTGGAACTAAGTGAGTGCTAAACAGCACTGATGGTTCTGCTAATGTGTTTATTGGACCATCAGTTCAGGCAGGATATAGTCCTGCACTACACCCACAGGTCAGCCATCTGACCATCATCACCCATTAAACTTTACACCCAGCCCAGTCGAAAGCCCTTTGACTGTTTTAGGTTTTGGGGAAATGGCTTTCATATTATTGCTGCACTTCCAGGCTAAACTACCTGCACTGCAGTGTCACGTTACAATGTTATAATAAGTTTGTAAGTGGTCATTGGTTATATATTACTGGTCATTGTTTGTTACTGGGAGCTTTAAAGAGATCAGTTAAACTGCGGTTGAACCAAAAACTATTTAGTTGTTTATTTATTAATTCAGATCCTAATTAAAGTATGTATTGTTACTTTTATTTTTTCACCAACATTTTTGTGCATGGCCTTCGAATAATGGGTTCAAATGAGGAGATAAACAATAAATAACTTTTTTAATGTCCCTTTGACTCTCAAACTCTCCTGCTGGTTCCAAAGTTTTTGTTTGATTATAACTGGTCCTTGGGTACATATTACTAGTCATTATTTATTACTTCAAGCATCAAATAGATCAATTAAATTGCTGTTGAACCAATAACTCTAATTGTTTATTTATTTATTCATTCAGATCCTAACACTCTTTAATTACTAATTCAAGCATGTATCATTATTTTTATTTTTGCACCAACCCTTTTTGTGCACGACCTTGGCATAATGGATTCAAATGAGGAGAGAAATAATAAATACCTTCTTAAAATGTCCCTTTGACTCTTAAACTGCCCTGCTGGCACCCTAAAGCGGAGTGTGTGATCGAAGTGTGAGCCTCCTCCTCCTGCTGCTGCCAAAAAGCGAAGA
>JBBPCZ010000034.1:10485063-10500058 GCA_037974445.1 Brycinus macrolepidotus
CCCCCCCCCCCCCCCCCCCCCCCCCCCCCCCCCCCCCCCCCCCCCCCCCCCCACCCCAGCCGAACAGGAAGGAACCGGCATTGAAAGTAATGTAGGACAGAGCAATGTTTCTCCACACAATGGGGCCCATTTACAGGGGAATGTTGACATCCTGCTCGCCATGACAGGGTGCCCCCATGACTTCTACATTTACACGCCCAAATGGTGCCATTGTCAAGTAACCTGGTGAGCGGAAGGATCATTTGATAGGCCATAATAGCCCATTTCCATGTCAGATTCCACAAAGAAAATGGAAGATTTGTTTTTGCCCTGTCGGCTGTCATGCACTGGAGAGCCTGCTGAATGAGGGTTTTTTTTCTGTTAGAGCCGGGAGTCTAATGAATTCTGACACACAACTGTCTCTCTCCTCAGCATGGCTAATGTAGTATTACACATTTATAAGCTTGCAAATTGTATTATTTAGGGGACACTGAGTTTGTGGCTTCTTGAGTTGTTTTTCTTGTCTTGCCAAATTGGTGAGGATTCGTTCTATCAGTTTTACGTGCATGCATCTGTGTGTGTGTGTGTGTGTGTGCATTAACTTGAAATTAACCAGTTCTGCTCCTTCTCTTTTCTGTGCAGATGAGGCCCGAGGACAGAAGTGTGGCGTTCTGGTGCACTGCCTGGCCGGCATCAGTCGTTCGGTGACGGTGACCGTGGCCTACCTCATGCAGAAGCTCAACCTGTCCATGAACGACGCCTATGACATCGTCAAGATGAAGAAGTCCAACATCTCGCCCAACTTCAACTTCATGGGCCAGCTCCTGGACTTTGAGCGCACGCTGGGCCTGCAGAGCCCCTGCGACAACCGCGCCTCAATGGCCCCCTCGCAGCCACTCTACTTCACCACACCCACCAACCACAACGTCTTCCAGCTGGACCCGCTCGAGTCCACGTGAGAGTGGCCCCCCCCCGTGCTCCCCCCGGCGCACCCCTCCTGGCTCCTAAAGGTGTTCAAATATTGAAACGTGGGTTTCTCTTTTTTCGTCACCTGTCCAAGGGTTCCTGACGTTTTTGACACAGTTGGCTGGAGAAGACAGCTGACATGAGTAGCCACTGACGCGGCATCTGGTTTTGGCCGAGGCGGAAAAGGCAGCTGCTGTAACTCTGGGACACGAGACAGAGAGCAGACAGCACAGCTCTGTAACTCTCTGAGACTCTGTAAGGTAGTTCCTGTTTTATATCTTCGTATCCAAGCATGTGAAGACTGTCAGAACAGAACTTTTTAAATGTGGAACGTCACATACAGTATGGCTGGCGTGCCAAAGAGACTTGACTGGAACTGGACAATTATATATAGACTCATTTTTCTTTTCTTTTCTTTTTTTTTCTAGCACTTGCACCTTCACATTTTTTGGGTGTGCTCTCCTTGTCTTCAGTGAAGACTTGCCTGTTTTGGGGATGAAAAAACACCCTTGTTGATAATGGCACAGTATAGTGTACTCCAGTTTATTTGCGTGGAGTCATTTTTGAAACGTTTATACATGTGTATATTAAAGACGTTGGTAAGCCTTGCCCTAGCCACAGTATACCTGTCGCAAAAGAGCGGGTACTGATTCTTTTTTTTCCATCTTTTGACATCTATGTAAACGAACTAAATATTGATCAATATTATCTATGAGTTAAATGCCAAAAATTCAGTAGGCTTTGTGAGAACCTAGATGTGTATATGTATAATATATTTCTTCTTATTATTTTTGTTGCTTTATGGATGAATTCAGCCTTTATCAGCCTTTTCTTATGCACCCTTCCACACTCAGAAAGTCACCTTGTTCTCTTGCCTTAGGTCTTCTATACATAGGAGTAATGTTGTGCATTAACCTCTCGGAGCAGTTCCCCCCCATAAGCTTTTCTGTCACCAGCTAGAAGTTCTCCATAGGATCGAGCTATAACAAATGACACATTCAGAAAGTATTGTTCAAAAACTTGTATCTGTTTGTGTTCAAGGCATACCTTAAAAACCAAGTTGGCGTGAATACGGATGCATGCTCTTGTTCAATCTAGAACCAGGACGCCTTGATACTTTTTCGTTTTTGATTAATGTGGGGATGGTGGAAGGTCGAAGCGAGTGATGCTTGTTTTTGTGCAACAGTTTGAGGCTTCTGAAATGTTGACAAGGCAGGAGACATTTACATGCCTCTCCTCTTCAGGGAAATTATGTGAAATGCAATTTAATTGTCAGAGGAATGATTGAAATGGATTTTAAGGGGGCACCGGTCCCCTCAAAAAGCGAAGGCCTGTTCTGAAGGGGGAGGGACTACTTTTCACGGCCCCTCACTCCAACCCTACGAATGTAAAGAGAAGATAAGTTATTAATAAATTGCTATTTTGTCTATTCAAACCTACTGACGTGTCTTTCTGTTTGCTTTCTGTTTATCGAGTTACAACATCAAAGGAGTTCTGCCAGTCACTCATAAGCCAGAAATCAACCAACCAAACAGAACATTTCACTCGGTATTCCATTGCTAGATTTACTTTTAACTGGAAGATCAAAGCAGGGAGAGTGTGAGGCGTTTGAGAACGCACACGCGCAGGGGCTTCATACGAGCTCATCCTGTTCTGAGGTTGAGGGCTTTTGAGCGGATGTTTGTGGCAGCACAGAGCGGCTGGCGTTTTGGGGCTGCTGGGTAACGGAGGCCGATCTGCCCCCTCCACTTCCCATCTGGAGATCAGTAGCCCGGCCTCCGCAGGAAGCGAGACGTAGAGAGGCAAGTCGTAACCTGACTCTGTAACCTGGCTCTGGCATCTCCGGGAGCTAGAGATAATCCCAGCGTAGGAGTGGAAAAAAACGGAAACGAAAAAGCCGTTTTGATTATTCAAACTTGTGCGTACTCACAGTAGTGACCCTGGACAACCCGGAACATTCATTCTTCCTTTCATTCGTCCATTCATCCATTCATTTATTTATTTATCAATCAGGGACAATGCAAATAAGCCAGCATAAAATTTTCTGATTCCAGCTGGCTAATATTCAACCACAGGTCTGATTTTAACAGGCGTCAGGGACAGAACATAACAGAGACAAAACTAACGCTTTTACAAACAACACAAAGAAACTAAATACAAAATAGCGATATACTAGATATAAAAGAATTTGGCAGAAAATTGCCCTCAGAAGGTTCCCATCTGACTTTCAATAAGCCATTCCTTTCACTAACTTTTCAACATTTCTGCCTAATTCTATTGTTAAGCTGTACACAAAGTCATTCAGAGTGGTGTCATGTAGAACTGACTAATTCTATAGAACTTTACCTACTCAGATTTCCTTTATAGCGGTGGTGATGGGAACCAGGGGTCACAATGTCTACAGCATAAATATAGCCATTTTATTACCTATCCAAACCCACCACTGAACCTACATACGTAATGATGATGATAGTAAGATAATCCGAACAATAAGTTTTCTTTGGGGACTATTTCACTGTATGTGTACCTCCCTTCTATGAATATGAATTACATTCTAGACCAAATTCATCTCAAAACAATCTCTCAGACAGCTTATTCATAACCAAGTCATGCAATTACTTTTTAACTGAGATTTTAACAGCATTAAATACTTCTGGTTCCTGCCACAGCTTTCTCTAGAGCAACTTCACATCAAAATATTCTGAATGACTGTTTACATCTTATTAACTAACAAACAAAAACAAAACAAAGAACTTGCCTCAAGCGCTTTATGTGCACATGCGCTCTCCAAAGTGAACTTTAAAGAGTGAACTGAGGCCCAAACTCAGCAAATGACTAAACAAGAGGTTATAACTCCTCTACCTTTTTCCCTACCGTTTAATTCTGGGATAAATGTAATAAAATTCTCTTGCGTTAAACATGAAGACACTTTATAAGCCATGAATCACAGTATGTTTAGTAACTATTCCATTGAGGAACTTGTTTCCATTCGTTTATCCATACTGTACCTGCTGTAGGTCACTTATCACTTGTAGGTCACTAACTGCACTGTCAGTATGGCGTGTAATTGTGGGCAACTTTGCCAGCCCTCTGCCCACTGCGCACGGAGACTGGCAGGCGCTGAAAACAACCCCACAACACGCTGAAGCTATACTTGGTCTGTGTGTTAATCCTGTGTGAAGGGTTTCAATCCCCATCATCCTCCAGTGACAGCCTGCCCTGCTGAGGATTTGCTAGCACCCCTAGCAATTTCCGGTCTTGTGGCATCTCGAGTTCCAGCGCCCTAACACGCACACACACACACACACACACACACACACACACACACACACACACTCACACTCAAACATGCTAGTCCTTTCCACTCAATGGTGGAGATCACTTTGGGTGAAATGAAAGGTCCTTCCATATACTAGCTCATATTATACTCAGATACTTTTATACTCTGTGCTTATGTACTTATATACTTATTATTGCTCCTTCTTAATTGTGACAAGTCGTCCTATTTTCCAACAATGATTTAGTGTTCCTGGCTCTTTGACCCTTTCTCCCATGGAACAGGTTACTCTTTAACATCGTAAACTAGGCTAATTGCTCAGTCAGTAATCTTAAACCTTATAATCCAGTAACTAATTTGGGTTGTTCAATAATTCATATGAAATATTTAGTAACTATGAATTATTTCATGAAACAACTGAAAGGCAGGACTTTGCTGATATTTTTTGTTCATGCAGAGTCAAGGGCTTCACTGTTTTGGAGTGCAGTGAAACTGGAAGTGTGGACCCACATACGAGGCCTTCGGGTTTAAGGGATTAAAAGCTTGGCGTGACTGTACCCCTTCTGTTACTGTAAAGGTGCGACGACTTCAAAGCAAATATATCTTTATGTGTTTTCCATGCTGCGGTGGATCTGCTTCCTCATCTTCGCTGTTTTTCCCAGACTAAACACGCTAGGGGATTTGCAGGGCGGGTGGAAAAGACCTGTGTTTCACTGTCCTCTGTCTATCGTCAACGAGTCTGGTGCGCTTCATTACTCAACCTGGACAAGAACCACCTAATTTCACAGGAAGGGGACATTTGACTGACCAGTCCTAGCCCGTTGTCTGAGTGTGATGTGTAGAGCCAGGCTATTGTCAGAATGCTACAACAAAAACAGACCTACGTGAAACAAAGTGTTGCCAGTAAACACATGAGACACCTTGTTTACATGCTGCTATCAGATTTAGAAACTTCTGAATAACTTTTTGAGGCAGAGACTATATCTTGCCCTAAAAACTCACTGTTGTCATGATGCACAGGTGACTGGTGCTCATTTATCTTGATAAATGAAAGTATTTCTAATCTGACTGATGAAAGATGGTGCTTGGACGTACATACACACATCGGGGTTGATCACCAATCAGAGTATGATTGAAGAGAATGATATTTGTGATGTTCAGTGTATATCAGCCAGTCTGTACACGTCTTTGGGTCGAGCGAGTGAGGCAGTGACTGGCCTGTGTGTGTAGAATAGCCAGTGTAGGGCAGGTTGAGCTGGTGGTGTGTGTGTGTGTGTGGAGCGGTGCAGTGTGTGGACTGTAAGCGGAGCTGAACAGCCACAGGCTCGTCTCCAAACCGCCCACCACACACACACACACACACACACACACACACACACACACACACGCAGCTTCCGCTAGTGTGGCAAAGAGAGCACTTTACCACCTCCTGCTCTCTCTATCTCTCTCTTTCTCTCTCTCTCTCTCTCCCTGTTTCTTTCTTGCTCTTTCTCTTTTTCTTTTTTTCTTTCTTTCTTCTCCCTCCAACCCTCTCTCTCTCCTTCTTTTATCTTCTTTTTTTCTTTGTCTGTTTTTCTTTCTCGCCCTCTTTCTGCCTCTCCCTTTCTCTTACTCTCTCTCTCTCTTTCTTTTTTCTCTCGCTAACTCTTTCTTTCTTCCTTTTTTCCTTTCTTTCTTTCTTTCTTCTCTCTACAATTCTCGGGCTCTTTCTTTTTGTTGTTCTTTTTCTGTTTTTCTTTCTATCTCTTTTTGTCTCTTTCTCTCTCTCTCTCTCTCTCTCTCTCTCTCTCTCTCTCTCTACCTCTCTCTCTCTCTCTCTCTCTCTGTCTTAATGAGTGGAGACTCTGTAACGAGCGGAACTGCCTGGGAGGAATTCATCAGCCGCAGCAATCCTGCTCCTGTTCTACACAAACCACCACCCAGTCATGCATTGTATGGATTTGTGTGTGTGTGTGTGTGTGTGAGTGTGTGTGTGTGTGTGTGTGTGTGTGTCTGTGTGTGTCTGTGTGTGCCTGTGTGTGTCTGTGTGTGTAGGGGAAGATCATTAATAGAGCTCCACTCATCAGCCTCGACCTACACACATGCTGGAATGCTATAGCAGAACGGTCTGAATGGTGGAGCACAGTGAGCTGCTTTGTTTGGAGACTGTGCTGTTTGTTTCATTTCACTTGTTTGTAGTTTCATTTCATTTTCTCTTTCCCAGGCCTAAACGCCGGGGTTCAGCAAGACAGAGCCTGTGCTTTAGTCAGTCATCCCCGCAGTCCACAGTCTAGAGCTGTACTTTCCCACTCGTAGCCTTATTCAACCCGTGGAGGTAATGTAATTTAAGATTACTGACAAGAGCTGTGATTTTAATCCACTATGAATCTACAGTTTGGGTAGTTTTTACAGTCTGACAGTAATAACTGTGGATTGGCTTTAATCCAGTATGAATCTGTAGTGTTTGTGGCTGAACAACAAGGCAATGACTTTTCAATCCAGACTGTCTGTGGGAATCTGGGAAAATGACACAGTTATTTCATCCTGAACCAAATGACCAATCAAATAAATCAAATCACATTACTAATCCCGCTCCAAAAGGGCTGTGATGTTTTGCCTGTCGGGCTGTTCTCCCAACTCTAGGCCCAGATGTTTGTGTATGTGTGTGTGTGAGTGTGTATTTGTCTTTTTGTGAGAACCAAATGTCCTCATAATGATAGGAATACTGAAAAGTCTGTAGAAGTGGGGACATTTTGCTGTAAACGTGCTGTTTTTTAGGAAAAACTAAAAGACCAGAAAAATTGCCTTCTATTAAGGTTAAGATTAGGTCACTATTACTGAGATAGAGTATTATTAAGTGCTACAATCAGTAGAATGTCATCACAAACATAGTAATACCAACATTGTGTGTGTATTTGTGTGTCTCTTTCTGTGATAACCAAATGTCATCATAATCATATGAATACTGAAACATCTGTAGAAGGGGGGACATTTTGCTGGAAACATGTTTGCTGGAAACATGCCAGCTTTATTAGTGAGTGTGTGTGTGTGTGTGTGTGTGTGCTTACATGTGTGTATGTGTGTGTGTCTTTTTGTGAGGACCAAATGTCTTCGTATTGATAGGAATACTGCAAAATCTGTAGAAGTGGGGACAATTTAATGGAAACATGTTGGCACTGTGCTGTTTTAGCACACATAACTCTTTTTTTTTTTTTTTTAGGAAAAAACGAAAAGAGCAGAAACATTGTCTTGGTTACTGAGGTTAAGGTTACAATTTTAGGTTTAGGTTCAGGTGTAGTATTACTGAGAGATAGTAGTAGATTATAGTAATCTGAGATGTAGTAGTAAAATGTCAATAGAATGTCCTCACAACTATAATAATCCCAACATTGTGTATGTGTGTGTATGTGTGTGTGCAGTGGTTGTCAGGTGAGTGCCTTAACCTTGGAGAAGTTCACACCAGTGAGGCAGGCTCCGGAACAAACACACACTCAAAGGGAGAGAAATGGAGAGAGAGAGAGAGAGAGCGGCGGCCTTGAGGCTGGATAAAAATAGAGCTTTATGTAAGCCTCATCTGTACACACTCATTATCTTAAGAAGTGACCACAGCAAAAACACTCTTGTGGACAGGTAGGGAGCAGGCCACACATCCTGTGGACTAACACAGGAAATGGACCTCGGAAGGGCAAGTCATGTACCACTCAGCTGCACACTCAGCTGACCCTATCCCGTCAATAAGAGCTCTGAACTCAAAGCACTACTGGAGCTGGATTCACTTTCCATGGCAGGGCTCTGCGAAGCCATTCGTAGGGGAAATTGACTGGCCTAGCGCACAGCACTGTGTTTACCAGCATGGCATGACGTCTGACGTTCTGAAATGGGTTTCTTTTCAACTCCCTCTGAAGAAAATGATGAAGACCCCTGTTTTATTCTGTAGATTCTTGGGAAATATAGGCCAGTGTGCCAACTCTCAGAGCCCTTCATTAATACTTAAGCCTGCAAAAATGAGGACCCCCTTATAAACTCTCAGAATTTAACGAGAAGGGAAGCACGACATGGGTAAAATAGTGAATGTATAGAGAATGTACATCATATATGGTGCTACTGTGCTGTTACAGATCTGCAGTGCATTTCTGTGTAGGCCGAGTAACCTGAGAGAGAGATGTGTGTGTGTGTGTGTGTGTGTGTGTGTGTGTGTGCAGTGGCTCTCTAAAGGAACACTCCAGCTGACATGAATCATCCGCTGCTGTCTCTGCTGAGCCCACGCGCCGCTCAGAACCGGGGGTAAAAATAGTCATTATCATTTAAAAAGAGCTTTTAAAAATAACATGTAGGAGAGAGAGAGCGAGAGGGAGAGAGAGAGAGAGAGACAGAGAGAGAGAGGGACAGAAAGAGAGAGGGAGAAAGAAATAAGGAGAGAGAAAGAAATAAAGAGAGAGAATGTGGAATCATTGTGCTCGGCCCACACAGCCTCTAGCAGACCTGATATTAGACCCAAATATCCAAATATTACGTATTACTCACAGTGCGGCTCCGCTCTCTCACTCATATCTCTGCACAGTTTTACATTCTCGCCTTTTCACTTTCTTTCTCCACCTCTCTCTCTCTCTCTCTCTCTCTCTCTCTCTCTCTGTCCCTGAGCACTGGGCCTTCTCTCTTGTTCTCCCTCCATTTGTTATCTCCCCTCTCTCTTTCTATTTTGCTCTTTCTGATTTTCTCCTCACATTCCTCTCTCTCTATTCTCTTTTGTCCATTTCTCTCTCTCTCTCTCTCTCTCTTCTCCCTCCCTCTCCTTTGTCTTTCTCTCCTGTCATCTTTCTACTCTATCTCATTTCCATTCACTCTCTGTCTTTTCTTTCTGTGCTCTTTCTCTCATATCTCACTCTTTCCCCTGCCGCCCCACCCTCTTTCATTCTTTCTCCATTCCTTCTTTCTCTGTCTCTCACTGTCTTTCCTCCTGTCCTCCTCTCTTTCTCTCATTTCCATCTCTCTCTCTCTCTCTCAGGCAGACACAGGAAGTGAGTTCAGAGCCTCCTGAATGGCAGCTCTCCAGGAAACGATTAAAGCCTCCCATCACAGGACAGGAAGCGAGAGAGCGAGAAAGAGAGAGAGAGAGAGAGAAGAAGGGGGGGGGGGGGTCATCTAATTTGACGCAGTGACAGGGGGAGATTACTGAGCTTATCTGTGTGCCAGAAGCATTCGCACATACTACATTTCAACTCTTAAAGCCCGGGCTCTTTTTACAGCTGGCTTTATCATCTACTGTTATTCATCTGAGAGAATTCTATGAATATGGCCTGCTCTCTCTCCCCTCCCTCCCTCCCTCTTTCTCTCTCTCTCTCTCTCCCTCCCTCTCTCTCATTCAGACAGAAAGTACATTCAGAGCTTTTATCAGCAGCAGCCTGTCCGTCTGCGCTCAGTACGACAACCGCCTGACTCATCCCTGCCCTGCCTCGCTTTGCGGCGCCGTTGCTAAGCAATCGCTTGGAGATTAAATAAATAAATAAACAAACAAAAAGAGAAAAAACAAGGGGGTTGGTGGTGCAGGGACTCTTATGAAATAATAATTTATGTATAGTAATTCATATTTTCCTTGATATTTGTATATTTAATAGTAATACAGCAATACTACAGACTTCTCTATGGCATGCCTTCAGTCTTACTGTAAACTGGGACAGCATTCTTAATTAGAGGTGACCACAAGACTACTTTACTGAGACGTATTATATGTACTAAATGTATCATACATTACGTATTATATGTATTAAATGTATTATAGATTATCATAGTATTTTTTTTGTATTTTAATATAGAGCCTATAGATTATTACAAAAGCATTTATGTTATAGAACATATACATTATTATAGAAGTGTGAAATAGATCTCAGTGTGCTGGTTTCACAGTTTCTTATTGTATCACCACAGGTCCTTTTAGCAAGAGGAAGAATGTCAGAGAGCAAGAGAGACAGAGCAAGTGTGGTGTGTGTGTGTGTGTGTGTGTGTGTGTGTGTGTGTGTGTATGTGTGTGAGTGTGAGTGTGAGTGTGTGTAGGAAGTGGAGACAGAGTGGTGCCAAGTGTGAATGAAGGTGCTCCGCAGGCGGCTGAATGCGGTAGCGTTTGTGTGAATGGAACAAACACTGAAGCACCACCAAACACATTCTTGCAACTCTACAGTACAGTGCAAAAGTCTTGAGCCACCCCTTATTTCTTCATATTTTGCTTCCAAAGAGCCAGACTTTCTTGTATTTTTAATGTGGTCTTGAGAAACAGTTCTCCAGGCTTCCTGAAAGACTTTCAAAGACTCTCATTTCCAGTCCAGTCCCTGAACCTGACTAGTTACCTGTTTTTTGTTTGTTAAGTCACACAGTGACCTACATATGAATCATTGAGGCAAAACAAATTCATCTAACTTAAGGCCTGAACCAGTGAAGAAACAGGTTCAGATAATTCCAGATGATCAGGTGGTGATCAGTATACTGGTGGTGCTGAATGCTGAGTGGTTGGAGCTCCTTTATCTAGGCTCCTTGTATCTTTAGGCTCTTTGCAGCCTGTCACAGTAAAACATTTGCTCCCAATTCTTTCATTTAATCTACTCAATATGGCGAAGATAAGACAGTTTGACAGGCATAAATAGTATTTTTGCATCAACAAGGTGATTCAAAGCAAAATATAAAGAAATGAGGGGTGACTCAAGTCTTTTGCACAGTCCTGTATATAAAAGTGCACACAAATGTGCTTGATCAGCCAATACATGTCTGGTGACTGAAATTAACCTCTTTATTTTTGAGCTGATTTTAGTTTTTGAGTCATAACACATTTTCCTTTCATACTGGGATGTATTTCCAAGTGAAAAGTGGTGTCAGGGAGGGTCTTGCAGCTGGCTGAGCATTTTTGCTCAGTGACAGGTGGGAATGGTGGGGGGGTGGGGGGGTGGGGGGGGGGGTAATATTATGTTTCTCTGCCTGCTGGTGCACGGTGATGAAACTCAGGACAACTCAGGACAGGCAAAAGATTATTTATTTGTTACATACATAGCTAGACAAGTACAACATGTAGTTAAAGTAGCCCTTGAGTCGGCCCATGAGACTAAGTTATTAAAAAATATAAAGAAAAGGTATATTCCAAAATTAACAAACACTACAATTAGAAACAAGGTCTGTACAGCGTGCAAAAATTATAATAGAACAAAATGTCAGGCAGATGAGACACAGTGAGGTAGAGAGGCATCTGAGATACTGTGGGGTAGAGAGGCAGGTGAGGTACAGTGAGGCAGTGAGGTAGAGGCAGGTGAGATATAGTGAGTTAGAGAGGCAGGTGAGATACATTGAGGTAGAGAGGCAGGTGAGATACAGTGAGGTAGAGAGGCAGGTGAGATACAGTGAGGTTGTGAGGTAGAGAGGAATGTGAAATACAGTGAGGTAGAGAGGCAGGTGAGAGACAGTGAGGTTGTGAGGTAGAGAGGAATGTGAAATACAGTGAGGTAGAGAGGCAGGTGAGAGACAGTGAGGTAGAGAGGCAGGTACAGAGAGGTAGAGAGTAAACGTAAACGTGTTTGCCTGATTTCAGCAGGTCAAACAGACTAGTCAGTACAAGTAAATTCAGTTAAAGATTATAAGAATGTAGTCTTTGTAAAATGCCACAATCAACCATTTTATATAGTAACAATAGTGAAATGGTTCTTTGAGTTGTCGTGGTTCTATATATAACCATTGCCTTTACTAAAGAACCATTGAAGATATATCATTTGTGCTTAGTATGACTGGGGTAAAGCACTAATGAGGGCAATAAAGGTCCATTTTTAATTTCAGGTTGACTTTACACCTCAAACTGACTTCTTTGTGTGGTTTCCTTAAAAAGACAGATCCTTTTAATAGATAGGAGGGTGTCAGACAGTGTCAGAAACCACATAAGCAAGTCTATTAAGCCTACACACTTTTAGGTGAGTGTGTGATGATTAATAATATCTTGTGGGCGATAACCTTTCACTACTTGTTAGCTACATTAGCCTCTTAGCTTCAGAGCAAAACTAAAGAGGCAAAGATCAGACACAACACAGGCTAATCAGCCTAATCTGGCATGTAGGGGAAAATGTGAAAATATGATTTCATCCAGTTTTAGTGTGTTTGCTTTACCTCCAAAGGAGATCAGTGATAAAATGTTTTCTTTCTGGGCTCTAATGAGGCCTAAAGGTACAGGTAGATGTGTAATATTGGGCCATAGACAATATTTCATTGCTGTATTGACATGTTTTGGATGCACAGATATGAGAGTGACAGTGCTTGCTGTGTGAGTGTTGTGATTGCAGCGAATGCATTCACACACTCATAATGGCAGGCATTCTTCAGAGCATCACGACTGTAGTAGAGTCGTGAGACTGTCCTGAAGGACTCATATTTGCTGAAATGTGATGGGTCAGTATGTTCAGTACTGCACTCCTCCACAGGATTCATTCTGAACCTTATAAATGAACCTTGCATGGAAGGTTTTTTCTCCATGGAATACATGGAAATATCAATATCAAGCGTCTTCTTTAAGCAGCAATTTGAATGTATTTCGTATAATTTAATGTTGAAAGCTAGATTATGCTGAAAAAAGTGAAAACAATGTGTAGGATCTGCCCAAGATGAAGTTATTTTAGGAACATTCCAGCCTAAAGCTAGAATTTCATGTTGTTATATAATACTCTGTAGAACAACATCGCAAGCTTCATTGGTTTCACAGGATTTTTGACCATGTATCTTATTTGCATTGTCGTTTATCAGTGTTCTCTCACTGCAGTACCCAGCATGCATTAGGCAAATCCATTAGCCATTGAAAAGCTCAAGCATTCATCCCAAATCCCCTTTTTCTAAAGCTCCTCCTACCTTCATGATACATCATCAGAACGGGGATTTTCTAGTCTTTGAAACAGAAAATAAATCTCACTCTATACTAAAGGATAGGGCAAGTAGGCATGTTTACGATACATGTACTAAGGGTTATATTTTGTCTGCAACACCCCCCCAACACATGTAATTTCTTGAAACATTGGTTCGTTTGAGGATTTTAAAAGTCTAAGAACATAAAGATGGATAGACAACTTCAGGGTATTTAATAAAAATCTATTTTTTACTGATGTCAGCTGATGACTTTCCACTTTTTATGTGGACAAGAAAGTATATGGACAAAAGTATTGGGACAAACCTATTTTCCAGGGTTTGGGCTAGGCCCCTTACTTCCAGTGAAGGGTGAACTTAATGCTTCAGCATGCCAAGACATTCTGGACAACGCCATGCTTCCAACTTTGTGGGCACAGTTTGGCGAAGAACCTTTTCTATTCCAGCATGACTGTGCCCCAGTGCACAAAGCAAGGTTCATAAAGACATGGTTGGATGAGTGGAAGAACTTGACTTGCCCGCACAGAGACCTGACCTTAACCCCATCCAACACCTTTGGGATGGACTGGAACGGAGATTGCGAGCCAGGCCTTCTCGTCCAACATCAGTGCCTGACCACATAAATCCTCTACAGAATGAATGGGCACAAATTCCCACAGAAGCTCCAAAATATTGTGGAAAGCCTTCCAAGAAGAGTGGAAGCTGTTTTAGCTGCAAAGGGGGACCAACATATTAAAGTCCCTGTTGCTGTAATGGTCGGGCGTCCCAATACTTTTGTCCATATTGTGTATCAGTATTGTGACACTTGTATTGTGATATTAGCCTGATATTATTACTCAGTATCAGATTGTCCAAGAAAATCGCCCATCCCTAAAACCCACAATCACAGTTCAACTGATGTTGCCCTATTTAATACGTCTTACATTTTTTTTATGTTAGTAGATTGACTGAGGTCTAAAGGTAAAGCTGGTTGTATAATATTGGGCCATGGATAATGTTTGAATCATACTGATTTTGTAGCTAAATATTACTTTATAGTAATATAAAGAAATGTCCCTGTGACTAGAGACACTGTAACTGTATTGTACTTGTGTTATATAGTTCTAATAACTCAGTCTTAAGGGCCTATATATTTGCAGAATTTGCACTGTGGAAAGTGAATGAGGAAATGACCTTAAAGCACCTTGATCAAAATAACTTTTGCTATCAGTAGATTAAATGTCACGCAAGAGCATAGCATTACTATTGCCACACACATCAATCAGATGAACCTTGAACAAAATCTCACAAGCCTGAGGTGACTCATGCTGGCTCGCTGTCATAGAGATATCCCAGTAAACAAACCAAAACAGCACACACAGACACACACACACATACACACACACACTTGACAGCCACAGGAAGTGCATTTGTACCAGCCGTGTTTTTTTTTCCGGTACGCTGGTCATTGTGAAACCCAACACTGTTTAAACCTCCTCCCTTCCACATGCCACAAGACTGAAGCCAGTAACCTGGCTTTTGTTCAGCTTGAGCAGCTCCTCACGCACACGCACACGCACACGCACACACACACACCCACACATACACTCATACACAGACGTTTGTTTTTATATAGTAGCAGTACATAGGTTCACATATACGTCCCTAATTATGCAATAACAATATGCCCCATAACTTGCTGGGCAAGTTAACGCATTATTATCGCGTTAACGCATTATTTACTTAACACTGATAATTATTTTATCACGCGTTAATGCAGTTTTTTTTTCCTACTATTATTTTGAAAGTTTGTTGCTTTTTTTGTGCTCGACCACTTCACCTCACTCTAACAGGGGCTGCGTCCGAAATCGCATACTTCCCTACTATATAGTATGCGAAAAACAGTATGCGAGGCGAGTAGTATGTCCGAATTCATAG
>JBBPCZ010000034.1:10508610-10532792 GCA_037974445.1 Brycinus macrolepidotus
TAGAAAAGGTTCTTGCCCAAACTGTGTCCACAAAGTTGGAAGCATGGCGTTGTCCAAAATGTCTTGGTCTGCTGAAGCTTTACGATTTGCCCTTCACTGGAAGTAAGGGGGCAATCTGAATTCAATAATTAAGAGGTGTGTCCCAATACTTTTGTCCATATAGTGTATTTACTGAATAATAAGCCTGATGATGTAATAAGCCTCAGCTTTTAAGGGGTTAACTTGTCTAGTGAATGTTGTCCCAGGCATAAAGAGCGTGTGAGAAAGAGGGTTGGGGTTTGGAGGCTGTTAACAGGGGGGCCGGCATGTTGTGGCTGCTGTCATCTGTGTGCATGTTCCCTATTTGCTGCGCCCACAACACGAAGCCTAACTTTAAGAGATACGGCTGCCTGCACGCTCTCGCACAATGGGTTCAGAGGGTATTTTTTTGCCGTTCACACTCCAAACACACTTACAGTAAGTGTGCTATAATTAACGACGAGAGCAGGGATGAGAGCTCTTTTCTCCCGAGCACTATTGGCACTGGGAGGTTATTTTTTATAATGAGCCGCATTGAAAAAAATAATAATAAAGAGAGCTTTCTGAAGCTTTCAAATAATTCAAGCTAACACTTACACTCTCACGGACACACACACAAATGCCCGCCCACCCACCCGCACTCCCACACAACAGAAGAGAAAAACTAACAACCTTCACCCAGGTCCACAGGGGTCGTGGTGGCTTCTGCGTGACCCTTGGCGTCTGGAGTCTGACCAAACACAGCCAATAAAGCCTGCTCATTTTACAGCCACTCTGGGAGGAAGCGGGTCTGGCACCTCCTCCGTTTATTACCCTTGCCTATCATAAAAGTGAAGCCCGGGTAGCAGTGGGGGGTGGTGGGGCCCTTGTTCAGCCTGGCCTTGAGGAAAATGTTTACCTCGTGTAAGATCCTAATGAGCTAGACAGCTAGCGTTGGCTGCCGCTAGCTATCGGCGAGTTCTATAAAAACTATAGCATCCATGGCTAATCACAGACAAGAGGAAGGATGTGGAGTGTGGGGACCTTCAGTCTGACGGGGGGTCCTGTCGGTCCAAACCCTGAATGTGTTCGCTTTAATGAGGTGGATGTGGGTGGAGAGCTGTTTTTTTACAGTCATGGCAGCGGGAGACTCTGTAGTGGTGCATTTACTGCATTGTGTCGGTTTGGCAAAACTTCCGCGAGTCGAGCCATTTATTGGCAGTTACACAGCAATTCCGAAATAAAAAGAGTTAGAGGCGATCAGGGTCAACTCAAGTTCATAAAAGAAAACGCAGCAAGCTCTTTCATGCTAGTATTAAAAAGGAGAGCATAAGCTAACCTGCCAGGTGCCATAAAGGCTAAAAGAACAATTAAAAGATAACCAAGACAGAAAGGTAAACCAGCCATTATGAATCATCGTAATGCATAAAGGCAAGAGTTATTTAACCAGTTAGGCAATGCAACAAGCACAGTGATCTATGTCCTACTGACCTATTACCTTAGAAGTCACACTTTTCTGTACCTCAGGAATTATGGGACTGAACAACAGTGTCCACTGTTAGGACTCTTCAGATTTTGAGCAGATGGTACTTCTCATCCATTATCTGACAAATATTGTTACAGATGCACAGATCTTCTGGAGTACTATTTTGGAATACCATTTACATTTCAGACACAGTGACAATATTGCCCGCTTAAAAAACTTCACACAGAGCCTTTACTGTGGAAATGGGCATCTAAGCAGCCTTCTCAAAGTCCTAGTTCTCTTAATAGGTGCACAACAATATTGTCCGAGACAATGGTGAACATGAAGGTCTGAGTGGGCCTTCTAACTAACAAACAACATCTGGCCTTCTAATTTGAGGCTGATTACAACATAGCATGTAACAGCCACTGAAACAGGAGCGAATGAATGATTGACGAGCAGCGGCCTTGGTGTCTCTGTCTTCGCTCAGAGTGTTATCACTAAGTGGAGGTGGAGACGATGGAGATGAGGTCATGGTGTGGCGCCAAGGAGAACCCACAGAGCCCATCCATTTTTAAATGCCGGCTGGTAATGTCGCTAAGGACCTCCTTCCTGCTCTTCTGGCATGACTGCAGCTTGATTACCCTTTTGAGGTAATGCAGGATGAGATTTGCTTCCCTAACTTTACATAAAGGCTTGAAAGTGGTCTCAGAATAGTTTAAAAGTTACAGAAATCATAGGGGTCCAAGCACTTCACTGCCTTCAAGAATATGATGTAGGACAGTGGTTCTCAGCCCTGGACCTGAAATAGCCCTCCTCTGCACATAGTGAGGTTTCACAGTGCTGCATTTTTAAAGACTGTGTTTGGCTGTGCATCTTCCTGTTGTTAACAGGTTGGATAAAATCAACCAAAATAGTGTGCTAACATTGTTGTGCTAGCAAGCTAAATAATAAAAAAATAATTTTTTTTTGTTTGTCATGATTTAGGCACCTGACCACTTCAAAAGTCACTGACTTAAAACTACCGACCACTCCAAACTCAGGCCACCTGGAGCACCCTGCATAAAAAAAACAGCTGTCCAGGATGCATAGAAAGAAGGCATGGGCAAGAAACAGCAGGCAAAATGCTTCTCATACAATGAAAACAAAAGAAAAGCGCCCAGTCCACACAAAATTGCGTCCAGTGTCAATCCCCACTAAAACACCCACCACAGCTCAGGTAGGGCAGGTTAAGTAGCTAATTTGTTTCCTTTAATGTCTTAGAGGAAGGAAAAATATTAAAATTTGCAGGGCGGGAGCCCGCCAGGACTAAGATTAGAAGCTATGCATTAGGATATTTCAGTGATGGTTTAGGCCCCTGATGGACTAATAGTTGATCCACAGCCGTTGTATGACTACTGAGGGGGCGAAGGGACAATCACACTGAAAAATCTGTATTGGGCCCCTCATGTAGATACTGACACTGTACACCACAGACTCACAGAAATATCCTATTTCTTATAATAAAATAACATTCTTCAGCAGTGATCTTCCAACAACACTCCACACACAGCCTTGATATTTGTCCTTCTTTGTCATAACGCACCTCATCCATGGCAACTAAACACATAATTCAAATCATATATCAAATCAGGTGTCTGGTTAATATTCTTATTTGGCCAGTAATGTGTGAGATAGACTAATCATCATGATCCAAATGGGTAATGTTAATGTTGACATAATGCTTAGGGTGGAGTGGGTGTCCTTGAGAAAATAAGCCTATGTTTTATTAATGTAATGTAACTTTGTTTTGGGGAGCCATAACCTTATTATTATTATTATTATTATTATTATTTGGACCAGCTGGTGGCCTGCTGCTTAGGGAGTTGCCCCTGCAAACAGAAGGCCGTGGGTCTGAATCCCAGAACTGCCAGTGGCACCACTGAGGTACCCTTGACCAAGATACCGTCCCCACACACTGCTCACTGTTTTACTCGGGTGAATGGGTTAAATGCAGAGGACTCAAGTAATTTCCTCCAGGATCAATAGGGTATGTAAAATAAATTAATATATAAAGAAAGAGATTAAAAATATTTGCACTGGGGCCCATAGATTCCTAGTTACACCACTGGTCCACAGCATGTGACGGATCCACAAGCAAATACTTCTCCTGTTGTGTAACTGTGGTCACAAAACACCATTCAGAGCCATTAAAAATGGAAAGGGGGCTCTGGTTTCAACCTTGTCACCTACAAAGAGCACCTGGGGTGAGTCTTTGACTTGAAGAAGCCTAACGTGGCCTAATCAGCAGAGTCAGCCTGGGGTTGGAGGTTTGGTTTAGTTTAGTTTCAGGGAGGGATGCCGGTACTGTGTTTTTTCAGTGCTATTGAAAGTGGTCTTTCTCTGAGAACACAAACAGTGTTATCACTCTGCTCTGAGCCACACCCTCGCTCACAGGTGTAGTCACAGTACTCCACAGGCTGGAGCCTCACTGAGCAGGAAGTTAACTCAGTGACCTCCTTCACATAACTCAGCTCAAACAGACCAGTGGTGAGGAACCAAAACTTGCTTGATCATTGGATGTATTCTCCTGTTTTTTTTTTTCTTTTGATTTTCTGTAATGTTCATGGCTCATAAAACAACATTGTTTATTTCTTTTTGTATTAATAACATGTCTAACCATTCTATATCTAATACATTAATGTCAGATTTTATAATAATCTAATAATATATCTAACCATTCTATAATATATCTAATATATTGATATCAGATATTATATATCTAAAAACATATCTAACATTCTATAATATATCTAATAGATTGATATCAGATATTATTTATCTAATAATAAATCTAACCATTCTATAATGTGTCTGAAATAGTAATATATATTATATATCTAATAATATATCTAACCATTCTACATCCTGGGTTTCGACCGAGAGGGAAGTTTTCAGCTGGTGGTCTGGTGTTTAGGGAGTTGCCCCTGCGATCAGAAGACCATGGGTTCGAATCCCAGTGCTGCTGGTGGCACCACTGAGGTACCCTTGAGCAAGGTACCGTCTCCACACACTGCTCCCTGGGTGCTGTGTTCCTGGCTTCCCACTGCTTCACTTGGTTGAATGGGTTAAATACAGAGAGAGAATTTCACACTGCTCACACTGTGTGCTGTGCTGTGGTGTGTTCACGCATGACTATAAGGAACCACTTTACTTTATAATTACAATATTAAAATTAGATATTATGCATTGAAAATATATCTAAGCATTCTATAAAATATCTAATATACTGATAGGCTTTATATATCTAACAATATAACTAACCATGTTTATGCATTCAATTCCTGTTGACATCTTGGCGTTATGCAAAGTGTCACAAACAATAACATAAACCTTACTAGCCTTTTTATAAATGTTGCTTAAAATGATGCTGTGTTTACAAAGCCATCATGAGTTTTCATTGAGTTGGCAGGCGACCACAAACTGGATAGAAGATTGGACTCGCTCTGATAGGTCACTCTGGATCATACTCCAGTGGGCAGCGGGAATGTAGCTTTTTTACAAGCTCTTTTTTATCCATGCCGATGGAGTTGAACAAGCACAAACCACAAACTTTTTGGACACAGACTAAAAATAAATCCTTCTTACCACAGAAATTGGTTGTGTTTGGACTTCTCAAGTACCTCACAGTCTGTACATAAGATGTCATGGGATAGGGGAAAAACAGGGCGGGGGGCGGAGGGGCAGCTACAACGGTAACTATTTTGTGTTCGGGTCCACATGACCGCCACACAAACACGGCTATTCATGAGCTGACAGAGAGACGGGAATGCAGCACGCCGCTGGCTGTGGCTCGGGTTCAGCTCTTCAGAGAGGAACGAGCCAGCGAGGCCTCATTCACATTATCCTGAAGTAGATCCGGTCTGTTGGGGAATATACTAACAGTAAAAGACCATTAACTGCTAGATTTATTGGATTTATTGTGTTTTTTCCTCAGTGTAATTGTACAATGACTTATATTTAAAATAGTTTGAGTCAAGACTTCTGAGTTTTTGGTCAATAAATGGCAAAAACACGAAAAGCATTAAGTATTTCTTTTCCTTACACATAAGAAGACTATACAACAATTTTACATCCAATTCAGACCCTAATGAAACATCTCATTTTCCACTTACAAACACAAACATGGCTTGGTTTTCTCCACAAGTTTAAAGGAGCCATGAGTGAGAAATGATTAAAGTGTCCATAACCTAAATTTTTCTTGTATTTTATTTCCCCTCTGTGGCCCACTCATGATGTTGGTGTGATTTATGTACCATAAACAGTCATATTTCATTTTAATGTGACCATTTTTCCATTCTCTCTTTTTTCCCCCAGCATTAAACAGACTGTTTCTCTTACTGTGCCTTTAAGTCTGATATATGTAAATGACTTTGCTTACCCATTCAAAATCCCCTGCCCAGGGCTGAAACATTCCTGATATATCAGTGTAATTGGGCAGGAATAAACTGCTGTGGGCTGAATGGATGGAAAAATGTAAATGCATTGGTTTTCATGACATCACAAAAACAGTGACCAGATGGACTGGTGCATTTTACATTTTAGCAGCGTGTACATGTACCATTAACCTTTGTTTCAGAAAGATATGGGCCCTTTAAAATGACAGCATGGAAATAACTGACTTTAAAGCATTAATAAATGCATGAAACATGAATTAGGACATGTATATATTCACAAAACATTTGCTTAAACCTTTTTTTATCCCTCTTGATTCGCTTTACTTTTCGCCTTGTGTAATGAACCCATCTTTGAGCGTAATGGACTGGCACTATTTGTCCCATCCTGTCCTTTAGTTCAGGGGTCAAAGCTTTTGGCCTGAAGCAACAACATTACCGCCCCCCCCCCCCTCCCTCCCCCTCCCCCTCCACGCACCCAGCACTTTATCCCCAGTTATAAAAATTCCACAGAGCTCTGGTTGGTGATGGGCTGCTGAATGTCTGTCTTTGGAGAGGAGGTTCAAAAGGTCAGAGTGGAGGAGCAGGAAGGAGCCCGCACCTGATAAGCAGGAGATTACACCCTGCAGGGTGCGCCGGCCACTTTCAACCTTTTCAACAGGGGAAGAGGCAGAGAGGATTTGCACTTGACGACCACACAGTGTGACACAGGATGAAGCACTAGAATGGCGCCTCTGTACTCCTGTCTGACCACCCCAGTCTGCCTAATGAAGGTAGTTTCGAGTCAGTGAAAGGGTTTTTCACCGGGTGTCTTCAGTAAATGCATTGTAATTAAACGCTGCTGGGGTTTTTTTTTATGTGCCTCTGTACTGAGCTTGCACAAACTTGTTGGTGCTTTTCTGCAGAACAGTGGCCTGTGATATATTTTTATTGCACTGCAGAGACAACAGACTTTTTAACACTAGTCAGGAAACACAAAGCAATCTTAAAGGGGAACTGCACTGATTTTTTCAGACGTCTGCATCGTTCAGTCATTAAAGTGCACATGGTGGTTTGGTGTGAAATGTATTGTGCGGGAAATTAGTCCCCAAAGAAAACTTCTCAGATTTAGCACTTTTTACCATCATTAACATTAAATATAGAAACACAAATTGTGGTTAATAAAATTTGGAGGCCTATTAGAATTCGAAAAGTTAAATACATAAGAATTTTGCGGTGTTTTTATGATGCAAAGCTAACCAGGTAAGATACTGTAAAAATAGAATTGCATCAGACTTCAGGAGCGCAGCTGAGCCTGTGAAAGTGGCGTGCGCTGCAGCAGGGCCAGTTTACATGTTGTCTGTGGCTGGCGCCCAAGCAAACAGCGCAGCTCTCCAGTTACTGAGCGAAGAATGCATTAAAGCTAAAGAGCTAAGACTGCATTAAAGGCAAATTATGCAAGAATCACCTCTTCTCTTGCCCGGAGGAGGGAGGGGTGGGGGATAGATTGTAGAGAGGAAGGAAGGAAGGGCAGGCCTGTTGAAATATTGATGAGCTGAAAACAGCCGTGCCACAGTCAGTAAACTGCTGCTGCTTTCCATGTTCTCACTGGCTCTCGGGGACACACACGCTACTTGCACTTCAGTTCACACGAGAACTGTTTGCTTATATACAACCAATACATTCATACAAGAGACTGTTGACAATGATGATGATAGTCATGATGAAGAAGAAGAAGAAAAAGATGATGATGATGATGATATTATTAGTAGTATTAGTATTATTATTATTAGAATTAGTATTAAAGAATTTCTGTATGTAATGCTTTTCTCACACCCAAAGTCACTTTACAGAAGCATCACGCACAGTAACAACCGTAACAGCAACAACTACATACAAAAAATGCATTAAAGGAATAGTCTGCTGTTTTTCTGTCTATTCTCTATCTGTCACATCTGAAAAATGCATTTCATTACCAAGAACAATAACTCATCTAAGCTTAGGAAAGAACAGAATAGAAAACCAACATTTGTCGTAGCACCTGCCCACTGGCTTCAATTACAAGACTTTTTCTGAATTTCAGTAGTCAGTTTCATTTCTTTATTAGGCCTCTGTTAATTGACTATATGCTCCAGACGTGGCTTTCAGCAAGGAAAAAAGAACAGGACTGGGAAGTAGAATGGATGTAGCGAGAAAAGAGGGTTTTTCACGCTACAGTATTGATTACATACTATAGTGCTTTGATATTATAGTGTGGTGCGGTATAGACGAGCAGTGATCCCCTGGAAAGTTTTGAGGGCCAGAGGCCATGGTGTAGTGTGTCATTGTGGCTAGTGAGAGAAGACCAATAGGGTTTTGAACAATTTACTTCAAAGCAAGGAAGAGTAAACCTCCAAACTTGCCACTCAGCAGGCTGTGACCCCATGTGGCTCCTCCATGTAACTGCATCTGAGGGTTTCTGTTACCCCGCTCAGGGTAGGAGCTGCCTCAAAGTACTCATCTAATCCTGACTATCCTCACCCCGTCATAATCATTACCATTACAAAAGCTGCAAAACAAAGGCCTTCATAAGTAGATTAGCACTAGAGCTCATCTCAACCGACACCCTGAAAGAAGCAAAGAAGGAAGAGTGTCAGGAAGACAATCTTCTGACAGCTTTTAACTTGGTGTCTTGTGCTCAGGTTTCTTTTCTTCCTACGCCGAACACTGTATGTGATTCATCGTCTGAACAATAACATTCCTGAGAGCTTGAATCAGTGCTATTCCTGCTCTGAAACCACTTGGTGAGATTTATGAGGGTCATTACTGCCACAGTTGGGTCCAACGGTGCAGACGTCTCAACATGAAGCGCAAGAATAAAAGCGTTTGTCATTTCTGTACAACACTGAGTGCTATTACAGCAGGTTAGAGTGGCCACTGCAGTCTGGTTAACTGAAATTCTCTTATTCTTTTAAATCTCAAATCAGTGTAAATCCTGCATTCTAAGAACTTGCAAAGATATTAGATTTAATGGCTCCCTGAGGTTCTTCACACTGGGAGCAACACTTGAGGAGGAAAAGTCCCTGAATGTGCTTGTCAAGTATTACAGTGATTGTTTGGAAGGGTTGGTCCAACTAAACAGCAGAATTTGAGGGGTCAGGTATACTGACATCCAACAGTTACGGAAATCAGCATTTGAATCAGAGTTTGAATAGCCATTCTTGAAATGAGACAGATTTAACATTTTTACCATTAGGCTTTTACCTTTAGCTTTCATTAAGTGTTAGACACGTTCGCATTTTGTGGTGAGCTATCTTTCCAAAATCCATGTAAATGCTGAAGAACTTGCAAAGATATTAGCAAAGACGCTAGCTTCCAAGATTCCTTGAAACAGCCTATACCACAGTAAAACCGAACAAAAGTCTCTGAATGTGCTTGATATGTATTACAGTGTAAAATGTTTATTTGTCATACATAAACAGCATGAAATTCTTCTCTGTATTTAATCCATTCACCAAGTGAAGCAGCGGGCAGCCAGGAACGCAGTGTCCGGGGAGCAGTGTGTGGGGATGCCTCAGTGGTGCCAATAGCAGTCCTGGGATATGAACCCACGACCTTCTAAACGCAGGGGCAACTCCCTAACCACTAGGCCACCAGCTGCCCCAGTGATTATTTGGAAAGGTCTGTCTAACCAAACAGCTGAGTTTGGTCACTGCAGTCTAGTTTACTGACATAAAACAAGATTAGTGTTACGGAACTGTTAGCTTTCATTCATTTCTAGCCGTGTTAACATTTTAGCATGAACTACCTCTTTAAATCTAAGCTCCATGTAAATGCTACCTTGAAAGTTTGTAAAAACTTAGCAAATATGTTAGTATTCAAGGTTTCCTGAGGTATTTGAAGCAAACCACAGGTGCTTAAACGCTTACATTCGCTTTCATTCACTGTAAGTTATGTTAACATTTTTGGGGGGAAACTGTTAAATCCAACACTGATGTAAATGCTAAACTGAAGGACTTACTCAAATGCAAGGATCACTGAGGAAGGCTGTTCCACACCAGAAAGAAAAACTTGGGGACATTATCTCTTTAATTTTCTCACCTGTGATTCTGTGACGATCTCTCCGACCAAACAGCAGTTTAAATTGCCATTAGTTTTATTGATCCACATTAACATTTTAGAATGAGCCACCTATCCAAAATCTGCACTGAAAAAATGGTGCTTTGAATTTATTTGATTTAAATGTCTATTTTGGTTCTACTTGAATGACATGGATTAGATGAACACCGTTCATGTGGCTCGTTTTAGTCACTCTTGGCAAAATTTGTGGTGATGTAAGGTATTTTACTCATGGGAAACCAATGTGTATATTTTAATAAAGTAAATTCAAAGAAACTGAGGTTTTTTTCAGTGTGTGTAAACACTACGTTGGAGGACAAAAATGCTAGCTTTCAGGATTTGTTGAAACAGGCTACACCACAATAAAACTAAACAACAGTCTCTGACTGTGCTTGATATGTATTGCAGTGATTATTTGGAAAGGTGCTCCTACCCAAACAGCAGAATGTGTCCCGCACATGGTGCAATCTCAAGGGATCTGATCTTCGATGATGAGTAAGAGATTATTCACACAAGCATCTGAAAGCCAGATTCCGCCTGATTCAGCAGCATTCTGTCAAAAACGCTGTTGAATCTTTCCTAGAGGCTCCAAAGCTGAAGGAATCATGGCTTATCGTACCTGTAGGGCAACCAGGTGCAAAAGAGTATTTAGGAAGGTAGGCTAGTCTAAAGTTTTCCTAAAGACTCGGTGACTAACTGAGTGTTGTTGGAGGTTGTCTGGCTTAATGGCTGAATCAGTCAGTGAGCTGAATGGAAACATGCTGCCAGGGATTTGTTCAGAGTCTTTGTCTTTTGTCTCCTTTAATTGCCCCAGACTAGTTGACATGGTAAAATGGAACAGCATGTGGAACTGGAGCTTTCTGTGTGCTTGGATTCTTGGTGCTTGTGCTTGGAAGTTGGATGCACTACTGTAGTTTTTGAATTTGGCAGTGGAAACACTGCTTATTGATTGATACTGAATTTCATCAACTATGAAAGATCGCTGAAATGTGAAGTATATTCCTATTAATATGTTTACTTACTCAAAATAATAGTCTGTGTCAAAAACAAAATACAAATCTACAGATTTTAAACTTGATTAGATCATGATGTCGAACTAAACATGGCAAAGGCATCAAGGAATGATGTTAAAGGTGAAGAGCAGATTTGAGACTGATACAAATCTGATTTTAGGTTTGTGTGCTTTTTCTGCTTATTTATAGTAAATACCATAATGGTTGGGAGACTTGGGTAAAAAAAAAAAAAAAAAAAAAAAAAAGGGTCTTTGTGGTTAATTCACTCACATTGAAAACAACAGGGAAACTCTGACCTTTAATTATAAAACAAAAAAAGAGTTCATTTTTTAAGAAAACCATGTGTAACAATCATTGGCACGCATACATTTATTATTTTGTGCAACATCCATTTTCCAACATAACAGCAATATGTGTTCTTCTGTATCGCTTGATGAGACTGGAATCTTTCAAGATCCTCCAGGGTCCAAGGCTCTCTGTTTCAATCTCTCCTCTTCAGCTCAACCCACAGATTTTAAACCGAGTTTAGTCAGGGGACGGGGGTGGCCGTGTCAATCTGACATTTTAAAAACTCAAAAATAAACTGGTACAGTTACATTTTGTTCAGAGGACTTTATAGGAGTGCCAATAACTGTGGCACATGACCTTTTGATAAGGCTTTCTGTTTTCTTAGAGGAAATTTACATAGAGTGTGATGGACATGACCTTTTTACCCATATTTTGCAATGGTGCCAATAATTATGGAGCTGACTATATTTTCTTCCCAGCAGGCCTTCATGGTAAATAAGGTGACTGTCTCTTCTCTTCTTCTCTTCACAGCTTCTTCTCCTTGCACAAATTATGCACCATTCCTTACAATGATCAGCCAGTCCCATTACTAAAAGAAGGTGCATGCAAATTAGAGCAATCATCTGTCCTTCTGCTTGTTTATCCAACTGTTCTTCTTCAGATCAGAAAGAGAGAGAGAGAGAGAGAGAAAGTTACAGAGGGAGAAAGAGAGAGAGTTACAGATGGAGAGAGAGAGGAAGGACAGAGAGAGGGAGAGAGTTACAGAGGGAGAGAGAGGACGGAGAGAGAAAGAGAGAGTGTGAAAGAAAGAGAGAGAAAGAGAGAGTTACAGATGGAGAGGGAGAGGAAAGACAGAGAGAGTGGCAGAGAGAGTTACAGAGGGAGAGAGAGGAGGGAGAGAGAAAGAGAGAGAGAGAGAGAGAGAGAGAGAGAGAGATAGAGCGAGAGAGTTACAGAGGGAGAGAGAGACAGAGAGAGAGTTACAGTGGGAGAGAGAGAGCAAGTAGAGAGAGAAAAAGAGAAAGAGTGTGTGAAAGAAAGAGAGAGAGTGTGAGAGAGAGTGTTATAGGGGGAGAGTTATTCAGCGCCAAAAGTTGAATATAAAGGCCAACAACGACACATCACCTCACCACATACAGAATGAGGAAACAATGAAAACATACACTATTAATAAAATATAACTTCAGTCACATATATCAATATTGTAATATGTTGATGAATATTTTAGATGTGAGCTGTGCACTCCCCTTCTCTTCTGTTTCCTCTCTCTCTTTCTCTCACTCTTTCATTCTCTCTCTCTCTCTCTTGTCTCTCTGTTATGATCTCATAAGTAAGGGAGTGGTTTGTGAAGGCAACAACACGCTGTTCATTTTAAATGAAATGATCGCATCTTTGCATATTTCATGGATAAACCTCATGTCATTTCTTGAGTCAACGTGAGTGAGCATGACGTGAGTGAATGACATCATGTTGCACTGTTATAGTCCCTTTCTTGTATTGTCCCTACTGAACACTGCGTGAGCTCATTGTTGCAAAACCCTTTGACCCATCGTGAGCTAACATGTTTTTTTTTTCTGTCCAAACTGACCCACTGTAGTTCAGACAGAACAGAGGGAGCAATTCTATGCAAGCAGGCTTGAGGAAAAGAAAGAAAAGGAGGAAAAGAAAGAAACAACAGGCCCCTATTTTAAAAGTCGTATCATTATCATTAATGAGAAATTGGGCTAAAACTGGGCTGAACTGTGCTAAAATTAGACATTCGCTGTCAGTAAGCCTTCAGAAGGTTAGCACTGCAACACACACACTTTCTCGCTCTGTCTTACACACACACGCGCGCACACACACTCACACACACCAGACCTGGGTGGGTGCAGTGTTATTACTGTGCGTTCTGGACAATTGCGGCTGACACACATCGCCACATCCTGAAACGTGTTAGATTAGGCTGAGAGCGTGTGAGTGTGAGGGGTTATTCTTAGTGCGGCCTGTGTGTTCCTGTCAGAAGCTGTGCTGGAAGGGCTAAAGGCCCTGCAGACACACTCTCTGAGTGTGTGAAATCTACTTCAGCCTGAGAGCCTCTGGAAATAATGTCAGTCTAGAGGCCACATAACAACTGAGAGCGCTGATCTGGGTGCAGTTTATGACTTTTCATATCTTTATGAAGACAGTAATAAAGACAAGAAGAGTCTGATCAGCATTCTTCATTCCATTTCTACTTCATAGCCAAACTGTCTGGATCTGCTTTAAACAGGGCCCACAGCAAGTGGAAACTGATTTTTTTTTTTTTTTTGCTTTTTTAATAAAGGACTGAACAAGTTTCAGAACGTCCCCTTCACTCTTCGTGGCACATTTGAATTCACCGTTGTGTCACAAAAAACAAATGCATTTACATATATTTGTCCGATCAGCTTGCAGCAGTTTAGCCCATTCAGACTGAAGCTATAAGGGGAGTTTCAGCCCAGATTGCTTTTTAAATGAGGCACCATACAATGCAGCTAATCAGAACCGAGGTCATTTACATATTTCAGTCTTAAAGACACAGCAACAAAAAAGAAACCCAGTTTTATTCTGAGGGTAAAGGAGAGGTTTAGAAATGGTCATTTAAAAACAAATCAAGACTTTGTTTTCCACATAAATTCATATAAATGTCATAAGTGGGCCTTACACCGGGACACAGAACACACACATACAAAATGTAGAATATGAACCCTTTAACATACTGATGAAGCACTCACTAACTGATATTATTGTTTTAATGCTCCTCTTACTGTAATGTCACAATAGATAATAACAGAGAATTATTATAGTCGCATTTTTGTTATTATTCTTATTGCTCAAGTTCAATCACATCTATTCAAAAACACCAAAAAGCTCGGACTCAGAATCACATTGGAAAATAGCCTAAGCTATTTGTGGGATCTCTGCTTTCAACCTAAGCTGGCTTGAGGAACCACAGCCATTCTGTCTACAGCAGCCCCCCTTACTCCTGTTCTGGGAACTGGGGGTAAAAAGGCTCACTGGGCGTCAGACTGTCTCCGCAGGGCTGCTGGAGTGCATGTGTGAGAATAATATCTCACCTCTCCAGCAAACCTGCATCAAACACTTAAAAACGCTCCTGCCTGTTCCGGGCCTCTGACTCCGGAATACACCCTGACCCCTCCACTCCCACCCGACTCCTCCACACTGCTGCTGGGACACACGCCTTACAGAGAACCATCTCAGAACCTGACACAGCCTCCAACACACATGAGATTCTCACAGGGCCGCAAAGGGGAGTGGGTGTGTTGTCTGTTCTGACAGCTAGACAAACACTGGACTAAAATGAACATCAAGGTCAGAAAGCCAAGGCCAGTTGCAGGTTGTCTATCCCACATGTAAATAACTGCTCCCTCTGTCACACATCCACACTATAATCCGTGCAATAATGTGGCTATTTTGTTGTGCAATTTCTTGCACAGCAATTAGGTTTAAATCTTTATCATTGCATGCATTATTATCTTATTATTATTATATGCAATAATCTACCATGTGTAAGTGTCCGTTTGTCACACACATTGTATGGCAATATCATGTGCTGTTTTCTTAGTGGGTGATGAATCATTTCATTATATGCAATATCTATATAAGTAGCATATATATCACTGCTTGTGTCAGTATTACCATTTGCGTTATTTGTAAATCACTTAACTGTAAGGTATTTATATATACCCCAACATTTGTGTATATAGCATAGTGTATTTCATATAGAGAATTTAAGACTTTATATTTTATATTGTTTGTGTCTCTGTGTCTCTGTGTGTCTGTGCAGTTGTTGCATAAGCAACGTCCTCCGGGATCAGTCAAGCTTTCTGAATCTGATTTAATGAATTACGCTTTATTCTGAGTACCAGGACAACATACAGTCGGTGTAGGATAATGGTAAACATAATATATGCCACCCAGCAAGGTGAGGTTTGATCCCCTGCCAGGACAAATACACCACACTACACCAAAGGCAGGACTCCCAGTGCTACCCCCAACCACCATATCTAATTGGGATGCAGTTCAAATGTATTTAAATCAATGTGGTCATTATCATCAGTATGTTTCTAGCTAAGAAAGAAGTGCATGGTCAAGATATTGCATGCAATCACCAATTTATATTAGAGTTTGAGCTGTGTCTGGATGACGCTTTAACAGTCCTGATAATGGACTGTATGAGACCACCATGGTAAACCAGTTGTGGCTAATGAGGTTGATCAGTGCTTCTTATAAACAGAACCCACTACTGTCAAGCTGTCAAGCTCTTAAAAATAAATAAGGATTCAAAAAAAGTTTTTTTGGAGTGACATTTAGAATAACCATTTAATTCCCTGTGGAACCTTTCAGTCCATTTATCACAAGAGTGGAAGTTTAAATGGCTTATATCATGCAAAGCCAAGTTTTCCTTGTTTGAAAACTCCCTTGTGCATGGATGGAGACCAAGCTGCAGAACAGCCTGTTTTGAATTAACAAATGAACCCATTTACATATATCCACCCATCCAGCCTTCAGCTCCGCCTACGCACATTGACTTTTTGAATGAGGACACAATGCAGGCCAGCCAGTCAGAACAAAGGTCATTAATTACATCAGTCTTAAAGGCACAGAAACAATTACAGCCTTCTTACTGGGTGAGTTAAAGGTCTGAAAATGTAAATCTAAAAATGAATTATGACTATTTTGAGACACCCATTGTGTTATAAGTAGACCTCAATGGATAAAAAATACAAAAACTGTAGGATGTTGGCCCTTTAAAGAACCTCCACATAATGTAAGGGTCCTATACCAATTGACGACTTTCATAAAACCTATCATCAAGCCAACGTGAGCGTATATCCATTGTTATCTTTTATGACTCAAATCGGATACGGCGGGCCCACTGCAGTGCCAAGAGGAGAAGAGCGGTGTGGGTGCTGGGAGAAACGCCCTACTCGAAGAAAAAAAGAAAGAGAGAGGAACGGAGAGAAAAGCACGGAAGCTCCCTTCAGAAAAGTCCTGTATGCAGTGCAATGCGCTGGAGAGGGAAGACGACAGGGGGGGATGACTGATTCATCCGGTTCCATAGGCAATTTATTTTGGTTCAGTTAAACAACAAGCTCATGGGGGTGGAGGGGTGGGGGAGAAGGAGCTAGAAGAGGCGGGTGACGTCGGCCATGATGCAGGCAGGAGTCTCCACCACTCCACAAAGTGGAACACCAGGGATGGAAGTAGGACAGGAGCTGGATTACATAAGAGCGACACCTATAAGAATGCTCAGCAACATCCGGCTGACCTTCAGCTCACTCTCACCCTGCCAGACACTTCCACACCTTCTTCACCAGGCCTGCACACTGTCTGTGCCACTGAGGCCCTCCTTAACCCTTGAGGGTGTCAATGTCTAACCTCAAAATGACAGTTATGAATCTGTAGCAAACAGCTCCTTAGGAAATCATGAATACACAAATAAGAGTGAAGGATTACTCACACGGCAGTGGAATATACACAGTAAAATAATACACAAGACTGTTTTAATGTTTTAAAATAGCCTGTAAATTTTGCATTGGCTAAAGGGGTATACTTTATTTCACGGGTGCCCAACTCTGCTTTATTGTATATTCTTAAAATCTATCGTAATTGAGTCTAATGTTCCAAAACCGGTGCAGAGGAATTACCACCTTTAGAATGATGCTTTAAAGTATTTTTACTGTTGGACAAAACTTTCCTGAGTAATCTGCCTACTGTGTCACTCAAACAGTAAAGAGAAGAGAAGAGAAGAGAAGAGAGTTCAGCTGATGTGCTGTAATGACATGTGACCACTGCTTACTATGCTGGTTAGAGATGTAACAGTGAGGCATCAGTCTATAGGTTGTGATTAAAATGCATACATTTTGGAGGGCTATATCCAATTTGATTAAATAAAATAAGTAATTCATTCATTTTTTGGTCAGAATAAAATCATTGTTTATAAAATAATGAATGTCAAAAGAATGATTGTGTTCTAATATAGACATTTTTCTCAAATGCTAATTAAATTTTATTTTATCTCTATATCGTTTTTCATAACAGACACTATCACAAAGCAGCTTTACAGAATTCCAGGTGAAAGTTGAGAGGCACAAGGGCAGAGTCCCTCAGAGCAAGAGGAAGAAACCTTGAGAGGAACAAAGAAAGGGGAATTCATCCTTCTCTGGTCTGGCTCTGGATTAACTTTAATCCCACAAATTGCAAATAATAGTTGAAACTGAATCAAAGTGAGTCAAATTGAACTGAACTGAACTGAACTGAACAAACTAAATTTAACCAATTCAAATTGAAAAGAACTGAATTGAACCCAACCCAACCAAACTGAATCAAAAGGAACTAATTTGAACTCTGCCACGTCAAACTAAATCAAATCAAATTGAATGGAACTAAATTTAATGAACTAAACCAAACTGAATCAAATCAAATCGAAAGGTGGTGAAATCTAGTGTTCAGAGTGGTTCACTTTTGAACTCAGTCACAATTCACTACATAATGTTAGTTCCTTTTGAGTGAACTAATGGAGGAACAACAGTTTAACAACCAAAGGATTTTGAGAATTGGCAGAAAAATATGGAACAGTGGACACACAACCTAGTTCACCTTTTCTTTAAAACACAGGGAATATAAATGCAGTGTGAGATTTCATTGATGCCTTGAATGGTTTACTAAAGGTCCATAATCAAATCAAATCCTTTTGAGGTCGGAGATTCAGCGCTAGGAGTAAAGAAAAAGTTTCCAAGAGCATGTAAACATTTCTGAGTGACAAAAATACAGCGCTGACCCCTGACCTGGGAGGGGATTGTCTTACCACTGCAAACCAAACCAGGCTGGACTGACAGCTCTCATGCCAGGTCATCCGCATTAGTCGGCCATTACCAATCACACACACACACACACACACACACACACACACACACATACACACACACTAATCTCTCTCTCGCTCTCTCTCTTTCTTTTGCACAACTAAAAACAGAATCCATCTGCTGGCGGCCCTGCTGTTTACCTATGGCTCGTAATGATTGGCGGCTACGAATGTTCACAGGTTTTGATCTTTCTTCGGAGAAGTGGGAGGGTTACGAAACGCAGCCCATCGCCCGCCGCCCATTGATGAACACTGGGAGGGATTCTCGGCAGTTATGTAAGACATTAGTCATCCTGGCATGATTCACTTTATCTATCTTTCTTCCTTTCTGTCTCTCTCTCTCTTTCTCTTCCCCTTCCTCTTTCTCACTCTCTTCTCGCTCGCCCTCCCCCGTTCCATGTCTTCCAGTTCTCGGGTTGAAGATGGAGGGGGTGCTGACCTCTTTTTCAAGAGTGAGTGAGGATGCTATTCTGGGTCAGAGAAGAATAGGCTCGGAAAACGTCCATTCAAAACACAGGAGAGAGGCACTGAGGACGAGCTGATGGAAATATATCTTTCTGCCTCAGCGTGGCCATGACCTTCAGTAGAACTACAGTAGTCCACACCGATCTCTACACATAACCCACATACCTTCACTGTCATACGAGAACATCACATCTCTATTTTACACTCTTTAACTGTGTGACCATATGACATAATTTTCCACCATGTAGTCAGAGGGTACTAGTTAATAGTCATAGTCACAGTTAATAGTTAAAAGTCAACCAGATTTTTTTAGTCAACCTTTTTTGTAAATACATCCTTAAAACTTAGTTCAACCCACTCAAACCAAATCCACCTCTTTAGTAAGGTGGTGCAGACTTGTGAAGGTGATTTAGGACCCATCATGACTTACTGTGAGCTATAAAACTGAACTAATCTTCACTGCTAGAGCCAACGATTCCACCAGTGTTGGTATTTACAAAGTAGTCATTAGGAAGATCTCAGATCGGATTCCTATGTACTTACAGCAGTAGTTAAGACAACAGGAGCACTCCTACTTCTGAGGTGGTTTGTGAAGACTCTGTTGTCTAAAAGGCTGCCAACAGCTACACAGTAAGTCATACTGTGTCCTAAACCACATCCACAAGTCTGCAACACCTTAATAAAGGTCCGGACACGGCTTGAGTGGGTTGAGAGATGTCTTGGGTGATTTCTAAAGCTTTTTAGCAACATTTGCCTAGTAGCTCCAGTGCTAAACTGAAGGAAAACATTTAGGCATTAAATGTGTCTTTAAAAAGCTGATGCATCAGTAATAACTGAATTTTTTTTTAATAAATTGGATTATTCATTGAGTCATTCCTTTAAATGATCTCTTCCAAAAACCGTAATGTGTTGAAAACACATTTCACAATATATTATAATATACTGGCAACATTTAACAATAGGTGTTCTTTTCAGAGAATACCCCAACAGTTAAGAATATTATATCATCCCCCTATGAAGTTACCATTTTAGTGATAGGATTTTTTTTTATAACACAGAGGACATCAATGTTCATTAATGGCATGTCAATAATATAAGCGATATCAGTCCAAAAGGGCTTTCTACTAATTTTTTAAAAAAATATCTGCATAATCAGTTGTAGAACAACAACAATATCAGCCACAGCATTAAAACCACTGACAGGTCACGTAGCACATGAGTGAGATGTATTAGGCAGCAAGTGAACAGTCAGTTTATGAAGCTGTGTTGAAAGTAGGAAAGATGACTTTGATGAGGGCCAAATTGTCATGACTTGACGACTGGGTCAGAGCATCTCCAAAATGGCAAGATCTTGTGGGATGTTCCCAGTATCCAGTGGTTGTGGTTCAAGGAAGGACAACTACTGCATATTGGGAACATCTCTTTAGATCTCACCATTTTGGAGATGTTCCCAATATGCAGTGGTTGTGGTTGAAGGAAGGACAACTGTGGTCGTCCAAGGCTCACTGATGTGTGCGGGGAACAAAAGCTGGCCCAACTGGTCCAATCCCACAGAAGAGCTACTGTAGCACAAACTGCTGAAAAATTAATGCCCATGCTGACCCCTGTCCACTACCGAAAGCACCTACAGTGGGAATGTGAGCATCAGAAATAGACCATGGAGCAATGGAAGAAGGTGGCCTGGTCTGATGAATCGGGTTTTCTTTTACATCATGTGGGCGGCCAAGTGTATTTACGTTGCTTATTTGGGGAAGAGATGGCACCAGGTGGACTATGGGAAGAAAGAAAACCGGCAGAGGCAGTGTGATGCTCTGGGCATCCAGGAATTCATGTGGATGTTACTTTGACACGTACCACCTACATAAACATTGCTGCAGACAAAGTACACCCCTTAGTTGATCAATTTTTTAAAAATACATTTCAGGACATAACTATCTATAACCATCGCAAAACAAAGTTTCTGACATCAGGCAGTGTATTCATAACCATTTCATGTTCATTAAACCCTCCAGATGTCTGGTTCCTATCACCGCCACTGCAAACGTTCCCTGGAATGGAGCATTTTGCAGGAAACCCTAATGGCTTAATTATGCAGATAGTTTGAAAAATTGGTGCTGTTTCTCTTTAAGTATTAGCATCTGTTATGTACGCCTTCCATCATTTCCTCTACTGAATGACTCCTCTGTCTTTTGCTCCGGTCCTGTTTATCTTAGTTCTTTTTGCTCGGTGACTAATGTGTTGCCAAGTATAGGCTAAGTCCACCACATTCTGTCCTTAATGCATACAGACTGGGTCATCTGAGTATTTAAGCAATGTTTCCTTGTTCCACGGGTTCTGGATATGTTATATAAAATGTAAGTGTGTCATTGCTACTATACATACTGTACAGCACTGTACACACTCTGAACCATCAGAAATCTTGCATTTTGGTCCTTTTGTGAACATTTTACTTTCATAACTGCTTGCTTTTTGGACAGGCTCTTATGTATTCGTTGTTTCTGTAGCGCTCCGGTTTTGTCTGACTGCACCTTGTTCTCTGTGCCTCTGAACCGATGACATCATCCAGCCTACGTCAAGCCCAAACCTCAGCAAACACAGCGGTGCTGTCCTGCTTTCACTGCAAGCTTTTCTTCACCTAAAGCCTTTTTCCAACGCTAGATCAGTTACTTTTACATGATCATATCTGGTTCATTTCATATCAGCACCCACCTGGTTCTGTCTCCAGACCTCCATGACTTTACAGCTGATTTCTGGTGAAAGAATTAAAGTGTATTCACATTCGTCATTCCATATCTATTCGCTGCATGTACAGGCTGATTTTTTCTTTTGTCACTTTTGTTGGTGTGTATGGCGCTGTCGTTGGTGTGTTTTGTGCTGTGTGTGTGTGTGTGTGTGTGTGTGTGTGTGTGTGTGTGTGTGTGTGTTGCACTGCAGCTCTGTTCTATCCTGCAGAATCCAGCTCCTGTATTATACTGTGCTGCATTTACCACAGCGGAGTGGTGACGTCATCGCCCTCCTCATCCTCTGTGCTGATGAAGGTGGTGTGGTTGGGGTGGGGCGGTGATGGTGGAGGCCCCATACACACACACATACACGCGCACACCCGCCCCGCCTGTCTTCATACGCTCAGGCTAAAAGGGTGATTTCACTGCCCTCCAATGAAAGCAGGCTGAGCAAGTGAATGAGGGGGGAAAATTATGAATGAATCAGCAGCCATTCTTAATCTCATCTCTCTCTCTCTCCCTCTCTCTCTCCCTCTCTCTCTCTCCCTGCTTCTTTCACTCTCACTAGCCCTCTCATATTAGCCCTCCCTTCTCTCTCTCCATCCTCCATCACTGTGTGTGTGTGTGTGTGTGTGTATGTGTGTATGTGAGAGAGAGAGAAAGAGAGAGAGAGATGTGGGGGCTGTTGCCGTGCAGATTATGGGCTGTAATCCTCAGGCAGGGTGTGAATGACACAGATCTGCTTTTTTTCCCTCAGTTTCCAAAGGGAGGCCGGATGTTTCAGGCTTGCTTATGTCATGGCAACAGCAGCGCCTAAAACCGCCAGTATCTCTCTCTCTCTCTCTCTCTCTCTCTCTCTCTCTCTCTCTCTCTCTCTCTTTCTCTCTCTCTGTATGTCTCTCCATCAGGCAGCAAGTAGAGGAAGCAAGTCTGTGTCTCAGAGTCCATTGAGGAAAAAAAGCCATCCAGAGGGGGAGGGCTGTACTGCAGCTTGTGTGTGTATGCTGGTGTATATATGTGCGTATGTGTGTGTGTGTGTGTGTGTGTGTGTGGAAGGGAAATATCACCACACAGTCCCCATACAGCCCATCACTTATACAATTAATCCCTAAATGCCGCCTGCAAATCTTTATTTCTCATTTTTTCTGATTTGCTTCACCCGCCACATGCCGTTACTTAACATAAAATCAGTAGGGCCGATTCTCACGATGTTCAAAGCCAGAACAGAGCCCCACTTACAAGAGGAACCATTCAAACAAACACCTGAGGCAACATGAGCTCTGCCTCAGGTGGCATGACTATAACTTAGCTAGACCTATGGTTAGCTAAAACTGCCTTTATGGATTCGTTCATGACCCAGCAGCAGATGCAGAACATCAGAATGAAGAAATGAATGGAATTATGAAAGGAATCCATTGAGAAAGCAGAATTAAGTGCTTTATTCTAGCCACACCCATCAACAATAACTTGATAAGCAGCAACACCAACACCGTCACAATGAGAGTCTCATTTAATTCTACCGCTAAAGGTTTAATGTATTTATGGAATACTAAAATATGCATTAAATACTATTTATTGGTATTAGTGTATATTTAGTATTTATACTACTATAATAGTTACTAATAATTACTAATAAACAACATTAAGTAATAAAATGAACGTATATGATATTCCATATTTAATTTACAACATTAGGTTAGAAAAAACCTAAAAACATTTTCTCTTATATTCCCTGCCTTAGAAAAAAAGAACTCCAGTGCCCCAAAAGAACCTCAATGGGTGGTTCTTGAAAGCACCTTTTTTGGAAATTAGGTGTGAGGGTGAAGAAGCTTTTTAATGTAATTAAGAGCTTAAACATGACACAGAAATGTGTTTATGGACATAGTTCACATACACTTACTGTATTTTCCAAAATGTAGCAACTTTGATGAAGGCTAAGGTTCCCCCACACTTGGCACAATCATGCTGTTTCACTGTAAAACTGAAAACCTCCTTAGAGGTCATTTTAGACTTTTTCTCTTGGTCCATTCATTGTGAAATTTTGTCTCAGTGTAAATGTCAGCTGGTGTTTTCAGGTTATATGTTGAGTTGTCTCTCGAAAATAGTGACATTTCTGAAGATGTGAAAAAGTGTTTTTTGCTGTTGATATAATTGTGAATAATTTCTATTGGTGTTCACAGTTTTATAGGCCGGCTGGAGTCTTCAGATCATATAAAACGAGGCTTTGTCCCAACACAGATCAAATATATGCTATATATTGTGTGTGTGACTCACACACAATATATAGCATATATTTTGTAGGTCTGACTGGGGGTACTGTGGGTCAGAGGGTCCACTCTGAAAAGCAGAGACCTCCACTGGGCTGCAGAGCTGCTCACTCATGCAGAGGAATGTGCAGAGTGGATCTGAGGCGTGCACAGCAACGTGACCCACTATACACACAGCACCCACAGCAGCAGAGCGGAGCAGGGGTCTGTACAGTACAGGCCGAGACGCGCACTGAGAATTACTGCATGATTTACAAAACATAAACCTCTAATGAACACATGAGGAGTGTGACACAGACCGCGGCCTTAACAGGAGCAATATTCTGAGCTTTCACCGGATGTTAATAAAACAAGATGTTTCTCATTTTGGGCCATTTCTTTTGGTCAGTCTTCAAGAAATGGTGCTGATATCTTAAAATTAAGTAAAAAGTGAAAAATAAGAAAAGAGATACAAAGTTTTGTTCTGACAGTGACAATGTACTTGTTTATACTAGGGGTGGGACTCGATTAAAAAAATTAATCTAATTAATTAGAGGCTTTGTAATTAATTAATCTTGATTAATCG
>JBBPCZ010000034.1:10532892-10564152 GCA_037974445.1 Brycinus macrolepidotus
TAGTGTTGGGGTTGTTGCTGGGTGGTTGGGTTAGGGTTGGTGTTAGATAGGGTTAGGTAGTGTTGGGGTTGTTGCTGGGTGGTTGGGTTAGGGTTGGTGTTAGATAGGGTTAGGTAGTGTAGGGGTTGTTGCTGGGTGTCCCGGATGAGCTGGTGTTCCTAATGAAGTGTTTAAATTGTTAAATTTAAAGATGGCAAAATTGCCGAAGACAATGAATGGAGTTCAGACCGTGAGAGCCACAGACCGGTCAGAGTGCCCATGCTGACCCCTGACCCCACTGAAAGCGCCTATACTGGGCACATGAGCACTGGACCATGGAGCCGTAGGAGAAAGCGACCTGGTCCGATGACTCCCGTTTTTTTTTACACATCGCTCGGATGGCCGAGTGTGTGCGCGTCACTTACCTGAACAAGTGATGGCACCAGGATGCACCATGCGGGGATGCAATCCAGTGGAGGCAGCGTGATGCTCTGGACACAGTTCTGCTGGGAAACCTTGTGTCCTGGCATTTGTGTGGGTGTTGCTTTGACCCGTACCACCTATTTAAACACTGTTGCTGTCCATGCACACAGTTTGAGGGCTCGAGTATGAAAACTGAAGCTCACTCTGTTAGGATCCAAGGCATGTTTAAACTGTGGTAATGTCACTGCAAAGGCACGGCACTATAATGTAATGGTTTATTTTTAAATTGATAACATCAGCTGCCAATAACACATGCAACTGAGGGAAGTATGCAGAAATTTAGAAACACTCCCCACCTCCCTCAGTTTCTTCTTCTTCTACTAGCCTCTTTAAATCTCATTCAAGAATGCTACACTGCTGTTGTAAATAGTTTGACCTTGTAAACAATATACTGAGCAGATATCAGTTTGTTATCTGTCCTTTACAAGTCAAAGCTGAACAATATAGAAATTCATTCAAATGGTGATTCCTAAAGAGGCTTAAAAAGAAACCAATTAAAAATAGGCCTAGAGTGACTGAAATTAGTCTGCTGTCTCACTGGTTGTCAGTTTTAACGTGTTCTCTGTTTTTGTTTCACAGGCGTACCATTTCAGCACAGCTGCTGAACACTGGCTGAGAATAACGAACCACTCAGTCAGACGTCAAACACACACTTCAGGATCTATGCAAATGAACCATGTTGCCGTTGTAAGCTTGTGAGGAACCCACTGAACCCTTTTTAAAACTTCTGAAATCACACATAACCTGAGAACTACAAATGTACTTTGTATAAATGTGCCACACTAATGCAATAATATAACTTTAAAAGTCTTCAAAAGCCACCTTAAGAATTTATATGTTTTCTGTCAAATGAATACTTACCACAGATAAACGTACGGCTTTCTGGGACGTCCCGATAACTGAAGCAGTTTCTCATGGACTAACATCCCTGTCGAACGTCTCTGTGCTGCATTTCTCCCTGACACTTCTGTTTGCCCAGTAATGTCAGAATAATTTGCCTAATTCAATAAAAGCTCTCTGCCTCCATTCTTCTCTCAGCTCAAAGTTCAGGAAGGGCAAAACTCACATTTGGCCTTCAGATGGTAGAGTAAAAAGCTTTTAGATATTCATTAAGTTGAGTTACAGGAGGAACAATAAACTCTGAAATGCAAGGATGGTACAAAAGCAAAAATATCGAAAAATTTTGTTTAAACAACATTGAAAGATGAGAAGTTAAGTCATACTTTCATTTGTCATAACTTAACTGTAATTAATTATGATGATCAATACAAATCAGTTCAATAATCACACAAATCATCGTCATCCAAAACCCTCATAACTCCAGTTTGATCACTGCTGTGCTACATGACTGGAAATCTCTTTCAGGACCATCGGACACATGTACAGTAACCCTGCTTATTTAAAAACACACCCTGTGACGGCAGAAATACAGTAACTGCAAACTCTCATCCAGCTTTGAATGTGGTTTGTTAAATACTGAGGTATAATTCCCAGAATTACAGGAATTATAGGAAGCTGCCCCCACTTGCACACTCTGTGTCCTGTTTGCACTTCTGTTCTGCTCCTGTGTGGCACCGCGGTCCTGGAGGCCCGTTATCTCGTTTCACTGTGTGTGTGTGTGTGTGTGTGTGTGTGTGTTTATGGTCGAAATGACAATAAAACCTACTTGACTTGACACTGTTTCCAACACACTAATATTCATTAGTACATTGCAAGTTTCATTACTCACCATCAATAAAATACATGAATCAATGTCAATTAAAATCATTTACATTGCAGCTGATACAGACAATAAACTATTTATTTATCTCATTTACAGTACCTTTATAACTTTTTTACAAAAAGTGCAGGATGCAGGAACATAGTTATGTTCAGTGCAAAAAAAAAGTTATGATTTAAAAGGAAAATCAAAATATCAGTGAGAGTGCAAGATTCTGCAAGAGGCATATTTTCAGTCATTTCACCTCGAGCCTTTGAGTTGGGGCAGAAGAAGTTTCCAGTTTTATTTTAAACATTTTTCTTCTATTGTCATGAAGTGCTACTGATTTCAAACATTCACTTTAAAGACTAAGACTTTGGTCTACACTCAAATAACATAGAAAAGTACAAAACAGAAACCAAAAAACAGCAATCTGCCTGAAAAACAGACTAATAAATGTTCTTTAGATAAGGCACTTTGCTGAAGAAGCTTGAACCAATTCTGATCTAATGGTTTCAGCACAGAAACTGGAAGAACGGGACAGAACCCGGGCCTGGGGTGGAACGAGGGGGCGGGGCTTCGGAGGGATCTTGAGCTTAAAGGGGAAAAATGTTAATGACCATGAGCGTGATTTTTTAGAAAGTAATCACAATATTACAGCTGAAATTAAGTTTCTATTCCTTCTGAGCTGTAAATTAAACAGTGAATAATAAGCGAAATAAAGATTTGATAAAATTTATCTGGATTAGTTTTAGATTTGGGCTTTTGCATTTTTATGCTTAAGAGAAACTTGCAATATGTTGATAGCAACAGTGTTTCATTATTATGATACTGGCAAAAGTTCAGGAGACACCCGTCCGACACTGGCACAGAAACATTGTAAATTTGGGTCACAGCTCACGTTTAGATGAAGAAGTGATGAAGGTTTTCTCATCCTCCGAGGAACTCTGAAGCAAAGCCTTTAGACATTACTCTACAGAATCCATAGAATATACTATACTGTGTTAAAAAAGAAGGAGTGAAAAATAGAAATGAAACTCTAGACTGCCTACATACTCCTGCAGAAAACTGAAACTGAAGTCACAGCTTTTAAACGTCAGCCCGTGACGGATTGTTTCCTATGACCTCATTCCTCCAATATGGCTCTTACTTTCACGTTTGATGAACCTGAAAGTTATTGATCATTCACAGCATGTAACGATGACACACTTCAAGAATGCACTTAATGCACATGCCTCATTGCATATTTAAATCCCAAACAGAAATATACCAGTACACAACAGTACCAATGAAAAAGGAAACAAACAAAGCCCCCCCCAAAACGATAAATTAACAAATAAAATAACTTTACAGAAATAAATGGTATGTTTTTGTATTTTATAAACTGGGTGCTCTGCAATGAACAGCAGACGAATGACAAGTAAGTACCACAAGGCTAAACTTTTTATACACTAGTTGGACATCTTAGACATCTTAGACACACACATACCTTAACTTTAATAAATAAATGCCAGAAACACGTAGTTGTCAAAGAAGTCTATGGCCTTAGACACTATAAATAACCTGTTAAAAGATTATGATCTTATAATTCAACTTATTTAAAATATTCAACCTCTGTTCCAGACTGTGACCTGCTAATTTCTCACAGATAAGCTTTTATGCAAATCACAGACTACATTTTGTACAAGAACCAGTTGAAGCTAAACTGCGGTACGAGAGCTCTGCAGCTGTAAGCGTGCTGTGGATCCTGATAAACATTAGAACAGCTGTAAAAGAGAAAAGATATGAAACAAACAGTGCTCCACATGTGTACTGCATTCTTATCTTTATCAATTCTTCAACCTTTTGGGGAAAACACAATTAATTTAATTCAAGTACTTAACAGGTGTCACAGTGACTCTCTTTTATGATTCCTCTGCCTCAAAAGCCTTTATCAGTCTACAGCTTTACAACTTAGCGGCATCACACCTTCCTGTTCCTGATGGGTTCCCCTCTGAGTCTCGGCTCAAACGATATAAAGATCTCAGCAAATAAAGATCCACCTCTTACCCCCCAGTTCTATAAAGATCAACCAAAGATTTCTTTCTGATAATCGTGCCTCAGGGGAAATCAAATTATGTAACCAATTATACATGTTTGCCTGTGAAAGGGAAAACCTTATTGTTTTATTATATAAATTGTGCAAAGAGTAGAGTTTTAATAATACAATCATTATAATTTTTGATTCTGAGGTCAAGATTCTATCTGATTTGGGACATTGTGTGTTAAAATGTCTTGATTTTACAGAGCAGGTTTTGTCTCTGAGAAACTGAAAACCAAGCCCCCGTGTTTAGCTAGTAAGTTGGAGTGTTTGATATTTTGTGTGTTAAAAAATGTTTTGATTGTAAAGAGCTCAGATAAACTTCTCAAACAGAACTGAGCCCTGTCAGTGCTTTAACAAAGTAACTTCCCAAAATTATTACTCCTACAAAGCAACGCAGCTTTAAAAATTCCAGTCATTTGGGCACGAGTGAATGCAAAGTAGAAGCAATTTTTCTCCCAAAGTTCTCTAAGAAAAAATCTGATCACTAGTGGCTTAAAAAAAGGATGGAAAATGACAAAATTCAGAAGAGACTGAGAGGCATATTAGTTTTAAATTCTGATACACAATCAATTTTAACTTTAATATTGTCAAAATCAAGAACCTAAAAAAATTTAAATCATCACACCCTTGCCTCCCTAATGACAAACATGACTTTTTTTCGTTTTGTAGAATTACCACATAACCGGCTTCCCTTAAAATGATATAATTTGGTGTCTGGAAAGACCAAAAATGGAATGGCCGATCAGGTCAGTTCCACTGAAAGCTTAGATCAGTACTCAATGTTCTAAGTGGTAAATGTTGAAAGGAGAAATCAAACATAGGAATGTGGTTTAGGTCAATAAGCAGCATCTGAGTAGGAGGATTAGAGTTCAAACCTAAGACGGTCTTTGTACACAATCGATAACTGCTATAATTACGGGCTGGACCAGCAGAACAGAGAGAAAACAGAACTGATCACACAGGCTGAGTGTTTACTTGAAGCTTTAGCATGCTTATTTATGCTTATAGCCATTAAGTCACAAATGTTACGCGGAGACCGAGAGCAACTTTTCTCCGACACAAATCTAGAGAAAGTTATATGCTGACAAAAGTTTGAAATCACAGTTGCCCATATTTTTGTTATAATAGAAGCTATAATAACTTACACTATGTGAATTATACATTACAAACTATTCACCAAAAGGAAACAACTTTTTACATAATTAAAATCTTCAGACAGATCTAATTGTTCAAAATTTTTATTTACAGCTTCTTACTGTCTTACTAATTATTTGAAACCTTTGAAGCTGCTAGTATATCACAGCTACCTTATACACCTGCAGCCAAACTGCTTTTACACCGTGGAGCTGATTGGTCCCAAACTTTTGAACAGCAATTTCAAACTTCTGAATAAGTGTTTATTTAAGCCTGTTTAACACTAAAATACCAATCTAGTCAGGTGTTTGAAGACTGACTCTGATAGGAGGGTTACAGCACGGACAGAGGAGGGAAATGCAGTTCACTGACACGTTCACTGACTGTGAGGACTCTCTGGAAAAGGAATGGCTATGAAGAGCACAGACATCTAGCTGCTGGCGGAATGCACTCGCACGGCGTCACACAAGCCCAGCCTGAAATCACAGTTAATATGACCTGCGGGCCTCTTTCAGTGCGCTGAGGAACCACACACGAACTGTGAACCGTGCAAAGCAAGCAATCTCTTACCCGACCAGACGTTAGCCTGGAAAAGTGTGCAGCGATGGCGTATTTAGAGCACGTGTAGGAGAGCCGGGGTATTTTTTATTAACCCCAGGCTCCGTATCTGGGGAAAACGGCAGGTCCTGCGAGGAGATGGCCAGACCCCCTAGTTTGGCCAGCGAATTGGAGCGTTTGAGCCTGGAGGGGGCGGTCAGTCCATCCAGCCGCATGCACATTTCGATCTCCTGCGTTCGCTGATGGACTGAACCCAGCTGCGTTTCGTGCATGTTATCACTGCTGGAGCTGCGCGTCAGGGCCCAGAGCTGCGGGGAGGAACCTGCAGCAAAACTGGTGATGTGGTGTTTCGAAAGGAGAAAGGACGTATTGGAGACTGAGTCCAAGTCGACTTCCATGTCCTCTGTGACAATCTCGTCCATGCTCAGGTCCATGTGTTCCAGCTGTTCTGGTCTCTGAAGCCCAACATTAGCTTTTTCGTGTGGGCGGGACACCAGGTGGGGTTTCACCGTGGGCCTCTCACTCTGCAAGCTTAGTTTCAACAGTTTGAGCTCCGTGCCAGGACTGGTACAGGCTGCTGTTAGCCCATCCTTTTCTTTTTGCATCTCCTGGAGCTCACCCATGTTCTCTGGCTCCAAATGACACCGCCGGTCACAGGGAAGCTCTTCACAGCTCATAGGGGAGGCCAAGCGCTGGCGGTAAGTGTCCGTGCTCGCTGCCAGTGCAGTGGGTATGCGGCCGCTGCACTGAGGACTGCACGGCTGGAGAGGAGAGGAAGGAGAGGGCAGCTGGCAGGGAACGGGCGTGCAGCTAAAGTGCCCAGGCCCGGGGGCATGCATGGAAATGCTGAGCAGGCCAGCGTGGCGTGGGAGGGTAAAACGATGTGTGCGACGCTCGCAGCGGCGGCCGCCTGGCAGACGCAGACAATCTCGGCATGACTGATAAGAGGGCTTCACTTTGTTTCCGCTGCTAGCACTGTCCTGAACAGATGAAACACACAGGGGGAGGGAGAATGGATGGGTGGGTTAGGAACTCGGACACAAGGGTGAGTTTTAGTAAAGGCTGCAGGAAAAGCAGTTAAAAAGCGGAAAAAACGCTGAGGTCTCCACTTCTCCTAAATTCTCTGAAACTTAAAAGTGTGCAAAGCATTTTAAGCCTCAACAAAAAGAACAGAAAACAAATGGCTATTAAACCTGATTTCCATCTGGACTTCAACTTTTTGACCATAGATAATGCTGGACTTTATCAAACTTCATCATGTACTAGTACATCAAGTACTGGATGAACGATAGTCGACTAAGACAAGTAGTGAATGTAAACATGGCTAGTGAAATAAAAATAGATCCAACAATCTGAACTCAAACAGGACCATGAGCACTGCAGTTTTGCAAGACTTCACACTCACGTCAAAGCCTGAAGGACAGCTGCGCTTGCTGGCCAGGCGGTTGCTGTTGTTGGCGTTCTCGTTGTTGAAGCGATTTGGATTAGCCAGGCTCAGCTCCTCCCTCCCGCTGGGGGTCGTCTCCTCCCCCCGAGCCAAAGCCGCCATCTCTGCCTCCTCTTTCTGTGCCTCCTCCTCGTCCTCCTCCTCCACCGTGCTGAACTCCAGCCGCAGACGCATGTCCTCCAGGGGTTCCAGCCGGCCGCAGGTTTGTGCCGCCGTGCCCTCACTGGGCGGAGCCAGGTGGGCAGAGGGGAAGCCTTCGTCATCCAGCAGGGCGTCCCGCTCCACGTCCTCTATCTCGATGAAGACGTGCTCCATGCCTAACAGAGGTGGACCACGCACAGGAGTGGACGGTTCGCTGTCCAGAGCTGTGTCTGAGAGCCGGCGGAAGTAGTAATTGTAGTTGAGGTGGTCTGTGGGTTCATCTCCACAGCAGGGAGAGGCACTGGCATCCTTGTGGCTCCACGTGCACAGCTCCTGCCCGCTGAGTCTCTGGGAACTGCTGGCACCAGCTGCCTGGAGCTCCAGAGCGTCATCAGCACCGTCTGTCTGCCACAGTCTGCTGTGCTGCTGCTCGCTGCAGTCACAGAAAATAGGCTACTCACAGAAAGCAGCACTGTCAAATCAAAAACTAATGTTTAAAAAGTCTTTTTTTTAAATATGTCAATGTTTTTTTTAAATATGTTTCTTGACAAACGGCTCAGAAGAAATTATCTAAGGAATTAAATAAACGGTAATGTCACATTACTTATATAACAAACCAACGTCTCTCACCTGGAATCTAAAACGCCCTCATACTCTGAAAGCTGCCTCATGAGCGCCGCGCTGGGCTGGGCTGCGCTCCTCTTCTGTCTGACAAAATTATAAGCCTTCTCCAAAGACCAGCCGCACTCTTTCATAGCATAGGCGATGACAGTAGAAGCAGAACGACTCACTCCCATCTTACAGTGCACCAGACATTTAGAATTGTTTTTTCTGTTATGGGATGCAAAAAAAAACAGGTACATGACACGCTCTAAAAATAAAAACCCTACAGAACAAATTACAAACATCTGATATCATATGACTGTATATGTTAGATAACAGTAATGTTTTACTCAGTTCATATGGATACTGAATTCAACAACATTTAAAATATATAAAAGGGCACTCACTTGGCCCTCAGAATGAAACTGTAGGTTTCGTTCCAGTGAGCTAGAAGATCTGCTGCCTCATCGTCGTAGACAGGGACGTTGTAATAATAAAAAGTTCCCGGGAAAAAGTTGTCAATCTCACGTGTGACATTAAGGATATAGCCAACCCTGGATCAAAGTACAGTGGTGTCAGACTGTATTTATATCAGATGTGTCAAATATAAGCATACACTCCGCATTTCTTGTTACACACCACTGACCCATATTCTCTGAGCTCCTCAAGGTTGGAAGCATTCCACTCTGAGCCCTGAAATGAGAGAAATAGTTATTAAAAAAACATTATATACAAAAGATACCTAAACTTAAAAGCTGCAAAGTGCATGAACAAAAACATTCAAACAAACAGACACTCTAGTCCTGAGTGTCACCTTTTGACCTGTTCGTCAAGAAAAGACCATTGTCCATCTAATCACATTTCTAAAAACCCTGCTTAAAGTGAGGGGCATCGCCATAACTAAAGTGCTCTATATAAAGTCCCCTTAAGCATATTATTACCAAGAATTACCACTCTAAGCTGATCATTTGAACTTCTGACCAACCTGCAAGTGGTCAGCTGGTCTGTCACCAGCGCGGACACTACCCGCTTTTTACACACTCCTGTGTCCGACTTAGGGGTTTGTGTGTGACCTAGGTCACGGGTGTAGCTTGTGATTATTAGCTTAGAAAAGATTAAGTATTGTTTAAAAGAAAAAAGAATACTGGCCCCTGCTCCACAAATGTGCTAAGAGCATAACCTTCGCTTAACCTCCTCACTCACAGCCGCACAGTCTGAAGTTATCTGGGTCTCCTTGATGTGGCTCCAGAGAAGTGCCAGATAACATACACGTTCAGTTCAGTGCAAGTTATTCTCATAGAGCTTTTTAACAGCAGACTTTGTCCCAGAGAGGCTTTACAGAAACATGGGTGCAGTATCAGACAGTGTCAGGAAAACCTCCCAGGAGAAAGAAACACTAAGAGATAAAAAGACTCAAAAACAGGAACATGAAGAAGAACTGCCAAGAGAAACCGAGGGTTACAAAAGGGCTCTTTCCTAAGAGCATGAGGAAAGACCAGTGAGAGAAACCAAAATTCAGAAGATAAAATTTCCTAAGAGCATGAGGGGGAAAAAAACCGAGAAGAACCACGACTTACAGTGGAAAACTGTCTGAGGACACATGAAAGAACGATTGAGAAGAACCAAGACTCAAAATGGAAAACTCTCTGTGAACATGAGGAAGGGACAATAAGAGGAACCAAGACTCAAAAGGGCAAAGACCTTAAAAGCCTGGTGAAGAAAAAACTACTGAGAGGAAATAAGGCTCAAAAGGGAAAACTCTATAAGAGCATGAAGAAGAACCAGTGAGGGGAACCAAGATGCAGAAGGAAAGAAAATCCAAAAAGCATGAGGGAAAAAACAGAGAGGAACCAAGACTCAAAATGAAAAACTCTCTGTGAACATGAGGAAGGGACAATAAGAGGAACCAAGACTCAAAAGGACAAACACCTTAAAAACCTGATGAAGAAACACTGAGAGGACACAAGACTGAAAAGGAAAAATTCCTAAGAGCATGAGGAAGAATCACTGAGAAACCAATATTCAAAGTAAGAAACTTATGCAAGGAAAAAAGAAGAGGAAACAAGACAGAGAGAAGAACCACTTAGAGAAACTGAGAAAAACCTTCATGAGGAACATGAGGAAGAATCACTCAGAAGACTGAAGAGGGAACCCATCCTCACTGGATCGCGCAGTTAGGATGCAATCGCGGCAAGTTATATTACTGTGGAACCTGGAATATATGGTGGAAATTAAGACACACTGGTGACCAGCATTACTCGTAGCCAGAGTAGAGCCTCCATTAGAACCAACTGATTAACACAAAGGACTACTACAATAAGACTATAATTATAATGGGTTCAGAAACAGATTGAAATTGGTGTATTAATGTTTATTAATCAGAAGTCATAGCACAAAATAAAATCAATGTTATGATGTTTGCACCATAATTGATAACCATTAAAAAAAAATATTTTAAACCTATTATAAAGTCATATTGCCATCTGCCACCTTCCCTCCATCCCTTGCCATCTACTTCATGATCATCCTGTCAATGCTAGTAGCCCCATTGTTTCACATGTTTTATTTGGTTGGGTGTGTAATGATGATACATTTTTTTCATACTTAATGGATGCAGTAAGTATGAAAAAGAAGTCATATAGCGAAAAATACATTTCATTTCTTAACAAAAGGTATTAATAATTTTGGTATGTTTAAATCCCATTTCCAACAACATACATAATCTTTAACGATATGAGTGAGTACATTATTCATATATAAAGTGTGTTGTTGTTTCTTGCAAACGTTCAGAGAGCTTTAAAAAAAAAAAAAAAAGGATGTCATTTTCAGCACATTGAAATCTTCACATCAAGACAGATGTGGGTTATTATCACAAAAGGAAGAAAAGGAAAGAAAGGAATGTATTTACTGAGAAGTAAAGATGATGGAATTGTTAAAGTTAGCAGCAACAAAACTCCAGTTCCAAGCTCTGAGCATTTAAATGAGTCAATAAACTTCAGAGGCCGTGGGTAACCATGATAAAAGAGCTCTAATTAGTCAGCCTGTTTTTTTGTGAAAACAGACATGATGTGAAAAGACCTTTAAATCCCCCAGAAATTTTCACTCGTGCAAACATGCTGCCTCATATTCCCCAAACTGGGCTGCGAACCAGACGATCTTTCAGTAACTCACCCTCTCTCGGCCTAAGTAGGCGCATGAATGTTCAGATTGTTGCTCTTCTGGTTGTTGCACTTTTAGATTGTTGCACTTCTTTGAAACATCATCGTACTAACTTGCTCTAATCCAAATGTCTGCTGTTTGCAGTATGTGGACCTGAACTCCTCCAGGAATCTGGTGATCCTCGGTTTTTCAACCTTCAGTGGCCTTGTGTTGCCAACATGGTTCCATTCGAATCCAGACATGATTAACACAGGTAAACTTTGCCTACTCTCAGAGCATTAAGATGGTCTACAGAAGCTTGATTGCCAAAATCCAGTGACTGTACATCTTTGCATCACCACATTATCTCATCCCCTCATCCCCTCATCATCTGCTGCTATTTTATTGCATTCACTTTCATAAACCATTTTGCACTACTGATATGTTGGTACAGCACACTAAATCTTACACACAGCAGTGTCAGTGTTACAGTTCTTTTGTTACAATAATGTTCTTGTTGTTGCACTGCTGTTATTGTCTTTTTTTTGTTTCTATTGTCTTATTATCTTTTATTCCTTCTTGTTGCATTGAGCATGTTAATGACAAAAGAATTTCCCTCGGGACAAATCTTCTTATCTTATCTTATCTTATCTTATAATCAAGCTCCTTCAAAGAAATGTCCATAAGGACAAAAGGGAATCTGGTTCAGGTCCTAAGTAAACTGAGACAGCAACCCCAGGCCAGATATTCCCTCTGTAACACATTTATTCATCGGCTGAAAATCAAGTCTTTTATTAGCTTATGAGGGATAACAAAACTGAGCAAAACAACACAAACTTGAGTAGGACTGTGGTTTTCCACAGTCCAGGAGTAATTTCCTAGGGAGCCTTTTCTGCAGCAAGGCAGTTGTTGAGTGTCTTGTGATATGTTAAACCACATATAAGAGACCACCGTACAGAATAAACATCTTTTGGTCACTAATCTACATTATTACATACAGCAGTGCAAAATTATTCATGATTCTATCCTTTTTTGAGGCCTTTTCAAAACATTTGGGGACCTTAAGAGACATCTTTCAGGATGACCCACTAAGTATATTACGAATAAATTCTTACGCATGCCAGAAAAGACCTAAAATTAGCACTTCATCCATTTTGGTTTAAAACAAAAACAATGTCTGAATCTCATATTTTATGATAGAAAATGTTGAATACATTTTTTAAAACACATTCTCTAGGCCCCCTGTGAGCTCAGGGAGCTTATACACCATAGACAGTGGATGCAGAAATACCCAAACACGTTGCAAAACACAGTTCCACAGCTGCAAAGTCCACAAACATGGACCACATGTGTGCACTGATGCAGCAAATACAAACGTTGGGGAAAAAAATAAAAATTCTAGCATCAAAAAGCCATTTACACATTTACCAAATAACAACTGCACAAATGTCCACTATCCTTGGAAATAATATTTTTAATATTTTGTGGTGTGGCTCTTATTGACTATCACAGTTTCCAATATTTTAGCATATGTCAAGATCAACTTCCTGCATGACAGACTTCTTTCAAATCAGCTCGGTTTATAGGATCTCTGGGATGGGAAATGGGAGTTAAGTCAGGGGATTGATTAGGATATTCCAGAACCTTGGGCCTCTTTGTCTGGAACCACAGAATTGTTTCCTTGGCTGTGTACTTTGGATCTTTGTCCTGTTGGAAGGTTTATCCCCTTGGCTACTTCAGGGCCCTGGCAGACAAATGCAGATTCTTTTTCACAATACCTTGATATGCAGGACCATCAATCTTCCCTTCAGTGATTTGAGGTGCACCAAGACCTTCCGAAAAAACCCACAACACAATTCTTCTTCTTCTTCCTTCATACACAGCTTACTGCATGTAAAGCTCTACTTTTGTCTGCTCTGACCCCCTCACAAAGTACTGGAAAAATGTTAGCTTCTTCATGTGGTCATGGGTGAACTTTACTCAACCTTGAACTTCAGAGAAGTCCTCCTTGGTCTTCAAGAGTGAAAACCTTTGTGGTGGAGCACTCATCTGAAAGTGTTGCACATCACTCCAGGTCTTTCTGGATCTCTGAGCTCATTGTTCTGGTGCTCATCACCTTGCAAACAATATGTCTGGCGGCACATTCAGAAACTTTGGGAGGATGTCCAGACTGAGGCAGATGAAAGGTGGAACCAGTGAATTGTGTCTCAATCTGCTGAAACTGATATGTTTACTTGGCTGCCAATCTTCTTGTCAATTACTGAGCAGCTGCACATGCTTTTCTTGAAAGTGCAATGAGAGCTCTTTAGAACTGGTCATTGATAGTTTATGGTAACGCAACTCGATAGCTACTGATCACACCACATGCATTTAAACGATGACAAGCTGGTGTTCTAGAGGAATACCTAATTCAGGATGTTATAGATCACACATTTTGCCTTCAAACAGCATCTTAAAATGATGTTTTGCAAGATTTTTTCCAAACTTGTTTGAGTTTTGGGGTGGCATGATGGTGTAGTGGTTAGTTCTTCACAGTGAGACGGTTCTGGATCTAATTCCCAATCGGGACGACCAGAGTTTATACTGGGAGAACTGGTTTCCTCCCACAATCCAAAGACGTTTACATCAGGTGAGCACTAAACTGCACCCAGGTATGAATGTGTTTGAATGTGTGTTTGCCCTGCAATGGATTGGTGACCTGTCCTGGGTGTCTCTCTGCCTGATGAGTGCTGGGGTAGACTCCAGCACCCCCTGCCATTGTAGTCATGAATGAAAATGAATGAGTTTTGCAATTTGTTGAATACTTCTAGCACCTACTGCACAATTATATGCAGAAGTAGGCATCTTGATCAAACTACACATTTTGCAGATTTCCTAAATGAAAGCATGCACCGTGTACAGAGAACCCATCCAACATGGCCTGTTTTTGTGGCCAAACTCAGCAAATAAACAGAAATTGGACATCAAAATTTGCAGAACAAATGCCATTTGTTCCCTTTAGAGGATGTTTACTTATTTTCACTTAGAAAATCAAGAAAACATGTCTTTTGTGTGGGGGCGTTAGCTACAAATGGCCCTGTTATGTAAAGCATTGTGTTTGCATGGTCTCCCAAGAATGAAGTGTCACTGAGATGTTTCTGAGAACCATCATTACTACCCTTAAATCAGTGGAAGCACTGCAGAAATCAGACAAAAGCTTTAGGGGAGCAAAATGTCAACAAATGACATCACTGTCATATTACATATAAGCTTCTACATGGCCAAGTGCACGCTGAACTTTTAAGAATCACCAGATGTGACACAGAAACATGGGAAAACATTTGTGAGAAGGACTTTTTAGAGGCAGAGCTTAGATCTTTCCCTGGTCTTGTGTGATATATATCTATTTTCTTAAGTAATCCAGTGTTGTTCCCACAACTGTTTCTTTATCAGCATGTGCGAGCCTTATGTGTTCTACTTTTTCTTCTGCAGCTGGTTCCAGATATGTAAAATCCTGTAAAAAATTAATTTAAAAAGAAATGAAAAGAATGTGTAGATATCGACTATGTGTCCATATGGACGCAGATGATGTCAGATACTAAATGGAGTTTTGAACTTTTGAGCATCCAACCTGTCTAGAGATGAAAAACTCTTGTGCATGTTTGTGATGTTACAAGTGTTGATCAGTATGTGAACCAAATATAAAATAAAATAAGAAATAACTTGATTTATCCCCGGGGGCAATTCTTGTGTCATTAACATGCTCAGTGCAACAAGAAAGAATAAAAGAAAATGAGGCAAAAAACAATTAACAATAGTGCAACACAAAGACAAAAACAAGAACATTAGTGTAACAAATAACAGTGTAACACTGACATAGCTGTGTGTAAAGATTTAGTGTGCTGTACCAGCAGATTAGTAGTGCAGAATGACTTATGAAAGTGGCTTAATGTTAATGCAATAAAAATAAATGCAATAAATTGAGATTAACATTCAATAACATTCAGTCGATTCACAGATTATATACAGATATATACATTTAAGTGAGTTTCATCAGAGGTTTAATGTAAAAGTACTGGTTCCTCAATCATGCTTGACTTGGATATATGGTTCGAGGAAAAACTTTTTTTTTCATAGGAGGTTCCTTAAGGTTCTTCATGCTTTGTTCATCTAATTAACAAAGAAAGTATTTCCTCCAACCATCAATTGCAGGGTTCTTCAGAGAACAAAATGTGGTTCTTATGTGGACGGCATCTTTATTTTTTAGAGCGCAGGCCTGAGAGATGCTCATAGCCAAGATGATAAGGCGAAAGATGGGTCATTCGGTGCAAGTAGCCCATGCCACACAGGCTTAGCCGTAGGAGTGAGGAGCATTGTCTGGGCTCCTAAGGCCAGGCCTACTTATCAGCCAATCCTCTTTAGAAGTCTCTGTTTGACTATAATCTGCTCACTTCATTTAGTAGTGAACCTTCTCTGAATAGCACCTTTTTGGACATCACTCCCACCTGACCTCAGGTTGACCCTCAGCCTAATCTTTCTCCTATTGTTTGGTAAACACTGCTTAAAGTGCGGCACTTTACCATAAACAAAAGTGTCCTATATTAGGCGCTGGTAAGCATATTACGGACAATCTTTTGGCCTAAGCTGACACATTGAACTCCTGACCAACTGAGCTCATGTAGCACTCGTCAGATGGACAGTAATCAGGGAACATCCACACTCAATCTTTTGGTTACGCTGGCTTTTAGCACACAAACACCTGCATGGCATGGCCTTGCAAGCTCAACGCATGCAACCACGTCACACTCTCTAATTAATGTGTGCGTCTCCTTATGCATGTTCTGGTGATGTTTTATTCAATTTGTTTATTTTAACAGGCATAACAGAACTAGATCAACTTATCATGGTGCTCTTCACCACCCACATGTTCATTGGTGGCTTTTTTGGATTTGTTCTGGACAACACGATTCCAGGTAAGTTCAATATATTTAACCCACTGCTTCACTTGGTGAATGGGTTAAATGCAGAGAAAGAATTTCACATTGTTCACACTGTGCGCTGTGTTCACACGTGACTAGAAGGGGCCACTTTACTTTACTTTACTGCTGGGCTTTTGAATCTGTGGAAGAAACAGAAACTGCACTAGCATTAACTGAGAAAGCTCTAGTAAAGGGCCCAATGGAAGGCCTCACTTTTTGGACCTTAATTCCTCCCCATCAAGTCAGGCTTCAATGATGTTGTTCTCCAAACATATTATGAATCATTTGTTGTGAGAAATCACAGTTCATTTAGAACACAAGTCAATGGACCGCAACAACACTTGCATCTTCTCGTTCTCTTTGCTTAGGGACGGATGAGGAGAGAGGGATAAAGAGCTGGAGGAAGACTGTCCATGGTGCTGGCAATGCGTACTTCAGCGACCAGTCTTGCTACAATCTGCCCTTCTGCATGAACGTCCTCCACAGATTCAGGTTCCTCCAGCACCTTCCCTTCCTTCCTCATGTTAAGTCTCAGGACCAGGGGACGCACCTTTGAAACCTGGATGGATCGAGGATGATGATTAAACTCACAAAGTTCTCCGGACAACATTAACAATAGACTGTGATTTTTATCATAGGCTTAATTTACTAGGCCGTTAATGTACAGACGTTTTCAAAAACCATACTGGTTTCTATGCATTAAAAAATGGGCCAACTGATAACACTCGAATTGGGTCATTTCTACATGTTTTTAGTATCCAGAGAGGTAAAAAATCATTATTCAAGTTTTTTTCCTTCAGTCTAATAATGCTTAATGACTTTCATGTCTCAATCCAAACATGCTCCTTGCCAAAACAAGACTTCAAAACATATCTTACACATCCACAAATGTTCCACATCCATAAAATATTTGCCTTGGCATACATTCTAGTCTCCTATTCATATTTAATATTGTTTTCTCTGAATGGTCGATTGAAATAGCAGGACTCACTGCACTGTTGCTTCATTCAAGTGTTTACATAAAGCAAATAACTACGTCTGGAGCACTTTATAAACGCAATAACGCTAGAAATGTTAACACAGCAGTCATGTGCCTTAGTAAGACAAAAGGACAAGAATTTTGTTTGTTGTCTCTCAGAATGAACTTTTTTGATACTAAATATGACGTGTTGCGGTGACTTATGTAAAGCTCCTGGGAACACAGTGTAGAAAGTAAAAAAAATGTTTGTATGATGTAACATTAAAGATGCAGCGAAGTTGTTGATGGTAGAAATTTAATAAAATGTATAGTAAAACACAGTTAAAAAGATGCTACTCAGATCTATCTGCAAACTGTCTATGCGTGGCCGATATAAACAGACCTCAGTCCAGCACTCCTGCATCACCACCGAAGAAGGACGAAACTACAGGGCCAAGGAAGCAGAAGCAATGAGGTATAGAGACTGTACATATACAGGCCAGGCTGTAGGCCTTGCTGTGTCCATGATTAAATAAATGTGTGGCATAACTGAGCTACGTTTAAACAATTAGGGTTATACAACAATTTATTTTATATTTTTTTATTTGGTCGATTTACATGGAGAGATTAGAATTTTGGCAAAATACATCAGCCCATTAGTGGACACTGGAAAGTTATTCACAGGACATGCACACTGGGTGCCTAAGATAGGCCTACTTAGAAAGACCACATGGATTTAGGTTCCCTGGGGCTTTTATCTGTCAGGCTATCTAGAATGTTCCTCGAAAGTTCATTATTTTTTCTTGAAAATCCATTTGTTTCTAATGAAATCAGATTTTTTCTTATACCTCATTTAAAGGAAGGGGTAGACTGTGTTCAGTTGTGAAAAATAAAGTTCAAACTGCCAGTGAATGTCATATTTCTTCTCAAACATTGGATCCTTTATGTCGCAGGACACTGTAGCGTGCACATCCATTTCGGCCACATTTTCATATACAAACAGATCTAATGTACGATAAAAACCTTAAACCGGAGATAATGATGGTTCTCTCAGGCTGCGTAAAGCTGGTCCGCGTCCGTAGCTCTTCAAACCAGGTTAGGATCAACTCTTGGGGCTAAAAATACACATCCAAAAATAATCCTAACCTTAATCCATTTTAGAGGCTGAAAAGAGATGCTATTTTGAAGGCTGAAGCGAGGTGGGGAGGTGGACTCTGTGGCACCACAGAGCTCTTTTTGTTTACCTAAGACCGCTCTGTTTTTCAGAGGCATTTGCGTCAAAGCATCAGCAAACAAATGGGCGGGAGTGCCATGACATTTCAGCCATGCCAAATGAAATTATAGCACTGCCAGTTCTGATTCCCCTTAAAAGAATTTATGCAATAACATTTGGTTTGGAGGCATGTGGGAATAGCTTTGGTCATGCTTGTGTGGCTTGAAAATATTCATGACTGCATCAGAACATTAAACGCAGGCAAACCCCTTCCAATTAGCCACGATAGGTTTTAAAATGTGTTTGCGGTTGAGGGTCAGATGCCTTTACGGCATCGCTTTATAACTGCAGTATGCAGAGAGGTGCTCGGATGAGCTCATACCACAACACTGGGGTACCAACACACAAACTGTTCTAAGCAGTTGGTTAAAAGGAATATTCCAGGAACCGGTCTCTGTCCACCACCTCCAGAGCATACAGTCGATTGCACAGACAATAATGCACTTTCCTGTGCTATATATTATCTATTCTGATAGAAGCCAGTGGGCCTATGCTTCATCATTCCTTTAAGGCCCTTTGGAGGGTCACTTTTGTTATACAAAGCAGGGAAAAAAGTCCAGAGGTGCAAGGCCTGGTGCTGGGGCAGAATCAGGACATGGGCTGTCAGTTGAGAGAAATGGATCTGGGGTCAGGGCTGCTTTAAATTGAGGTTGGGAGAGACAGGTTATTCCTACAAGTGACAGGCCTATAATTCAGTCCTTAATCTTACAAAATGTATCCATATGTGAGGAAATACACCTGGCCAAAGACATTAGCACCCACACCCACTTCATGAGTAGTGCACATACACAAGGGGCGGAGTCTTAATAATCTTTTAAATGCTAACAATAATAATAATAGTATCAGTAATAATTTAATAATAGTCTACACACATAAAATATGTGGGTGTTATACAGTTTCATTGTTGCATTATTGCACTACATTATAGGCATCGTTACAGCTGGGTATGAAATATGTATCACATAAATGCCTTTAATGCACTCACATGACACAAAAATGTGCTGTTGCTTTGGCTGCTTCTTTTATCATGTGTATTTGTGTGTGTGTGTGTGTGTGTGTGTGTTCATGTGTGTGTGTGTGTGTGTGTGTGTATGTGTGTGTGTGTGTGGAACTTAAGCGGCCACTCTACCACTCATTTATCTGCGAACGTCTGCATGATATTGTTTAATGTGTAGATAAGAATGGCAAACTGTGTTTCCGCTGTGAATCTGATTTATTCTACACATGAGATTCCGCTCGTTCGGCTCACTCGTGCTCCCTCAGCTGATGACGGACGAGCCAGAAGGAGACGTCGGTGACATTAAATAGTTTGCCTTGTTCAGATACTGTCTTTTTCCCAGAAAAGGCTGCTGGGGGAAAAGGGGAATGTATTAGCAGGGGAATGCATGCCATGAAGTTATGAGAGTTGTTCTCCTCTAGGAAAAGACAGGGCAGAGGTGCAGATCTCCCACCGTCAGGCTGTCTCACAACCCGCTCAGGCTTTTCAGAGGCGAGCTTATAGAGTCTGATTAATTCACCTCAAGGTGAGTTCAGTCTAACAGGTTCAGCCAATGAGGTGAATCAGAGATCACTATGAGTCGAGTGAGTCATAATACTGAGGATGAAGATTTGGAGAGCCAGGTCAGGCTGAGGGCAAGGCTGATGAAGTTAATAAGTATTTTAAAAAACACCTGTAAAACGGATGGTCCTGACTGGGACACTTCTGAAGCCATAAGATTCCCTCATCAAACAGAACACACAGGCTACCTGATTATTGTTATTAAAGGGCCCATATCTTACTTTTTTGTAAGATACTACAGTTGGGGTATTGGGCTATTCACAAAAAATTATACATACATATTATACATATATACATATACATGTATATACATATACATATTTTCAACCTTTCTTCATCCTTTTTTTTTTTTTTTTTTTTTAGAAAGGCCGGTTTTCTTATTGTGCCTTTAAGACATATGTTTGTAAATGAGCTCTGTTCTGATTGGCTGCCCTGTATTGTGCCTCGTTCTAAAATCTGGCTATGCTGAAACACTTTTTATAACTTTAGCATGAATGGGTGGGGCCAGGCTGCTGTAGGCTGGGTCTATGAGATGTACTGACATCACAAAAACAATACACACAAAACAGGTTGGTATTGCATATTAGTTCTAATATATGTATGGACTAAAGAGGGAATGGAACCTTAACAGTATGTATTACTATATATATATTTATATAACTAAATATAACTTATATAACTCATGTAACTTCAAACTGGTTCATTTCAAAATCAGTTTTCCATGATATGGTCCCTTTAATAATAAATGAAAATAAATTTGATCTTAAACGTTGATGTATTTTATCACATTGCTTTTCTTTCACATATTTTACTTTCACATACGGCTAATCGTTAATACTTTCGACAAGCGTAATGGACGGCAGGTGCTGGATGGCGTAAATGTAATAGCATTCCGCTTTAGCCTCATAATCTGAATTAGACTGACGGGATGGAGCTGTATTAGCAGATGTGTCGACTAAGTGACAGATCTCCTGGTGTGAGCCGATCATGGTGTGAGGAACGTGAGGCATTAGGGAAAGTCTGTCTGCCCCCACTTGCCAAGAGCTTTACACCACCCTCAAACGTGCCATTGCGCACTGCTTCCACTCTCATTCGGGCAGAGTGTTGTGAATGCCAGGTAAGTTTATCAAGACTAGCCGTCAGAATGTCAAATTCTTGATCTGGCACTAAAATCATAAAACTGTTATGTCATGCAGAGGAACCCATGGGACCTGCCACAGGTTATTAGTGTTATTAGTGCTTTCTCACTTCTATCAGATGCATGATTGCAGCATTATTACTGAGCAAAATTAATCATGCCACCTCTGCACCATACAGCTCAAGTGATGTAGCCAGTGTGGCACAGTAGGGCCACTATCTCAACCACCTTAGTCTCATAAGGGCTGAAAGTCTTGAGCTGGACCGCTGCCACTGATGCTCCTGTCTCAGGCCTAATAAGAACCTTTATCCAGCTTTAGCCCAGGGTACATCATATTGCATTATCGCCAGCGAACCTGGGGCTTGCCAGCTGGCGTTTTGTGTCCTCAAATGGGTCAGCACATTCACCATGGTTATACTGCCAGTAAGTGATCCAATTAAGAGAGTCTACTCCTCCATCATTCCATACCACTGAAAGTTTAGAGATGCTAACCATCTCAGCCTTTCAACAAGGCCTTGATTTATGAGAGGTCCAAACCACTTGACTTATGGCTGGAGGGGAAAAAAGGCTATTTTTGTGTCAGACATAAGCAAACACCTGAAGGAGTATATTTGTGCAGGATGGATAGGCCTCTGCCAAAAAGCAGTCATAGGTTAAACGCAGGGTCAAATAGTTTTCAGCTCCTTTCCCCATTCGCCTCTCTGCACAAAAATAAATGAATAAATAAATGAAAGCTGCCCGACAGATTCTGTTTTCAAATGACAAAGTAGGTAGAAGGTTTGGACCGAATAAACGCCAGTCTGAGATTTACTGAAATGAATCAGACAAGTACATGCTGTATCCCCGGGTTTCGTGAAATCTCCGCACCAAAACGATCATTGTGATTTGATGGAACAAATGATAAAATGATAGGTCTGTGTTTAGAATTCCTGGAAAGGCTGATCTATTAGCTTTATTAAAATTAATCAGTCAACAAGCACGTGCAGTATCCATGGTTTTCCAAAACTTGTGCACAGAAATGATCACTATTTTATGGTAGAGCAGGTCAAAGAGAAAAAAATGATAAAGGGCAGTCTGAGGTTTACTGAAATTAAACAAGTGCATGCTATATCCCTGACTCCCCTGGTTCTTGGAAACCTGTGCACCAAAATGGTCATTATTTCACCATGGAGCGAATGTTCAAAGTAATAATCAGTTGCGTGTGGCTAATTTTTGTACCGTATCACAGCAGGGGCATGTAGCAAACCATAGACTAACCAGACATTAGCCTATGATTGGTTAGGCTGTTTTGAATCATTTAGAGCAGCCTAGGATTGGTTATGATATAATATGGGTTTTGACAGTCTATGATAGGTTAACCTGGCTATGATTGGTTATGATTTAATATGGGTTATGACAGCCTATGATAAGTTAGCCTGGCTATGATTGGTTATGATATAAAATGGGTTTTGACAGCCTATGATAGGTCAGCGTGGCTACGATTGGTTAAGATATAAAATGGGTTTTGACAGCCTATGATAGGTCAGCGTGGCTACGATTGGTTAAGATATAAAATGGGTTTTGACAGCCTATGATAGGTCAGCGTGGCAACGATTGGTTAAGATACATGTTTTGACCGCCTGTGACAGGTCAGCCTGACCAGTCCATTGATTGTCGTCACCATGGCCACACTCACAGTTCAGAACGTTCTATTAGATTATTCAGTGGATTGCTAATGGATCAGTGCCCAGCTTACACAAAAATCTCAAGGATTTCTGTCAGATGTTCTCAATCCTACTAGAGACCCAGACTGATTAACGCATGGCGCCCATCTCTCACTCCAGCATCTGAGGATCTAATCTTACTTTGAGGCATGTTGTCCTGGAAAGAGAGTGGGAACGAGGACGTTGCACACTGCGCATTTGTATGTCCTAATGGCCAGACAACCTAGTGACATTTCAAAATACGCGGCCGCTTGTTGGATGAGCAGCTTCTCTAATTCTCCTTCCAAATACCTTATCTTGTCAATTTTCTTCTTGGTCCAATCTAACCGAAGTTTAAATTTGAGTAATTTCAAGGAAATTCATTGGACCTTATTCTGGGAGGTGACAATGGACCTCTTGTTATAGATTTTTTCCCTTTCATTTCATGACATGAATGGGAAATGTTGTTTTCACCGTCCTCTTCCAGTCTGCTATCTAAAAGTTTGGAAGCTGGAACCTGACCCGATGTTGTTCACCCAAAACAGTGTCCCATTGACATAAGCCCTGAGGAGCCACTAATTGAAAATGGATGATAGTTATTTGGGAGGTCTCCAAAGAAAAATGTTTAGGTGTCTTTTCATGAGGTTTTCTCAGACTGGTGTGGAGTTTGTAGCCCACTTTCATTTCCTACTATTACTGGTCTATATGTTGCTTAATGGTGTAGGACCCGCAAATATATCTGATATGCTGCACCGATATGAGCTGAATAGAACTCTCAAATCTTCAGGGACGAGTCAGTATCTCTATGGTAAAGACTAAACATGGGGAAGCATTGTTTAGCTATTACACTCCTCTTAAATGGAACCAGTTAACAGAGAGCATCAGAAGAGCCCCGAGACTTTCAAATCCAGGAGGAAAACATTTCTATTTGACCAGGCTGTTCTCTATCCTGCTGCGACACATTATTATCCTAATTTGTTTTTAATTTGTTTTTTTCTTTTCATGTTCAGTTTCCACCCTATAAAAAATCCATCCTTTCAATTAGTTTTAATCTTGTTTCATTTCTTCTCTTTTAAATCTATTGTTTCAATTAAGTTCTAATCTTGTTTAATTTCTTCTCTTCACATGTTTTTCATTTCTGTTTTCTTACGTCTTTTTCACTTGAACTGGAATTTTCATTGCATTTCGGATTTTCTCATTGAATGAAAAGTGCTGTATAAATAAACTTACCTTGCCTTGCCTCGTCCTATGTTACTGTTTTAAATTGTATGGTGTTGCCTGGTGTGACCATTAGCATGCTTACATCCTGCCTAGACACCTTCCTCTCTCCTCTCCTCTAGAGCACCGTACGTTTTCTTTCCACCCGACATGTGTTAGTGCTTATTGTAATAAATCTAGCTGTATTATTGGGAACATGCTCCAGTAGCTCACATGAAGGCTACACTCTGTTTAACTGGCATAATTCATTAAAAAGTGAAGAGCCTAGCCCTGACCTGCACTTGCTAGTTCACCTTGAATAGCACTGTTGGGTGTGGAGCATTCTTTATGTTTGTATTTGGGGTCCACTATTGGGCATAACGACTGTGATTCACTACAGCATGTTTAAAAACATGCTAAGTGGGACCAAAGTGTTTTAATGCAAAAGCTGTAATGCACTGTAACGTAATGCAAAAAATTGTTTCCCAGACCCCACTTGTGAGCAATTAGCTACGGTATGTGGTTTTATGAACTGAACCTATGCTTCTTTTTCATATTTATGAGAGGAGCATGCCTAAACACCACCACACTGTTGTATTTACTATGATTTATTGGGATTTTTAGAGAAATCCCAATTTTCTGAGCAGGCACTACAAGCAAAATACCTTTTTTTAAAATGGTTTAGTCTCATCCATGTATGAAAAAAACTGATATGAGCACATGCTCTATGATGCTTACATTTAATGTGCATATTGTGCTCTTTATTTTGTTACAGTGACCCAAAACAAACTCTTTAAAGTCAGATATTAAATTAAAATGTATTATTCCCAGCATGTCCATGTTGCTTCTAACCAAAGCCACTTGCACACAAATTATCTCATACTTAGGACTTCCATGCTCGAAAGCAGAAAATTCCCGGAAGGACTGGGAGGCAGCAGTGGACTAAAACCTACACTCACCAAATACACAACACTGTGAATAATTTGTAGCACAATAATATTAACAATATCTATTAATACAATCTGTGCTGTCATGCGATAGAAGTCGGCATTATCTGCACAACTATTTTACTGCGTTCGCCATATTTTTTTCCGTCCTTGTTATTGCTGTAGGCTCCTTAGCTAAGCAGGAGACTTGGCTGACTTTGCTCACCCTGATGCACACCTGCTTTCACACTGAGCTGTGAGCTGCCAGCCACTCCATCAGAGCTATTAAAATAATAAGAGATTTCATGTTTTTTGATCACTGTCCAACCGCAAGCCTGCAGCGCCTATTCTGTGTGTGTGTGTGTGTGTGTGCGTAAAGTTAAATAGCAGCAAGCTATGGCCTCTTTTTTTCACTGCATTCTGACTGATACTTATGAATCATGCTGCATAATTAAATCGAAACCATTTAGCCAGGGAAGAACAGTGGAATGAGGAGAAGTCCCTACTTTTAAGTAGGAAAACAGAAATGGCCTGAAATAGTTCTTTATATGATTTTTCAACGTATATATTATGTTACTATTTCACAAAAAAAAAAAAATTTTTAAAACAAAGTATACATTCAGTACACTCTAGCGGGTTACTTGCCAACTGAAGCTGTGCTATTGTTCCAAGGTTTGCATCTTTAGTTTTTCACTATGATGCTAATATAGACCCCATTTACACTTGGTCACTTCATGCATTTTGAGTATCAGGATTACATCTGGTACATAAAAATAAATCCAGATGTAAACGCACCCAAGACACATTTAAAACAGATATAATCCTGATACTCAAGATGCATGAAGTGATCCAGTGCAAATGGGGTCTATATTAGCATCATAGCTCTAGTGAAAAACTAAAGACGCAAACCTTGGATGCAATAGCACAGCTTCAGTGGGCAAGGAAGCTGCTAAAATGTGCTGTTTTTTTTTTTTGTAAAGTTGTAACTTCATATTTACGAATAATTATATAAAGAACTATTTTAGGCCATTTCCTCTGATTTATCCCTGAAAAGTAGGGACTTTTCCTCATTCCACCACTCTTCGCTGGCTAAATAGTTTCTATGTCATCATGCAGCAAGTTTTTTAAGCATCAGTCATAATGCAATAAAAAACAGGCTGTTTAACTTTACACACAGAGAGAACGGGCACTGCAGGCTCGGGGTTGGATAGTGACCAAAAAAACATAAACTGTCTCATTTTTTCATCTCTTATTAGATTTTCACTAGAGCTATGCTGCTAACATAGACCCCATTTACATTTGGTCACTTCATGTGCCTTGAATATCAGATTATATCTGGATGAGGCTGTATTCAGCTATAAATACACCCAAGACGCATTTAAAACAGATACAAATCCGATAGCTTAACCCACTTCAAGAGATGGTCTGAGATGCATTTGAGCCTCGTTATAGCAGTGTAAATGCATTCAAGACACATTTGACAACTCAAACCCCTCCCACTAACGTCACAGCGCACCCGCCATTCCTGCTTATGGAAGAAACAGTTCTTCAGGACCTAATGCAGCATCACTGCTCTTTCAGTTCATCTCTTCATGTGATTTTTAATTTTAATGCCATAACTCACTTTGTAAAGTAAAGTAAAGTAAAGTGGCCCCTTATAGTCACACCACACCGTGTGAACAATGTGAAATTCTTTCTCCGCTTTTAACCCATTCACCAAGTGAAGCAGTGGGCTGCCACCGACATGGGCAGGGGGCGGGCACCCATAGAGCAGTGTGTGGAGATGGTACTTTGCTCAAGAGTACCTCAGTGGTGCCACTAGCAGATCTGAGATTCAAACCCATGGCCTTCTGATCACAGGGGCAACTCCTTAACCACTAGGCCACCAGCTGCCAAGTAACTCAACTAAATACCCAGTCGGCACACCCCTAGCTTTATCGCATGTAGTTCATGATGGTGATGATGCGTTACATTTACGGCATTTGGCAGACGTCCTTATTCAGAGCAGTTTATAGTCATTAGTTACAGGGACAGTTCCCCTGGAGCAACTGAGGGTTAAGTGTCTTGCTGAAGGACACAATGGTAGAAAGTGGGGGTTTGAACCTGCAACTTTGTGGTTCATCAGGTTCACAGGCAAGTTTTACCCACTAGGCTACTACCACCCTACAGGAGGATAATTATTCTTAACAGTCGTTTTCTTGTAAACACTGTGAAGATTGCGTCATGCAAAGCTGTGCTTTTCTTTTGAAAAGAACAGAAAAACTGGGTGATTTGCTGTTGCACTCATTGCTGTTCCTTCCTTTAAAAAGCACATTTTCTTAAGCAAAGATGAAATGTTAGCATGAGAAAAGTCACCTGTGGCGTGAGATCTGTGTCAGTTGTGTGAGCCTCACGCTCAGTGCATGAGAGTGGGCAGCCTTCACTTTCTGAATCTTTTCATTTTTAATGGCGTAGTTTTACTGTGAATCCTTCAGTAAATCATGCCGCCTCATCTGGTGTAGGTTAATGTCATTTTCCTCCATTTCTGCGACCCACAAAAAATGGCCGGCTAAAGGTGAGGGAGTGGGTTAGTGAGTGATAAGGCAGGACCATGAGCTATTATAAACACCAGGTTGAATTCAGTTCAGTAGAGACTGCATTCAAAAATAGTGCAGGATACTATGCTGTGTTCCCCACATTCTGCGTTATATTTGACACTACAGTAATGTAACTAAAAAAATAATAAATTATGAGCATTTAGGACAAATGCTGATGCACCAGTCACGAACCCTTGAAGTGCTGTATGGCACCACAGCTAGGTAGCGGCACTCACTTTATGCACGCAAATTACACCATTCACAGTGTAACTTGCCTAATTAAAGACATTCGTTGCTGTTCGGTGGTGATGTAATTAAACAGTTTTAATCTTCATGATTTTATTTACAAATGCTCTGCTATTATCATGCATTCATAGTGGCTGTGCTTGCTGGTTATAAAATGACCATCTCACCAAAGTTTAGACTGTAAGTGATTTTTAATGTGTTACCAGAATGTTTCTTAATGTTTTGAATGTTAACCAGCAGATGGCGTAAGTCTGCACTTTCATTTTACTAGGAAAACATTCGATGTGACTGGATGAGGGTGTCAAGACAAGAGTTTGTAAGAGGGAGTGTGTCTGGTAATGTGTATGGGGGATGTGGGTGGGTCGTTACACTGGGGGGTCATTGTATTGTGTACTTTACCCCTCGAATTTGGATCCTCTCAATTTTGAGGTTGCAAAAACATTCAGAGAAAAAACAGATGTATGACAAGAGGGAATGGCAATTTTGACAATACTGGCTTAAGGGAGATCACAGTCACCTTGTGTTATATCCAGACATCTTATTTTGCATTACCTAGCATTACCCAGTCTATAAAGATTGCTGGCTTACCTTCTCTGGTAAATTCTACCTTACCTACTTACACTTCCCTAGTTCCAACTGCTTAGCCAGCATAGTGCAATGCAAAATGATCAGATCTTAAGGACTTTATGAGGCTACCACATCATATACCTAGCTAGTTTTACTCGTATATGGTATTTATACTCATCATAACATCTTAATGCTGTCTGTTTCCTTCTAGAAGGAGGAGGAAGAAAGAAAGAGAAGCTGAGAAATTAGCACTTCCACAGGGCCTCAGTTGAAAACAGCAGTTTTTATGCAGTTTTTTTCCAAGCCTGGGGGAAAGGGGTAACAGGAGTGAAAACATATTTTATACCATATGTAGGCTTTCATTTTTCCATTATTCACTGCAAGGACCAGGAGATTTATAGGTCAATTAGTTATTGCAAACTCTTACATATAAGGATTTTTCAGACGCTTATCACATTAAAACTGTTGACAGGTGAAGTGAACAACATTGACGATCTTGTTACAATGGCACCTGTCGAGGGGTAGGATATGTTAGGTAGCAAGTGATTAGTCAGTTCATGAAATTGTTGTGCTGGAAGCGGGAAAAATGGGCGAGTGTAAGGCCCCTCCTATTCACACTAAAGTTATAAAAAGCAGAAACAATACCAAGAATACAGCACTGTGTCAGATACAGAAAAAATACATTGATGTATGAGGTAAGGAGAAACAATAATAAATCATTCCTAAAATAGCAGCAACAGGGTAAGAAAATGTAATAGTATATAAATAAAGGGTACGGTATGAGTTGTTTAATGCGGGCAATGGCAGTTCAGGTGTGATTCTTGTTTATGGAGGAATGGTTTAAGTATGTATTTGTGCATGAGTGTTTGTTTAGGAGAAAGGAGCTGCTCAGTTCAGGATAGTGCTTGTGCAGCAAGTACAGTTCTGAAGCAGTTCTGATTACGAAGCAGTTCTGAGGAAGAAACTGTTTCCCATCTTGTCTGGGAAGGTTCGTATGAGGTGAGCTCTCTTCAGCAGGATGTAGAAATTCTGTTTGGATTTATTGGCAATAGAGCTGGTGTTGAGAGTCCATGTGAGGTCTTCCATAATGTAAACACCACAGAGGTGTCGCTGACGTTTAACAGAGAGTGATCCCGGGGTGTTCTTCTGAAGTCAACAACCCTTTTTGTTTCGTCCACATTGAGAGACAGGTTTTTGGTTCTGAATTTGCCTGTGAGCCACTGTACCTCCTCTCGAACCCACCACAGTCATGTCATCATCAAGTTTGATGATGTGGTCTGACCTTTGTATTGCCGGACAGTCGTGGAACAGCAGTGGACTGAACTCACAGCCCTGGGCCCCCCATCCCCATGCTTTATGTGGTAACACAGGAGATGTTGCTCCTAATCCTGACTGATAGAGGTGGCCCAGTCAGGAAGTCTGGGATCCAGCTGCAGAGAAAGGTATTCACTCCCAGCAGTCTCAGCTTTCCTATCAGGTGCTGACGAATGACCGTGCTGAATGCTGAATTGAAGTAGATGATCAGATGATCTTCTTACACAAGTGTTCTTTTTCTGTCTAGATAGATGAGGGAGCGGTGAAGGATGGTTGTGTTGACATCATCTGCTAAATGACTGGGACACTGCCCGTACTTTGGGGGTCCAGAGGGGTGGGAGGCCGCGGGGTATTTATGTGCCTAATGACAAGCTTCTTGAAGCGCTTTGTGATGATGTGTGAGGGTGTTGGAACAGCAGTCTCTGAGGCACAACGCTGAGGACCTCCTGTGCACAGGGATGGTGGTGGTAACTCATCCCTGTGCTTAAGAAGTCACACCAGAGAGATGCGGCAGGAAGATAGCATAACTTACATTACTGCACAGGAAGAACTCACCCACAGGGCATTGCTGATTTAACGTTTTCGTTGAGGGTGTAGACTAGATTTAATCTGTTTGGAAAGAAGGGCCTCTACAAATGTGCTAATTACATAAACAGAGCGTCTAAGTGTTTTCTTAAAAGTGTAGAGGGTCACACGGCTTCCCAGATGGGGCAAGAGTGTTTGTTATGCCTACAGCTTTGGAGCTTGTTTTTTCTTTTACATGGACTTTCCGTACGTTTGAAGAGAGTGGGGAGAAACAGCAGGAGAGAGTAAAGGCAATGCTTAGTCAGACCAATACATTTGTCATGACTTTTCAATCATTTTGGAGTAATTAAACAAATAAATAAAAATTTATAAAAAATTTAATAATATTATTCAGGCCTAAAGACATTACTTGCCTTTCTATCAAGATCTTACAAGCCAGGTGATTATAATTATGCACAATAAATCACTAAAAGTGACTTATTTACAGAGGTGGACAGTAACGAAGTAGATTTACTTGAGTACTGTACTTAAGTACAGTTTTTGAGTATCTGTACTTCACTTGAGTAGTATTTTTTTTGGAAACTTGTGATTTTCACTTCACTACATCTGAAAGACAAATATCATACTTTATACTTCACAACATTTCTATCAAGGGTCTCGTTACTCATTACTTTTAATTCTGAAAGTGGATGTTTTTTCCCCCTTTTCTAAAACATGATTGGTTTTTTCCCGGGTGAAAGCCTATCAGTAATTACGTCACGTCTGATGTAGTCTGTAACCATAAAATTAAGTTCAACGCCGGTATTGCATTTCTGCAACGCGAGACGACCTATGGAGACGGAGACGGTGATTCTTCGGTGCCATTTTCGCACCCATGGCCATTTCTTGATAAAATATTTATATTTTCCGAAAGGATTAAAGATTCATTTCGTTTTAAGTGCGTGCTGTATCTGCCTAAAACGAACTATATAACGGCCTACAAAAACTCGCCCTCGCACTTTGTGTGTGTGTGTGGGTACAGGTATACGTCCTCATGCAAGGCTATACTTCACTCCCTTCTTCTTTCATGTTCTTTTT